>OY288289.1:37206011-37720206 GCA_958450335.1 Hibiscus tridactylites | reverse complement strand
ATAAAATTGAGGTTTTTCAATATAATTGTGTTTTAAAAGCTCCTAATCAATTATTTGAACTCCTAATATTTGAATAAAACAGTTTTGCGGTCCTTTTTGTAGAGGTTTCGGACGAGCAGATCTTAATGGGCCTTTGAATGGACCCGTTGGAATTTTAACTAAGGGTTTGTTTGTTTCACTGAAAATGTTTTCTGGAAAATGTTTTTTGGAAAGTATTTTCCAGAAATGAAAAACATTTTCCAGAAAACATTTTTCCTTGTTTGGATGTTGCAGTGTAAAATATTTTCCGATGTTTGGTTAATTTTTCTGAAAACAATTTCCGAAATCTGTTTCCTTGTTCACGTATTTTTTTAGCAATGAATTTCTTATCCTTCTTCAATGCGCTTACTTCTACCGTTAAACTCTCTAAAGCACATGCCTCCATCAAAACATACTCAACGGACTTAATACTATATCACATTATCATAATAATAATATCTCATCGTACTAATATAATAATATTGTCTAATTCATAATTTATACCACAACACATCAATCCTACGATATTATCAAAGTTCATACTTAGTACAACACATAAGTTTAAAATATTGTGTAAGTGCATATATAATATTACACCACCTTAAAAGTACACATCTTAACCTTGGGCAAACTTTTGAAGCCAGATTTTCCTATGCTTTGTTTTCTTACCCAAGAAAGCTTTAGCCTCCAGCTCATTCTTCGCCAAAAAGTCGAACACTTCGCAAAGAAAGTCATCATTAAAACCCTCGTTCTCTATTGACATAACTTGCTCATAAAGATATGGTGTCAAATCCTCTGTAAACTTTTTCAGTGCTTCAGCAATTTCGCCAACTTTGGCACCTACAAAATGAATATGATCATCCTCGACATTTTCTTGGACATTTTTTCTTTTACGTTTTGATGTGCCAGATGAAGATGCTTTTGATCTTTCCTCACAAACATCTTCAACATCAAAATTTAATGGCATTGAACCTTCATTAATATCATCCAAGTCTATATCAGCAAAAGTTCTTGCGAAACTCCCCGTTGCCATATCTTGACCGACAACGAGAGCCATCTTATCATAGGAATCAATTTTTTTGTTCAAAAATTGTCCATATTTTGGGTGTGCCTGTTAGTTGTACACAATTAGAATAACAAGTAAAATGTAACTTTCATATATTGAAATAAGGCTCAATTCATTCATTCATATCATAGTTCTAAAACCAACATAGTTGTTAGCTGTATGGTTTTACACCACTGTAAAAGTATTAAAAGGTTGTTAGTCACATATGCAGGTTGTTAGCTGCTGAAGCTAAGTACGTATGCAGGTTTTACACCACTGTAAAACAAATAGTAAAAATTTTACAGTGCTAATTCATTCATTCATATCACAGTGCTAATTGTTGCCTCCTATCTCTACATAGTATTGAAGAGAAGGGTTTTACACCACTGTAAAACTGAGATTTAAAAAGTTGTTAGTTGTATGGTTTTACACCACTGTAAAACTGAGATTTGAAGTCTCTGTCGAGATTTTCTCCTTGTCTGCAACTACCAGCACCACCCTAATTCATTCCCTTTCTAAAAGGGTTATAATCATGTTTTGAGTATTGAGTTTGCTCTAAACTACCGACTCGATGTGAATGAAAAGGCAAACAGTTACTGGGAAGCTGAGTTGCCTCCTAATTATAATAGAGTTGAAATTGAAAACTTCATCCGTTCAACACAAAACACCCGCAGATTTCAACTATCAAAGCACAATAACAAAGAGTTCTAAAACACAGAAAGAAGTCCAACAAAAAGCCAAAATCTTCAAGTAAAACACCTAATTTCAGAAGCTGACGAAAGGGGAAAAATTTGAAAGGGAATGAAACAAAGGAAGCAAAGGAAGGGGTTGGATTACCTGAGAAGATGAGCTCTGCTCGTTGCCGGTGAGAGCGAGTTTTCCACACGGTGAGAAGATGGGCTCTGCTCCTTGTCGGTGAGAAGATGAGAAGCTTTGGAAAATGACTTCCCCTTTTCAACACGGGAAGTTGTTTTCCGTAAAAATATTAGGGATTTTCCTTTGACCAGAAAACATTTTCCTTTGACCAAGAGTTTTCCTTGAACCAAACACAGGAAAACTAGGAAAATGTTTTCTTGGAAATTATTTTCCTCCAAACAAACAGACCCTAAGTAAAAAGTACATAAATCGAGGTTTTGCAATATAATTGTGTTGAAAAGCTCCTAATCAATTATTTGAACTCCTAATATTTGAATAAAACATTTTTGCGGTTCTTTTTGTAGAGGTTTCGGACGAGCAGGTCCAAATGGGCCTTTCAATGGACCCGTTGGAATTTTAACTGAGTTAAAAGTACAGAAATTGAGGTTTTGCAATATAATTGTGTTGAAAAGCACCTAATCAATTACATGAACTCCTAAAATTTGATTAAAATTTGTTTTGCAGTCCTTTTTGTAAAGGTTTCGGACGAGCGGGGTCGAAATGGGCCTTTCAATGGACCCGTTGGAATTTTAATTGGGTAAAAAGTATAGAAATTGCGGTTTTGCAATACAATTGTGTTGAAAAGCTCCTAATCAATTAATTGAACTCCTAATATTTGAATAAAACATTTTTGCGGTTCTTTTTGTAGAGGTTTCAGACGAGCAGGTCCAAATGGGCCTTTAAATGGACCCGTTGGAATTTTAACTAAGTAAAAAGTACAGAAATTGAGGTTTTGCAATATAATTGTGTTGAAAAGCTCCTGATCAATTATTTGAACTCCTAATATTTGAATAAAACATTTTTGCGGTCATTTTTGCATTGGTTTCGGACGAGCAGGTCTAAATGGGCCTTTCAATGGACCCGTTGGAATTTTAACTAAGTAAAAAGTACAGAAATTGAGGTTTTGCAATATAATTGTGTTCAAAAGCCCCTAATCAATTATTTGAACTCCTAATATTTGAATAAAACATTTTTGCGGCCCTTTTTTTAGAGGTTTCGGACGAGCAGGTCTAAATGTGCCTTTCAATGGACCCGTTGGAATTTTAACTGAGTAAAAAGTACAGAAATTGAGCTTTTGCAATATAATTGTGTTGAAAAGCTCCTAATCAATTACATGAACTCCTAAAATTTGATTAAAACTTGTTTTGCGGTCCTTTTTGTAGAGGTTTCGAACGAGCGGGTCGAAATGGTCCTTTCAATGGACCCGTTGGAATTTTAAATGAGTAAAAACTACAGAAATTGAGGTTTTGCAATATAATTGTGTTGAAAAGCTCCTAATCAATTATTTGAACTCCTAATATTTGAATAAAACATTCTTGCGGTCCTTTTTGTAGAGGTTTCAGGCGAGCAGGTCTAAATAGGCCTTTCAATAGACCCGTTGGAATTTTAACTGAGTAAAAAGTACAAAAATTGAGGTTTTGTAATATAATTTTGTTGAAAAGCTCCTAATCAATTACATGAACTCCTAAAATCTGATTAAAACTTGTTTTGCGGTCCTTTTTGTAGAGGTTTCGAACGAGCGGGTCGAAATGGACCTTTCAATGGACCCGTTGGAATTTTAACTGAGTAAAAAGTACAGAATTTGAGGTTTTGCAATATAATTGTGTTGAAAAGCTCCTAATCAATTATTTAAACTCCTAATATTTAAATAAAACATTTTTGCGGTCCTTTTTGTAGAGGTTTCGGACGAGCAGGTCTAAATGGTCCTTTCAATGGACCCGTTGGAATTTTAAATGAGTAAAAACTACGGAAATTGAGGTTTTGCAATATAATTGTGTTTAAAAGCTCCTAATCAATTATTTGAACTCCTAATATTTGAATAAAACATTCTTGCGGTCCTTTTTGTAGAGGTTTCGGGCGAGAAGGTCTAAATAGGCCTTTCAATGGACCCGTTGGAATTTTAACTAAGTAAAAAGTACAAAAATTGAGGTTTTGCAATATAATTTTGTTGAAAAGCTCCTAATCAATTACATGAACTCCTAAAATTTGATTAAAACTTGTTTTGCAGTCCTTTTTGTAGAGGTTTCGAACGAACGGGTCGAAATGGACCTTTCAATGGACCCGTTGGAATTTTAACTGAGTAAAAAGTACAGAAATTGAGGTTTTGCAATATAATTGTGTTGAAAAGCTCCTAATCAATTATTTGAACTCCTAATATTTGAATAAAACGTTTTTACGGTCCTTTTTGTAGTGGTTTCAGACGAGCAGGTCTAAATGGGCCTTTCAATGGACCCGTTGGAATTTTAACTGAGTAAAAAGTACAGAAATTGAGGTTTTGCAATAGAATTGTGTTGAAAAGCTCCTAATCAATTATTTGAACTCCTAATATTTGAATAAAACTTTTTTGCGGTCCTTTTTGTAGAGGTTTCGGACGAGCAGGTCTAAATGGGCCTCTCAATGGACCAGTTGGAATTTTATCTGAGTAAAAAGTATAAAATTGAGGTTTTTCAATATAATTGTGTTTAAAAGCTCCTAATCAATTATTTTAACTCCTAATATTTGAATAAAACATTTTTGCGGTCCTTTTTGTAGAGGTTTCGGACGAGCAGGTCTAAATGGGCCTTTCAATGGACCCGTTGGAATTTTAACTAAGTAAAAAGTACAGAAATTGAGGTTTTGCAATAGAATTGTTGCCTCCTATCTCTACATAGTATTGAAGAGAAGGGTTTTACACCACTGTAAAACTGAGATTTAAAAAGTTGTTAGTTGTATGGTTTTACACCACTGTAAAACTGAGATTTGAAGTCTCTGTCGAGATTTTCTCCTTGTCTGCAACTACCAGCACCACCCTAATTCATTCCCTTTCTAAAAGGGTTATAATCATGTTTTGAGTATTGAGTTTGCTCTAAACTACCGACTCGATGTGAATGAAAAGGCAAACAGTTACTGGGAAGCTGAGTTGCCTCCTAATTATAATAGAGTTGAAATTGAAAACTTCATCCGTTCAACACAAAACACCCACAGATTTCAACTATCAAAGCACAATAACAAAGAGTTCTAAAACACAGAAAGAAATCCAACAAAAAGCCAAAATCTTCAAGTAAAACACCTAATTTCAGAAGCTGACGAAAGGGGAAAAATTTGAAAGGGAATGAAACAAAGGAAGCAAAGGAAGGGGTTGGATTACCTGAGAAGATGAGCTCTGCTCGTTGCCGGTGAGAGCGAGTTTTCCACACGGTGAGAAGATGGGCTCTGCTCCTTGTCGGTGAGAAGATGAGAAGCTTTGGAAAATGACTTCCCCTTTTCAACACGGGAAGTTGTTTTCCGTAAAAATATTAGGGATTTTCCTTTGACCAGAAAACATTTTCCTTTGACCAAGAGTTTTCCTTGAACCAAACACAGGAAAACTAGGAAAATGTTTTCTTGGAAATTATTTTCCTCCAAACAAACAGACCCTAAGTAAAAAGTACATAAATCGAGGTTTTGCAATATAATTGTGTTGAAAAGCTCCTAATCAATTATTTGAACTCCTAATATTTGAATAAAACATTTTTGCGGTTCTTTTTGTAGAGGTTTCGGACGAGCAGGTCCAAATGGGCCTTTCAATGGACCCGTTGGAATTTTAACTGAGTTAAAAGTACAGAAATTGAGGTTTTGCAATATAATTGTGTTGAAAAGCACCTAATCAATTACATGAACTCCTAAAATTTGATTAAAATTTGTTTTGCAGTCCTTTTTGTAAAGGTTTCGGACGAGCGGGTCGAAATGGGCCTTTCAATGGACCCGTTGGAATTTTAATTGGGTAAAAAGTATAGAAATTGCGGTTTTGCAATACAATTGTGTTGAAAAGCTCCTAATCAATTAATTGAACTCCTAATATTTGAATAAAACATTTTTGCGGTTCTTTTTGTAGAGGTTTCAGACGAGCAGGTCCAAATGGGCCTTTAAATGGACCCGTTGGAATTTTAACTAAGTAAAAAGTACAGAAATTGAGGTTTTGCAATATAATTGTGTTGAAAAGCTCTTGATCAATTATTTGAACTCCTAATATTTGAATAAAACATTTTTGCGGTCATTTTTGCATTGGTTTCGGACGAGCAGGTCTAAATGGGCCTTTCAATGGACCCGTTGGAATTTTAACTAAGTAAAAAGTATAGAAATTGAGGTTTTGCAATATAATTGTGTTCAAAAGCCCCTAATCAATTATTTGAACTCCTAATATTTGAATAAAACATTTTTGCGGCCCTTTTTTTAGAGGTTTCGGACGAGCAGGTCTAAATGTGCCTTTCAATGGACCCGTTGGAATTTTAACTGAGTAAAAAGTACAGAAATTGAGCTTTTGCAATATAATTGTGTTGAAAAGCTCCTAATCAATTACATGAACTCCTAAAATTTGATTAAAACTTGTTTTGCGGTCCTTTTTTTAGAGGTTTCGAACGAGCGGGTCGAAATGGTCCTTTCAATGGACCCGTTGGAATTTTAAATGAGTAAAAACTACAGAAATTGAGGTTTTGCAATATAATTGTGTTGAAAAGCTCCTAATCAATTATTTGAACTCCTAATATTTGAATAAAACATTCTTGCGGTCCTTTTTGTAGAGGTTTCAGGCGAGCAGGTCTAAATAGGCCTTTCAATGGACCCGTTGGAATTTTAACTGAGTAAAAAGTACAAAAATTGAGGTTTTGTAATATAATTTTGTTGAAAAGCTCCTAATCAATTACATGAACTCCTAAAATTTGATTAAAACTTGTTTTGCGGTCCTTTTTGTAGAGGTTTCGAACGAGCGGGTCGAAATGGACCTTTCAATGGACCCGTTGGAATTTTAACTGAGTAAAAAGTACAGAATTTGAGGTTTTGCAATATAATTGTGTTGAAAAGCTCCTAATCAATTATTTAAACTCCTAATATTTGAATAAAACATTTTTGCGGTCCTTTTTGTAGAGGTTTCGGACGAGCAGGTCTAAATGGTCCTTTCAATGGACCCGTTGGAATTTTAAATGAGTAAAAACTACGGAAATTGAGGTTTTGCAATATAATTGTGTTTAAAAGCTCCTAATCAATTATTTGAACTCCTAATATTTGAATAAAACATTCTTGCGGTCCTTTTTGTAGAGGTTTCGGGCGAGAAGGTCTAAATAGGCCTTTCAATGGACCCGTTGGAATTTTAACTAAGTAAAAAGTACAAAAATTGAGGTTTTGCAATATAATTTTGTTGAAAAGCTCCTAATCAATTACATGAACTCCTAAAATTTGATTAAAACTTGTTTTGCAGTCCTTTTTGTAGAGGTTTCGAACGAGCGGGTCGAAATGGACCTTTCAATGGACCCGTTGGAATTTTAACTGAGTAAAAAGTACAGAAATTGAGGTTTTGCAATATAATTGTGTTGAAAAGCTCCTAATCAATTATTTGAACTCCTAATATTTGAATAAAACGTTTTTACGGTCCTTTTTGTAGAGGTTTCGGATGAGCAGGTCTAAATGGGCCTTTCAATGGACCCGTTGGAATTTTAACTGAGTAAAAAGTACAGAAATTGAGGTTTTGCAATAGAATTGTGTTGAAAAGCTCCTAATCAATTATTTGAACTCCTAATATTTGAATAAAACTTTTTTGCGGTCCTTTTTGTAGAGGTTTCGGACGAGCAGGTCTAAATGGGCCTCTCAATGGACCAGTTGGAATTTTATCTGAGTAAAAAGTATAAAATTGAGGTTTTTCAATATAATTGTGTTTAAAAGCTCCTAATCAATTATTTTAACTCCTAATATTTGAATAAAACATTTTTGCGGTCCTTTTTGTAGAGGTTTCGGACGAGCAGGTCTAAATGGGCCTTTCAATGGACCCGTTGGAATTTTAACTAAGTAAAAAGTACAGAAATTGAGGTTTTGCAATAGAATTGTGTTGAAAAGCTCCTAATCAATTATTTGAACTCCTAATATTTGAATAAAACATTTTTACGGTCCTTTTTTTAGTGGTTTCAGACGAGCAGGTCTAAATGGGCCTTTCAATGGACCCGTTGGAATTTTAACTGAGTAAAAAGTACAGAAATTGAGGTTTTGCAATAGAATTGTGTTGAAAAGCTCCTAATCAATTATTTGAACTCCTAATATTTGAATAAAACTTTTTTGCGGTCCTTTTTGTAGAGGTTTCGGACGAGCAGGTCTAAATGGGCCTTTCAATGGACTAGTTGGAATTTTATCTGAGTAAAAAGTATAAAATTGAGTTTTTTCAATATAATTGTGTTTAAAAGCTCCTAATCAATTATTTGAACTCCTAATATTTGAATAAAACATTTTTGCGGTCCTTTTTGTAGAGGTTTCAGACGAGCAGGTCTAAATGGGCCTCTCAATGGACCTGTTGGAATTTTATCTGAGTAAAAAGTATAAAATTGAGGTTTTTCAATATAACTGTGTTTAAAAGCTCCTAATCAATTATTTGAAATCCTAATATTTGAATAAAACATTTTTGCGGTCCTTTTTGTAGAAGTTTCGGACGAGCAGATCTAAATGGGCCTTTGAATGGACCCGTTGAAATTTTAATTAAGTAAAAAGTACATAAATCGAGGTTTTGCAATATAATTGTGTTGAAAAGCTCCTAATCAATTATTTGAACTCCTAATATTTGAATAAAACATTTTTGCGGTCCTTTTTGTAGAGGTTTCGGATGAGCAGGTCTAAATGGGCCTTTCAATGGACCCGTTGGAATTTTAACTTAGGAAAATGTACAGAAATTGAGGTTTTGCAATAGAATTGTGTTGAAAAGCTCCTAATCAATTATTTGAACTCCTAATATTTGAATAAAACTTTTTTGCGGTCCTTTTTGTAGAGGTTTCGGACGAGCAGGTCTAAATGGGTCTCTCAATGGACCAGTTGGAATTTTATCTGAGTAAAAAGTATAAAATTGAGGGTTTTCAATATAATTGTGTTTAAAAGCTCCTAATCAATTATTTGAACTCCTAATATTTGAATAAAACATTTTTGCGGTCCTTTTTGTAGAGGTTTCGGATGAGCAGGTCTAAATGGGCCTTTCAATGGACCCGTTGGAATTTTAACTTAGGAAAATGTACAGAAATTGAGGTTTTGCAATAGAATTGGGTTGAAAAGCTCCTAATCAATTATTTGAACTCCTAATATTTGAATAAAACTTTTTTGCGGTCCTTTTTGTAGAGGTTTCAGACGAGCAGGTCTAAATGGGCCTCTCAATGGACCTGTTGGAATTTTATCTGAGTAAAAAGTATAAAATTGAGGTTTTTCAATATAACTGTGTTTAAAAGCTCCTAATCAATTATTTGAAATCCTAATATTTGAATAAAACATTTTTGCGGTCCTTTTTGTAGAGGTTTCGGATGAGCAGGTCTAAATGGGCCTTTCAATGGACCCGTTGGAATTTTAACTTAGGAAAATGTACAGAAATTGAGGTTTTGCAATAGAATTGTGTTGAAAAGCTCCTAATCAATTATTTGAACTCCTAATATTTGAATAAAACATTTTTGCGGTCCTTTTTAGAGGTTTCGGACGAGAAGGTCTAAATGGGCCTTTCAATGGACCCGTTGGAATTTTAACTGAGTAAAAAGTACAGAAATTGAGGTTTTGCAATATTATTGTGTTGAATAGCTCCTAATCAATTATTTGAACTCCTAATATTTGAATAAAACATTTTTGCGGTCCTTTTTAGAGGTTTCGGACGAGAAGGTCTAAATGGGCCTTTCAATGGACCCGTTGGAATTTTAACTGAGTAAAAAGTACAGAAATTGAGGTTTTACAATATAATTGTGTTCAAAATCCCCTAATCAATTATTTGAACTCCTAATATTTGAATAAAACATTTTTGCGGTCATTTTTGTAGTGGTTTCGGACGAGCAGGTCTAAATGGGCCTTTCAATGGACCCGTTGGAATTTTAACTAAGTAAAAAGTACAAAAAGTAGCTTTTGCAATATAATTGTGTTCAAAATCCCCTAATCAATTATTTGAACTCCTAATATTTGAATAAAACATTTTTGCGGTCCTTTTTGTAGAGCTTTCGGACGAGCAGGTCTAAATGGGCCCTTCAATGGACCCGTTGGAATTTTAACTAAGTAAAAAGTACAGAAATTGAGGTTTTGCAATAGAATTGTGTTGAAAAGCTCCTAATCAATTTTTTGAACTCCTAATATTTGAATAAAACGTTTTTACGGTCCTTTTTGTAGCGGTTTCAGACGAGTAGGTCTAAATGGGCCTTTCAATGGACCCGTTGGAATTTTAACTGAGTAAAAAGTACAGAAATTGAGGTTTTGCAATATAATTGTGTTGAAAAGCTCCTAATCAATTACATGAACTCCTAAAATTTGATTAAAACTTGTTTTGCAGTCCTTTTTTGTAGAGGTTTCGAACGAGCGGGTCGAAATGGTCCTTTCAATGGTCCCGTTGGAATTTTAAATGAGTAAAAACTACAGAAATTGAGGTTTTGCAATATAATTGTGTTGAAAAGCTCCTAATAAAATATTTGAACTCCTAATATTTGAATAAAACATTTTTGCGGTCCTTTTTGTAGAGGTTTCAGGCGAGCAGGTCTAAATAAGCCTTTCCATGGACCCGTTGGAATTTTAACTGAGTAAAAAGTACAAAATTTGAGGTTTTGCAATATAATTTTGTTGAAAAGCTATTAATCAATTACATGAACTCCTAAAATTTGATTAAAACTTGTTTTGCAGTCCTTTTTGTAGAGGTTTCGAACGAGCGGGTCGAAATGGGCCTTTCAATGGACCCGTTGGAATTTTAACTGAGTAAAAAGTACAGAAATTGAGGTTTTGCAATATAATTGTGTTGAAAAGCTCCTAATCAATTACATGAACTCCTAAATTTTGATTAAAATTTGTTTTGCAGTCCTTTTTGTTAAGGTTTCGGACGAGCGGGTCGAAATGGGCCTTTCAATGGACCCGTTGGAATTTTAATTGGGTAAAAAGTATAGAAATTGCGGTTTTGCAATAGAATTGTGTTGAAAAGCTCCTAATCAATTATTTGAACTCCTAATATTTGAATAAAACTTGTTTTGCTGTCCTTCTTGTAGAGGTTTTCAGACGAGCGGGTCGAAATGGGCCTTTCAATGGACCCGTTGGAATTTTAACTAAGTAAAAAGTACAGAAATTGAGGTTTTGCAATAGAATTGTGTTGAAAAGCTCCTAATCAATTATTTGAACTCCTAATATTTGTATAAAACATTTTTGCGGTTCTTTTTGTAGAGGTTTCGGACGAGAAGGTCCAAATGGGCCTTTCAATGGACCCATTGGAATTTTAACTGAGTAAAAAGTACAGAAATTGAGGTTTTGCAATATAATTGTGTTGAAAAGCACCTAATCAATTACATGAACTCTTAAAATTTGATTAAAATTTGTTTTGCAGTCCCTTTTGTAAAGGTCTCGGACGAGCGGGTCGAAATGGGATTTTCAATGGACCCGTTGGAATTTTAATTGGGTAAAAAGTATAGAAATTGCGGTTTTGCAATATAATTGTGTTTAAAAGCTCCTAATCATTTATTTGAACTCCTAATATTTGATTAAAACTTGTTTTGAAGTCCTTTTTGTAGAGGTTTCAGACGAGCGGGTCGAAATGGGCCTGTCAATGGACCCGTTGGAATTTTAACTGAGTAAAAAGTAGAAAAATTGATGTTTTGCAATATTATCGTGTTGAATAGCTCCTAATCAATTATTTGAACTCCTAATATTTGAATAAAACATTTTTGCGGTCCTTTTTAGAGGTTTCGGACGAGAAGGTCTAAATGGGCCTTTCAATGGACCCGTTGGAATTTTAACTGAGTAAAAAGTACAGAAATTGAGGTTTTACAATATAATTGTGTTCAAAATCCCCTAATCAATTATTTGAACTCCTAATATTTGAATAAAACATTTTTGCGGTCATTTTTGTAGAGGTTTCGGACGAGCAGGTCAAAATGGGCCTTTCAATGGACCCGTTGGAATTTTAACTAAGTAAAAAGTACAAAAATTGAGCTTTTGCAATATAATTGTGTTCAAAATCCCCTAATCAATTATTTGAACTCCTAATATTTGAATAAAACATTTTTTTGGCCCTTTTTGTAGAGGTTTCGGACGAGCAGGACTAAATGTGTCTTTCAATGGACCCGTTGGAATTTTAACTGAGTAAAAAGTACAGAAATTGAGATTTTGCAATATAACTATGTTGAAAAGCTCCTAATCAATTACATGAACTCCTAAAATTTGATTAAAACTTGTTTTGCAGTCCTTTTTGTAGAGGTTTGGAACGAGCGGGTCGAAATGGTCCTTTCAATGGACCCGTTGGAATTTTGAATGAGTAAAAACTACAGAAATTGAGGTTTTGCAATATAATTGTGTTGAAAAGCTTCTAATCAATTATTTGAACTCCTAATATTTGAATAAAACATTTTTGCGGTCCTTTTTGTAGAGGTTTCAGGCGAGCAGGTCTAAATAAGCCTTTCAATGGACCCGTTGGAATTTTAACTGAGTAAAAAGTACAAAAATTGAGGTTTTGCAATATAATTTTGTTGAAAAGCTCCTAATCAATTACATGAACTCCTAAAATTTGATTAAAACTTGTTTTGCAGTCCTTTTTGTAGAGGTTTCGAACGAGCGGGTCGAAATGGGCCTTTCAATGGACCCGTTGGAATTTTAACTGAGTAAAAAGTACATAAATTGAGGTTTTGCAATATAATTGTGTTGAAAAGCTCCTAATCAATTATTTGAACTCCTAATATTTGAATAAAACATTTTTGCGGTCCTTTTTGTAGAGGTTTCGGACGAGCAGGTCAAAATGGGCCTTTCAATGGACCCGTTGGAATTTTAACTGAGTAAAAAGTACAGAAATTGAGGTTTTGCAATAGAATTGTGTTGAAAAGCTCCTAATCAATTATTTGAACTCCTAATATTTGAATAAAACTTTTTTGCGGTCGTTTTTGTAGAGGTTTCGGACGAGCAGGTCTAAATGGGCCTCTCAATGGACCTGTTGGAATTTTATCTGAGTAAAAAGTATAAAATTGAGGTTTTTCAATATAATTATGTTTAAAAGCTCCTAATCAATTATTTGAACTCCTAATATTTGAATAAAACATTTTTGCGGTCCTTTTTGTAGAGGTTTCGGACGAGCAGATCTAAATGGGCTTTTGAATGGACCCGTTGGAATTTTAACTAAGTAAAAAGTACATAAATTGAGTTTTTGCAATATAATTGTGTTGAAAAGCTCCTAATCAATTATTTGAACTCCTAATATTTGAATAAAACATTTTTGCGGTCCTTTTTGTAGAGGTTTCAGACAAGCAGGTCTAAATGGGCCTTTCAATGGACCCGTTGGAATTTTAACTGAGTAAAAAGTACAGAAATTGAGGTTTTGCAATATAATTGTGTTGAAAATCTCCTAATCAATTATTTGAACTCCTAATATTTGAATAAAACATTTTTGCGGTTCTTTTTGTAGAGGTTTCAGACGAGCAGGTCCAAATGGGCCTTTCAATGGACCCGTTGGAATTTTAACTGAGTAAAAAGTACAGAAATTGAGGTTTTGCAATATAATTGTGTTGAAAAGCACCTAATCAATTACATGAACTCCTAAAATTTGATTAAAATTTGTTTTGCAGTCCTTTTTGTAAAGGTTTCGGACGAGCGGGTCGAAATGGGCCTTTCAATGGACCCGTTGGAATTTTAATTGGGTAAAAAGTATAGAAATTACGGTTTTGCAATATAATTGTGTTTAAAAGCTCCTAATCAATTATTTGAACTCCTAATATTTGATTAAAATTTGTTTTGCAGTCCTTTTTGTAGAGGTTTCAAACGAGCGGATCGAAATGGGCCTGTCAATGGACCCGTTGGAATTTTAACTGAGTAAAAAGCACAAAAATTGAGGTTTTGCAACATAATTGGGTTGAAAAGCTCCTAATCAATTATTTGAACTCCTAATATTTTAATACAACATTTTTGCGGTCAGTTTTGTAGAGGTTTCGGACGAGCAGGTCTAAATGGGCCTTTCAATGGACCCGTTGGAATTTTAACTAAGTAAAAAGTACAGAAATTGAGGTTTTGCAATATAATTGTGTTCAAAATCCCCTAATCAATTATTTGAACTCCTAATATTTGAATAAAACATTTTTGCGGCCCTTTTTGTAGAGGTTTCGGACGACCAGGTCTAAATGTGCCTTTCAATGGACCCGATGGAATTTTAACTGAGTAAAAAGTAAAGAAATTGAGCTTTTGCAATATAATTGTGTTGAGAAGCTCCTAATCAATTACATGAACTCCTAAAATTTGATTAAAACTTGTTTTGCAGTCCTTTTTGTAGAGGTTTCGAACGAGCGGGTCGAAATGGTCCTTTTAATGGACCCGTTGGAATTTGAAATGAGTAAAAACTACAGAAATTAAGGTTTTGCAATATAATTGTGTTGAAAAGCTCATAATCAATTATTTGAACTCCTAATATTTGAATAAAACATTTTTGCGGTCCTTTTTGTAGAGGTTTCAGGCGAGCAGGTCTAAATAGGCCTTTCAATGGACTCGTTGGAATTTTAACTGAGTAAAAAGTACAGAAATTGAGGTTTTGCAATATAATTGTGTTGAAAAGCTCCTAATCAATTATTTGAACTCCTAATATTTGAATAAAACATTTTTGCGGTCCTTTTTGTAGAGGTTTCGGACGAGCAGGTCTAAATGGGCTATTCAATGGACCCGTTGGAATTTTAACTGAGTAAAAAGTACAGAAATTGCGGTTTTGCAATATAATTGTGTTTAAAAGCTCCTAATCAATTATTTGAACTCCTAATATTTGATTAAAACTTGTTTTGCAGTCCTTTTTGTAGAGGTTTCAGACGAGCGGGTCAAAATGGGCCTGTCAATGGACCCGTTGGAATTTTAACTGAGTAAAAAGTACAAAAATTGAGGTTTTGCAATATAATTGTGTTGAATATCTCCTGATCAATTATTTGAACTCCTAATATTTGAATAAAACATTTTTGCGGTCATTCTTGTTGAGGTTTCGGACGAGCAGGTCTAAATGGGCCTTTCAATGGACCCGTTGGAATTTTAACTAAGTAAAAAGTACAGAAATTGAGGTTTTGCAATATAATTGTGTTCAAAAGCCCCTAATCAATTATTTGAACTCCTAATATTTGAATAAAACATTTTTGCGGCCCTTTTTGTAGAGGTTTCGGACGAGCAGGTCTAAATGTGCCTTTCAATGGACCCGTTGGAATTTTAACTAAGTAAAAAGTACAGAAATTGAGCTTTTGCAATATAATTGTGTTGAAAAGCTCCTAATCAATTACATGAAGTCCTAAAATTTGAATAAAACATTTTTGCGATTTTTTTGTAGAGGTTTCGAACGAGCGGGTCGAAATGGTCCTTTCAATGGACCCGTTGAATTTTAAATGAGTAAAAACTACAGAAATTGAGGTTTTGCAATATAATTGTGTTGAAAAGCTCCTAATCAATTATTTGAACTCCTAATATTTGAATAAAACATTCTTGCGGTCCTTTTTGTAGAGGTTTCAGGCGAGCAGGTCTAAATAGGCCTTTCAATGGACCCGTTGGAATTTTAACTGAGTAAAAAGTACAAAAATTGAGGTTTTGCAATATAATTTTGTTGAAAAGCTCCTAATCAATTACATGAACTTCTAAAATTTGATTAAAACTTGTTTTGCAGTCCTTTTTGTAGAGGTTTCGAACGAGCGGGTCGAAATGGGCCTTTCAATGGACCCGTTGGAATTTTAACTGAGTAAAAAGTACAGAAATTGAGGTTTTGCAATATAATTGTGTTGAAAAGCTCCTAATCAATTATTTGAACTCCTAATATTTGAATAAAACATTTTTGCGGTCCTTTTTGTAGAGGTTTCGGACGAGCAGGTCTAAAGGGGCCTTTCAATGGACCCGTTGGAATTTTAACTGAGTAAAAAGTACAGAAATTGAGGTTTTGCAATATAATTGTATTGAAATGCTCCTAATCAATTATTTGAACTCCTAATATTTGAATAAAACTTTTTTGCGGTCCTTTTTGTAGAGGTTTCGGACGAGCAGGTCTAAATGGGCCTCTCAATGGACCTGTTGGAATTTTATCTGAGTAAAAAGTATAAAATTGAGGTTTTTCAATATAATTGTGTTTAAAAGCTCCTAATCAATTATTTGAACTCCTAATATTTGAATAAAACAGTTTTGCGGTCCTTTTTGTAGAGGTTTCGGACGAGCAGATCTAAATGGGCCTTTGAATGGACCCGTTGGAATTTTAACTAAGGGTTTGTTTGTTTCACTGAAAATGTTTTCTGGAAAATGTTTTTTGGAAAGTATTTTCCAGAAATGAAAAACATTTTCCAGAAAATATTTTTCCTTGTTTGGATGTTGCAGTGTAAAATATTTTCCGATGTTTGGTTAATTTTTCTGAAAACAATTTCCGAAATCTGTTTCCTTGTTCACGTATTTTTTTAGCAATGAATTTCTTATCCTTCTTCAATGCGCTTACTTCTACCGTTAAGCTCTCTAAAGCACATGCCTCCATCAAAACATACTCAACGAACTTAATACTATATCACATTATCATAATAATAATATCTCATCGTACTAATATAATAATATTGTCTAATTCATAATTTATACCACAACACATCAATCCTACGATATTATCAAAGTTCATATTTAGTACAACACATAAGTTTAAAATATTGTGTAAGTGCATATATAATATTACACCACCTTAAAAGTACACATCTTAACCTTGGGCAAACTTTTGAAGCCAGATTTTCCTATGCTTTGTTTTCTTAGCCAAGAAAGCTTTAGCCTCCAGCTCATTCTTCGCCAAAAAGTCGAACACTTCGCAAAGAAAGTCATCATTAAATCCCTCGTTCTCCATTGACATAACTTGCTCATAAAGATATGGTGTCAAATCCTCTGTAAACTTTTCCAGTGCTTCAGCAATTTCGCCAACTTTGGCACCTACAAAATGAATATGATCATCCTCGACATTTTCTTGGACATTTTTTCTTTTACGTTTTGATGTGCCAGATGAAGATGCTTTTGATCTTTCCTCACAAACATCTTCAACATCAAAATTTAATGGCATTGAACCTTCATTAATATCATCCAAGTCTATATCAGCAAAAGTTCTTGCGAAACTCCCCGTTGCCATATCTTGACCGACAACGAGAGCCATCTCATCATAGGAATCAATTTTTTTGTTCAAAAATTGTCCATATTTTGGGTGTGCCTGTTAGTTGTACACAATTAGAATAACAAGTAAAATGTAACTTTCATATATTGAAATAAGGCTCAATTCATTCATTCATATCATAGTTCTAAAACCAACATAGCTGTTAGCTGTATGGTTTTACACCACTGTAAAAGTATTAAAAGGTTGTTAGTCACATATGCAGGTTGTTAGCTGCTGAAGCTAAGTACGTATGCAGGTTTTACACCACTGTAAAACAAATAGTAAAAATTTTACAGTGCTAATTCATTCATTCATATCACAGTGCTAATTGTTGCCTCCTATCTCTACATAGTATTGAAGAGAAGGGTTTTACACCACTGTAAAACTGAGATTTAAAAAGTTGTTAGTTGTATGGTTTTACACCACTGTAAAACTGAGATTTGAAGTCTCTGTCGAGATTTTCTCCTTGTCTGCAACTACCAGCACCACCCTAATTCATTCCCTTTCTAAAAGGGTTATAATCATGTTTTGAGTATTGAGTTTGCTCTAAACTACCGACTTGATGTGAATGAAAAGGCAAAAAGTTACTGGGAAGCTGAGTTGCCTCCTAATTATAATAGAGTTGGAATTGAAAACTTCATCCGTTCAACACAAAACACCCACAAATTTTAACTATCAAAGCACAATAACAAAGAGTTCTAAAACACAGAAAGAAATCCAACAAAAAGCCAAAATCTTCAAGTAAAACACCTAATTTCAGAAGCTGTCGAAAGGGGAAAAAATTGAAAGGGAATGAAACAAAGGAAGCAAAGGATGGGGTTGGATTACATGAGAAGATGAGCTCTGCTCGTTGCCGGTGAGAGCGAGTTTTCCACACGGTGAGAAGATGGGCTCTGCTCCTTGTCGGTGAGAAGATGAGAAGCTTTGGAAAATGACTTCCCCTTTTCAACACGGGAAGTTGTTTTCCGTAAAAATATTAGGGATTTTCCTTTGACCAGAAAAAATTTTCCTTTGACCAAGAGTTTTCCTTGAACCAAACACAGGAAAACTAGGAAAATGTTTTCTTGGAAATAATTTTCCTCCAAACAAACAGACCCTAAGTAAAAAGTACATAAATCGAGGTTTTGCAATATAATTTTGTTGAAAAGCTCCTAATCAATTATTTGAACTCCTAATATTTGAATAAAACTTTTTTGCGGTTCTTTTTGTAGAGGTTTCGGACGAGCAGGTCCAAATGGGCCTTTCAATGGACCCGTTGGAATTTTAACTGAGTTAAAAGTACAGAAATTGAGGTTTTGCAATATAATTGTGTTGAAAAGCACCTAATCAATTACATGAACTCCTAAAATTTGATTAAAATTTGTTTTGCAGTCCTTTTTGTAAAGGTTTCGGACGAGCGGGTCGAAATGGGCCTTTCAATGGACCCGTTGGAATTTTAATTGGGTAAAAAGTATGGAAATTGCGGTTTTGCAATATAATTGTGTTTAAAAGCTCCTAATCAATTATTTGAACTCCTAATATTTGATTAAAACTTGTTTTGCAGTCCTTTTTGTAGAGGTTTCAGAAGAGCGGGTCGAAATGGGCCTGTCAATGGACCCGTTGGAATTTTAACTGAGTAAAAAGTACAAAAATTGAGGTTTTGCAAGATAATTGTGTTGAAAAGCTCTTGATCAATTATTTTAACTCCTAATATTTGAATAAAACATTTTTGCGGTCATTTTTGCAGAGGTTTCGGACGAGCAGGTCTAAATGGGCCTTTCAATGGACCCGTTGGAATTTTAACTAAGTAAAAAGTACAGAAATTGAGGTTTTGCAATATAATTGTGTTCAAAAGCCCCTAATCAATTATTTGAACTCCTAATATTTGAATAAAACATTTTTGCGGCCCTTTTTTTAGAGGTTTCGGACGAGCAGGTCTAAATGTGCCTTTCAATGGACCCGTTGGAATTTTAACTGAGTAAAAAGTACAGAAATTGAGCTTTTGCAATATAATTGTGTTGAAAAGCTCCTAATCAATTACATGAACTCCTAAAATTTGATTAAAACTTGTTTTGCGGTCCTTTTTGTAGAGGTTTCGAACGAGCGGGTCGAAATGGTCCTTTCAATGGACCCGTTGGAATTTTAAATGAGTAAAAACTACAGAAATTGAGGTTTTGCAATATAATTGTGTTGAAAAGCTCCTAATCAATTATTTGAACTCCTAATATTTGAATAAAACATTCTTGCGGTCCTTTTTGTAGAGGTTTCAGGCGAGCAGGTCTAAATAGGCCTTTCAATGGACCCGTTTGAATTTTAACTGAGTAAAAAGTAAAAAAATTGAGGTTTTGTAATATAATTTTGTTGAAAAGCTCCTAATCAATTACATGAACTCCTAAAATTTGATTAAAACTTGTTTTGCAGTCCTCTTTGTAGAGGTTTTGAACGAGCGGGTCGAAATGGACCTTTCAATGGACCCGTTGGAATTTTAACTGAGTAAAAAGTACAGAAATTGAGGTTTTGCAATATAATTGTGTTGAAAATCTCCTAATCAATTATTTGAACTCCTAATATTTGAATAAAACATTTTTACGGTCCTCTTTGTAGAGGTTTCGGACGAGCAGGTCTAAATGGTCCTTTCAATGGACCCGTTGGAATTTTAAATGTGTAAAAACTACAGAAATTGAGGTTTTCCAATGTAATTGTGTTTAAAAGCTCCTAATCAATTATTTGAACTCCTAATATTTGAATAAAACATTCTTGCGGTCCTTTTTGTAGAGGTTTCGGGCGAGAAGGTCTAAATAGGCCTTTCAATGCACCCGTTGGAATTTTAACTGAGTAAAAAGTACAAAAATTGAGGTTTTGCAATATAATTTTGTTGAAAAGCTCCTAATCAATTACATGAACTCCTAAAATTTGATTAAAACTTGTTTTGCAGTACTTTTTGTAGAGGTTTCGAACGAGCGGGTCGAAATGGACCTTTCAATGGACCCGTTGGAATTTTAACTGAGTAAAAAGTACAGAAATTGAGGTTTTGCAATATAATTGTGTTGAAAAGCTCCTAATCAATTATTTGAACTCCTAATATTTGAATAAAACGTTTTACGGTCCTTTTTGTAGTGGTTTCAGACGAGAAGGTCTAAATGGGCCTTTCAATGGACCCGTTGGAATTTTAACTGAGTAAAAAGTACAGAAATTGAGGTTTTGCAATAGAATTGTGTTGAAAAGCTCCTAATCAATTATTTGAACTCCTAATATTTGAATAAAACTTTTTTACGGTCCTTTTTGTAGAGGTTTCGGACGAGCAGGTCTAAATGGGCCTCTCAATGGACCAGTTGGAATTTTATATGAGTAAAAAGTATAAAATTGAGGTTTTTCAATATAATTGTGTTTAAAAGCTCCTAATCAATTATTTGAACTCCTAATATTTGAATAAAACATTTTTGCGGTCCTTTTTGTAGAGGTTTCGGACGAGCAGGTCTAAATGGGCCTTTCAATGGACCCGTTGGAATTTTAACTAAGTAAAAAGTACAGAAATTGAGGTTTTGCAATAGAATTGTGTTGAAAAGCTCCTAATCAATTATTTTAACTCCTAATATTTGAATAAAACGTTTTTACGTTCCTTTTTGTAGTGGTTTCAGACGAGCAGGTCTAAATGGGCCTTTCAATGGACCCGTAGGAATTTTAACTGAGTAAAAAGTACAGAAATTGAGGTTTTGCAATAGAATTGTGTTGAAAAGCTCCTAATCAATTATTTGAACTCCTAATATTTGAATAAAACTTTTTTGCGGTCCTTTTTGTAGAGGTTTCGGACGAGCAGGTCTAAATGGGCCTTTCAATGGACCAGTTGGAATTTTATCTGAGTAAAAAGTATAAAATTGAGGTTTTTCAATATAATTGTGTTTAAAAGCTCCTAATCAATTATTTGAACTCCTAATATTTGAATAAAACATTTTTGCGGTCCTTTTTGTAGAGCTTTCGGACGAGCAGGTCTAAATGGGCCTTTCAATGGACCCGTTGGAATTTTAACTAAGTAAAAAGTACAGAAATTGAGGTTTTGCAATAGAATTGTGTTGAAAAGCTCCTAATCAATTATTTGAACTCCTAATATTTGAATAAAACGTTTTTACGGTCCTTTTTGTAGTGGTTTCAGACGAGCAGGTCTAAATGGGACTTTCAATGGACCCGTTGGAATTTTAACTGAGTAAAAAGTACAGAAATTGAGGTTTTGCAATATAATTGTGTTGAAAAGCTCCTAAACAATTACATGAACTCCTAAAATTTGATTAAAACTTGTTTTGCAGTCCTTTTTGTAGAGGTTTCGAACGAGCGGGTCGAAATGGTCCTTTCAATGGTCCCGTTGGATTTTTAAATGAGTAAAAACTACAGAAATTGAGGTTTTGCAATATAATTGTGTTGAAAAGCTCCTAATCAAATATTTGAACTCCTAATATTTGAATAAAACATTTTTGCGGTCCTTTTTGTAGAGGTTTCAGGCGAGCAGGTCTAAATAGGCCTTTCAATGGACCCGTTGGAATTTTAACTGAGTAAAAAGTACAAAAATTGAGGTTTTGCAATATAATTTTGTTGAAAAGCTCCTAATCAATTATTTGAACTCCTAAAATTTGATTAAAACTTGTTTTGCAGTCCTTTTTGTAGAGGTTTCGAACGAGCAGGTCGAAATGGGCCTTTCAATGGACCCGTTGGAATTTTAACTGAGTAAAAAGTACAGAAATTAAGGTTTTTCAATATAATTGTGTTGAAAAGCTCCTAATCAATTATTTGAACTCCTAATATTTGAATAAAACTTTTTTGCGGTCCTTTTTGTAGAGGTTTCGGACGAGCAGGTCTAAATGGGCCTCTCAATGGACCAGTTGGAATTTTATCTGAGTAAAAAGTATAAAATTGAGGTTTTTCAATATAATTGTGTTTAAAAGCTCCTAATCAATTATTTGAACTCCTAATATTTGAATAAAACATTTTTGCGGTCCTTTTTGTAGAGGTTTCGGACGAGCAGGTCTAAATGGGCCTTTCAATGGACCCGTTGGAATTTTAACTAAGTAAAAAGTACAGAAATTGAGGTTTTGCAATAGAATTGTGTTGAAAAGCTCCTAATCAATTATTTGAACTCCTAATATTTGAATAAAACGTTTTTATGGTCCTTTTTGTAGTGGTTTCAAACGAGCAGGTCTAAATGGGCCTTTCAATGGACCCGTTGGAATTTTAACTGAGTAAAAAGTACAGAAATTGAGGTTTTGCAATAGAATTGTGTTGAAAAGCTCCTAATCAATTATTGAACTCCTAATATTTGAATAAAACTTTTTTGCGGTCCTTTTTGTAGAGGTTTCGGACGAGCAGGTCTAAATGGGCCTTTCAATGGACCAGTTGGAATTTTATCTGAGTAAAAAGTATAAAATTGAGGTTTTTCAATATAATTGTGTTTAGAAGCTCCTAATCAATTATTTGAACTCCTAATATTTGAATAAAACATTTTTGCGGTCCTTTTTGTAGAGGTTTCGGACGAGCAGGTCTAAATGGGCCTTTCAATGGACCCGTTGGAATTTTAACTAAGTAAAAAGTACAGAAATTGAAGTTTTGTAATAGAATTGTGTTGAAAAGCTCCTAATCAATTATTTGAACTCCTAATATTTGAATAAAACGTTTTTACGGTCCTTTTTGTAGTGGTTTCAGACGAGCAGGTCTAAATGGGCCTTTCAATGGACCCGTAGGAATTTTAACTGAGTAAAAAGTACAGAAATTGAGGTTTTGCAATAGAATTGTGTTGAAAAGCTCCTAATCAATTATTTGAACTCCTAACATTTGAATAAAACTTTTTTGCGGTCCTTTTTGTAGAGGTTTCGAACGAGCAGGTCTAAATGGGCCTTTCAATGGACCAGTTGGAATTTTATCTGAGTAAAAAGTATAAAATTGAGGTTTTTCAATATAATTGTGTTTAAAAGCTCCTAATCAATTATTTGAACTCCTAATATTTGAATAAAACATTTTTGCGGTCCCTTTTGTAGAGGTTTCGGACGAGCAGGTCTAAATGGGCCTTTCAATGGACCCGTTGGAATTTTAACTAAGTAAAAAGTACAGAAATTGAGGTTTTGCAATAGAATTGTGTTGAAAAGCTCCTAATCAATTATTTGAACTCCTAATATTTGAATAAAACGTTTTTACGGTCCTTTTTGTAGTGGTTTCAGACGAGCAGGTCTAAATGGGCCTTTCAATGGACCCGTAGGAATTTTAACTGAGTAAAAAGTACAGAAATTGAGGTTTTGCAATAGAATTGTGTTGAAAAGCTCCTAATCAATTATTTGAACTTCTAATATTTGAATAAAACTTTTTTGCGGTCCTTTTTGTAGAGGTTTCGGACGAGCAGGTCTAAATGGGCCTTTCAATGGATCAGTTGGAATTTTATCTGAGTAAAAAGTATAAAATTGAGGTTTTTCAATATAATTGTGTTTAAAAGCTCCTAATCAATTATTTGATCTCCTAATATTTGAATAAAATATTTTTGCGGTCCTTTTTGTAGAGGTTTCGGACGAGCAGGTCTAATTGGGCCTTTCAATGGACCCGTTGGAATTTTAACTAAGTAAAAAGTACAGAAATTGAGGTTTTGCAATAGAATTGTGTTGAAGAGCTCCTAATCAATTATTTGAACTCCTAATATTTGAATAAAACGTTTTTACGGTCCTTTTTGTAGTGGTTTCAGACGAGCAGGTCTAAATGGGCCTTTCAATGGACCCGTTGGAATTTTAACTGAGTAAAAAGTACAGAAATTGAGGTTTTGCAATATAATTGTGTTGAAAAGCTCCTAAACAATTACATGAACTCCTAAAATTTGATTAAAACTTGTTTTGCAGTCCTTTTTGTAGAGGTTTCGAACGAGCGGGTCGAAATGGTCCTTTCAATGGTCCCGTTGGATTTTTAAATGAGTAAAAACTACAGAAATTGAGGTTTTGCAATAGAATTGTGTTGAAAAGCTCCTAATCAATTATTTGAACTCCTAATATTTGAATAAAACGTTTTTATGGTCCTTTTTGTAGTGGTTTCAGACGAGCAGGTCTAAATGGGCCTTTCAATGGACCCGTTGGAATTTTAACTAAGTAAAAAGTACATAAATTGAGGTTTTGCAATAGAATTGTGTTGAAAAGCTCCTAATCAATTATTTGAACTCCTAATATTTGAATAAAACGTTTTTATGGTCCTTTTTGTAGTGGTTTCAGACGAGCAGGTCTAAATGGGCCTTTCAATGGACCCGTTGGAATTTTAACTGAGTAAAAAGTACAGAAATTGAGGTTTTGCAATAGAATTGTGTTGAAAAGCTCCTAATCAATTATTTGAACTCCTAATATTTGAATAAAACTTTTTTGCGGTCCTTTTTGTAGAGGTTTCGGACGAGCAGGTCTAAATGGGCCTTTCAATGGACCAATTGGAATTTTATCTGAGTAAAAAGTATAAAATTGAGGTTTTTCAATATAATTGTGTTTAAAAGCTCCTAATCAATTATTTGAACTCCTAATATTTGAATAAAACATTTTTGCGGTCCTTTTTGTAGAGGTTTCGGACGAGCAGGTCTAAATGGACCTTTCAATGGACCCGTTGGAATTTTAACTAAGTAAAAAGTACAGAAATTGAGGTTTTGCAATATAATTTTGTTGAAAAGCTCCTAATCAATTATTTGAACTCCTAATATTTGAATAAAACGTTTTTACGGTCCTTTTTGTAGTGGTTTCAGACGAGCAGGTCTAAATGGGCCTTTCAATGGACCCGTTGGAATTTTAACTGAGTAAAAAGTACAGAAATTGAGGTTTTGCAATATAATTGTGTTGAAAAGCTCCTAAACAATTACATGAACTCCTAAAATTTGATTAAAACTTGTTTTGCAGTCCTTTTTGTAGAGGTTTCGAACGAGCGGGTCGAAATGGTCCTTTCAATGGTCCCGTTGGATTTTTAAATGAGTAAAAACTACAGAAATTGAGGTTTTGCAATAGAATTGTGTTGAAAAGCTCCTAATCAAATATTTGAACTCCTAATATTTGAATAAAACATTTTTGCGGTCCTTTTTGTAGAGGTTTCAGGCGAGCAGGTCTAAATTGGCCTTTCAATGGACCCGTTGGAATTTTAACTGAGTAAAAAGTACAAAAATTGAGGTTTTGCAATATAATTTTGTTGAAAAGCTCCTTATCAATTATTTGAACTCCTAAAATTTTATTAAAACTTGTTTTGCAGTCCTTTTTGTAGAGGTTTCGAACGAGCGGGTCGAAATGGGCCTTTCAATGGACCCGTTGGAATTTTAACTGAGTAAAAAGTACAGAAATTACGGTTTTGCAATATAATTGTGTTGAAAAGCTCCTAATCAATTATTTGAACTCCTAATATTTGAATAAAACTTTTTTGCGGTCCTTTTTGTAGAGGTTTCGGACGAGCAGGTCTAAATGGGCCTCTCAATGGACCAGTTGAAATTTTATCTGAGTAAAAAGTATAAAATTGAGGTTTTTCAATATAATTGTGTTTAAAAGCTCCTAATCAATTATTTGAACTCCTAATATTTGAATAAAACATTTTTGCGGTCCTTTTTGTAGAGGTTTCGGACAAGCAGGTCTAAATGGGCCTTTCAATGGACCCGTTGGAATTTTAACTAAATAAAAAGTACAGAAATTGAGTTTTTGCAATAGAATTGTGTTGAAAAGCTCCTAATCAATTATTTGAACTCCTAATATTTGAATAAAACGTTTTTACGGTCCTTTTTGTAGTGGTTTCAGACGAGCAGGTCTAAATGGGCCTTTCAATGGACCCGTTGGAATTTTAACTGAGTAAAAAGTACAGAAATTGAGGTTTTGCAATAGAATTGTGTTGAAAAGCTCCTAATCAATTATTTGAACTCCTAATATTTGAATAAAACCTTTTTGCGGTCCTTTTTGTAGAGGTTTCGGACGAGCAGGTCTAAATGGGCCTTTCAATGGACCAGTTGGAATTTTATATGAGTAAAAAAGTATAAAATTGAGGTTTTTCAATATAATTGTGTTTAAAAGCTCCTAATCAATTATTTGAACTCCTAATATTTGAATAAAACATTTTTGCGGTCCTTTTTGTAGAGGTTTCGGACGAGCAGGTCTAAATGGGCCTTTCAATGGACCCGTTGGAATTTTAACTAAGTAAAAAGTACAGAAATTGTGGTTTTGCAATAGAATTGTGTTGAAAAGCTCCTAATCAATTATTTGAACTCCTAATATTTGAATAAAATGTTTTTACGGTCCTTTTTGTAGTGGTTTCAGACGAGCAGGTCTAAATGGGCCTTTCAATGGACCCGTTGGAATTTTAACTGAGTAAAAAGTACAGAAATTGAGGTTTTGCAATAGAATTGTGTTGAAAAGCTCCTAAACAATTACATGAACTCCTAAAATTTGATTAAAACTTGTTTTGCAGTCCTTTTTGTAGAGGTTTCGAACGAGCGGGTCGAAATGGTCCTTTCAATGGTCCCGTTGGATTTTTAAATGAGTAAAAACTACAGAAATTGAGGTTTTGCAATATAATTGTGTTGAAAAGCTCCTAATCAAATATTTGAACTCCTAATATTTGAATAAAACATTTTTGCGGTCCTTTTTGTAGAGGTTTCAGGCGAGCAGGTCTAAATAGGCCTTTCAATGGACCCGTTGGAATTTTAACTGAGTAAAAAGTACAAAAATTGAGGTTTTGCAATATAATTTTGTTGAAAAGCTCCTAATCAATTACATGAACTCCTAAAATTTGATTAAAACTTGTTTTGCAGTCCTTTTTGTAGAGGTTTCGAACGAGCGGGTCGAAATGGGCCTTTCAATGGACCCGTTGGAATTTTAACTGAGTAAAAAGTACAGAAATTAAGGTTTTGCAATATAATTGTGTTGAAAAGCTCCTAATCAATTATTTGAACTCCTAATATTTGAATAAAACATTTTGCGGTCCTTTTTGTAGACGTTTCGGACGAGCAGGTCTAAATGGGCCTTTCAATGGACCCGTTGGAATTTTAACTGAGTAAAAAGTACAGAAATTGAGGTTGTGCAATAGAATTGTGTTGAAAAGCTCCAAATCAATTATTTGAACTCCTAATATTTGAATTAAACTTTTTTGCGGTCCTTTTTGTAGAGGTTTCGGACGAACAGGTCTAAATGGGCCTTTCAATGGACCTGTTGGAATTTTATTTGAGTAAAAAGTATAAAATTGAGGTTTTTCAATATAATTGTGTTTAAAAGCTCCTAATCAATTATTTGAACTCCTAATATTTGAATAAAACAGTTTTGCTGTCCTTTTTGTAGAGGTTTCGGACGAGCAGATCTAAATGGGCCTTTGAATGGACCCGTTGGAATTTTAACTAAGGGTCTGTTTGTTTCACTGAAAATGTTTTCTGGAAAAAATTTTCTGGAAAGTATTTTCCAGAAATGAAAAACATATTCCAGAAAACATTTTTCCTTGTTTGGATGTTGCAGTGTAAAATATTTTCCGCTGTTTGGTTAATTTTTCTGAAAACAATTTCCGAAATCTGTTTCCTTATTCACGTATTTTTTTAGCAATGAATTTCTTATCCTTCTTCAATGCGCTTAATTCTACCGTTAAACTCTCTAAAGCACATTGTAACGCCCCGGTTTTGGGCTTGGTAGTTTTGAGCGTTAACCGGTTTGGTCAAAGTGCTGGTCGAATCTAAATAGGTGAAATTAGGAAAGCCTAGTTCGGGTTGCATTAAAAATATGGAAAAATGTTCTAAAATCATCTTTTAATATATATAAGTGAACTGTGAAATCAATTTTACAAAATGAGTTTTGGAAGGGTGACATTTTGGCTAGTGACCAAAATGTAATTTTTGAAAGTTGTGTGACTGTTTTAGAAAGGGTTGAAACTTTGAATCTTTAAGGAGCTATTATTCCAAAAAGAGTTTCTCCAGATTTTTCTAAGATATTTTAATGTATAATTCTGATTTTAAAGCTTAAGAAAAGTGGAGGGAAATCATTTTACTATTTTGTAACTAACTTTCCATTTTCTTCCAATTTTCCTTTTCTCTCATTTTCTCTCAACCCAAACACTTTCGCTCCAGAGATTTCTTTCTGATTTTGTCACTCAAATCTATCTTTTCAATTCTCTTTGGATTCCTAATCATTTCAACAATAAAACCTTGCAATTTGCTAATTGGATTTTCAAGCTTTTTGGCTCTAAAGAGGAGAAACTCAAGTTTGGAGGTAAGAACGTCCTTCTCCTCTAAACTATCAATTCTTTACTGAAATTCCTAAGTTCTCAATCCTTAATTGATGTTTTATAAATGGCTTTTAAGTTGATTAATGGATCTTGGCTTAAAATGCAAGATTTGGTGATTTTTGATGAATTTTCGTTGGATCTGTTAAAGCAGTGTTTTAAGGTGTTAAAATGATGATTAATGAATGATAATTTGATGAGGAATTGAGTTTTGATTAATGCAATCCCGGATAGGTTGAATTTCCTAAGTTTAGCTTATGATTCTAGGTTGTTTTTGGTGTGATCTTGTGGATCTGATGTTGCTGGAGGTATAAGGATGTTGTTAGACTCGTTTTAGATGTTAAATGATGTTAAAGGATGTTTGGTTGTGATGGTTTATGGCTGGGCCTTGGTTAAGAAGTTGTTTGGAGGCATTTTCGGTTGTGTTTGGTGGCCGAAAGTGGAGTGTGGATGAGAGCAGCGAGTTTAGGTGCTTTCATTGAAGCTATTAATGCATGATGATGCATTAATCCTCTGCTTTGATGCGTTAAAACATGGGAGGCATCTTTGGATCCAAGAGTTTTTGATCCGGAAGCTTGATTTGGTGCTTTGGCAAGAGGCGAAGTGGAATCGGTGAGTGAAATTGGGTTTTCGGCTTTGAAACCAATGTCTTGGGAGCTTAGTTTAAGTCTAAACAACTTTGCTAAGCTCAAGTGTAAGTTTTCGGAAATACTCTCTAGTGGTGGCCATGGTTTTGTTGTGATGCAATGTGGTTTATTGCATGTTTTAAATTCTGTTTTGAAAGCATGATTTAGCATGGTTATTGCTGATTTTGTAAGCCATATGTTGAAGGAAGCTCAAGGTAAGAGTTCCTTGTTTTTGAACATTGATTAAATGTGGTTTGATGCTTTTAAATGCATGATGTATATGGCTTGGTTTAATGCTTTAAAACAGTGAATTAATTGAGGAAAATGATGTATATTGGCAAGTGATGTTTTGGAAAGGTTAAGGTCACTAAGGTGGTTAAAAGTCCTTGAGTGAGCCTTGTGGAATCTAAGAACTTCATGGTGGTTGAAAGTCCATGATGATTCTTGTAAGGTCACTAAGGTGGTTAAAAGTCCTTGAGTGAGCCTTGTTACTTAAGAACATCAAGGTGGTTAAAAGTCCTTGGATGATTCTTGTTAAGGACACAAAGGTGGTTAAAAGTCCTTGTGTGGTACTTGCCATGGTGTTTAAAAGTCCATGGGCCAAGGTGTTTAAAAGTCCTTGGGGCCAAGGTGTTTAAAAGTCCGTGGGAAGAACACAAAGGTGGTTAAAAGTCCTTGTGTGGTTCTTGGAAAGTATAAGATCACAATGGTGTTTAAAAGTCCATGTGTGAGACTTATGTTGAACTTGTTTTAAAATGTTGAAACTTATCACTTGTGGCCAATATGACATGTTATGATATGAAGCATGAAATGCTTGTTTAAATATGCCTTTGACCATGTGCAAATGTTGATTTGAAGCATGATTTATAAAGTGTTTTATAAATGCATTATTGATTGGTTTTTATGAGCATACCTCACTAAGCTTTTGCTTACGCTCTCTTTCGTTTTCTTAAACCAATAATGCAGATCATTAAGGTACCTAAGGGCAGCAAGGAAGGCAAAGCAATCAAGTGGAAGTTGAGCTCAATGTATGGAAGGTTTTCTTAAGTACATTTTAGCTTTTGGTAATTTGGCAATGGGGGACCTATGAGTGTGTTTTGGGAGATGTTTTGAACTCCCTAAGTATGTTAAATGTTGTTGAGATTGCTGGCATTTGTAATTGGTCACTATATGCTTGGTTTGGAAGTTTTATGCTTGAATGGTTTGCTTGTGTAGGAAGCATGCCTATAGAATTGGGGCTTTTCACATGTGATGTTATTTTCATGTTTGGTTGATACATATATGTCTATTGTATGTTGAATTTCATGCTGGTAAAGTTTGGTAGCAATCAGAGCATGATTGGTTGGTCAATTGCATGTTTAAGGAAGCCATTTGCTGCATTCTGTGCAGGGCGTTTCAGAACAGTGGCTACCGTTTCGGAACGGGTGCTTTGAATCAACCCAAGCGTCCGAAACGGTAGGTACCGTTTCGAAACGGAAAGCTCTCTGCCAGCCCGTGTTTCGGTACGCGTTGCGGAACGGCCCCGCGTTTCGAAACAGGCTCTGCCTATTTCGAACGGTCGACCGTTGGGGGCTGACATTGGCAGTTGAATGTTTCGGATTGTTTGCAATTTGGTCCTAAATCTTGTTTTGCAATTGTGTGAGTTTGGAATGTCTGTTTGAGCTGATATTTGACAGTGAGGCATGAAACCTGATTAATTTCAAGATGGTAACTTTAATTTGGGTTAAGGCCTTGTAATTTGCAGAATTTACAATTTGGTCCCTAAAGTTGTAAATTGTTCAATTGGGTCCCTGTTTGATCTCTGATGTTATGATCTTTGATTATGTTGTTTGCATGATCACAACTAGGGTTAATGTGCATCTAGACAAGTTTAAAAAGAAAAAAAGGGTCGTTAATCAAGGTTGACTTTCGGGTTGACTTTGGTTTTCCCCGTGTGACTTTCTTAATTCGGGTCAACCGTCTAGGCCGGGTTAAGGGGGTTACACACATGCCTCCATCAAAACATACTCAACGGACTTAATACTATATCACATTAACATAATAATAATATCTCATCGTACTAATATAATAATATTGTCTAATTCATAATTTATACCACAACACATCAATCCTACGATATTATCAAAGTTCATACTTAGTACAACACATAAGTTTAAAATATTGTGTAAGTGCATATATAATATTACACCACCTTAAAAGTACACATCTTAACCTTGGGCAAACTTTTGAAGCCAGATTTTCCTATGCTTTGTTTTCTTAGCCAAGAAAGCTTTAGCCTCCAGCTCATTCTTCGCCAAAAAGTCGAACACTTCGCAAAGAAAGTCATCATTAAATCCCTCGTTCTCCATTGACATAACTTGCTCATAAAGATATGGTGTCAAATCCTTTGTAAACTTTTTCAGTGCTTCAGCAATTTCGCCAAGTTTGGCACCTACAAAATGAATATGATCATCCTCGACATTTTCTTGGACATTTTTTCTTTTACGTTTTGATGTGCCAGATGAAGATGCTTTTGATCTTTCCTCACAAACATCTTCAACATCAAAATTTAATGACGTTGAACCTTCATTAATATCATCCAAGTCTATATCAGCAAAAGTTCTTGCGAAACTCCCCGTTGCCATATCTTGACCGACAACGAGAGCCATCTCATCATAGGAATCAATTTTTTTGTTCAAAAATTGTCCATATTTTGGGTGTGTCTGTTAGTTGTACACAATTAGAATAACAAGTAAAATGTAACTTTCATATATTGAAATAAGGCTCAATTCATTCATTCATATCACAGTTCTAAAACCAACATAGTTGTTAGCTGTATGGTTTTACACCACTGTAAAAGTATTAAAAGGTTGTTAGTCACATATGCAGGTTGTTAGCTGCTGAAGCTAAGTACGTATGCAGGTTTTACACCACTGTAAAACAAATAGTAAAAATTTTACAGCGCTAATTCATTCATTCATATCACAGTGCTAATTGTTGCCTCCTATCTCTACATAGTATTGAAGAGAAGGGTTTTACACCACTGTAAAACTGAGATTTAAAAAGTTGTTAGTTGTATGGTTTTACACCACTGTAAAACTGAGATTTGAAGTCTCTGTCGAGATTTTCTCCTTGTCTGCAACTACCAGCACCACCCTAATTCATTCCCTTTCTAAAAGGGTTATAATCATGTTTTGAGTATTGAGTTTGCTCTAAACTACCGACTCGATGTGAATGAAAAGGCAAACAGTTACTGGGAAGCTGAGTTGCCTCCTAATTATAATAGAGTTGGAATTGAAAACTTCATCCGTTCAACACAAAACACCCACAGATTTCAACTATCAAAGCACAATAACAAAGAGTTCTAAAACCCAGAAAGAAATCCAACAAAAGCCAAAATCTTCAAGTAAAACACCCAATTTCAGAAGCTGTCGAAAGGGGAAAAAATTGAAAGGGAATGAAACAAAGGAAGCAAAGGAAGGGGTTGGATTACCTGAGAAGATGAGCTCTGCTCGTTGCCGGTGAGAGCGAGTTTTCCACACGGTGAGAAGATGGGCTCTGCTCCTTGTCGGTGAGAAGATGAGAAGCTTTGGAAAATGACTTCCCTTTTCAACACCGGAAGTTGTTTTCCGTAAAAATATTAGGGATTTTCCTTTGACCAGAAAACATTTTCCTTTGACCAAGAGTTTTCCTTGAACCAAACACAGGAAAACTAGGAAAATGTTTTCTTGGAAATTATTTTCCTCCAAACAAACAGACCCTAAGTAAAAAGTACATAAATCGAGGTTTTGCAATATAATTGTGTTGAAAAGCTCCTAATCGATTATTTGAACTCCTAATATTTGAATAAAACATTTTTGCGGTTCTTTTTGTAGAGGTTTCAGACGAGCAGGTCCAAATGGGCCTTTCAATGGACCCGTTGGAATTTTAACTGAGTAAAAAGTACAGAAATTGAGGTTTTGCAATATAATTGTGTTGAAAAGCACCTAATCAATTACATGAACTCCTAAAATTTGATTAAAATTTGTTTTGCAGTCCTTTTTGTAAAGGTTTCGGACGAGGGGGTTGAAATGGGCCTTTCAATGGACCCGTTGGAATTTTAATTGGGTAAAAAGTATAGAAATTGCGGTTTTGCAATATAATTGTGTTTAAAAGCTCCTAATCAATTATTTGAACTCCTAATATTTGATTAAAATTTGTTTTGCAGTCCTTTTTGTAGAGGTTTCAGACGAGCGGGTCGAAATGGGCCTGTCAATGGACCCGTTGGAATTTTAACTGAGTAAAAAGTACAAAAATTGAGGTTTTGCAATATAATTGTGTTGAAAAGCTCCTGGTCAATTATTTGAACTCCTAATATATGAATAAAACATTTTTGCGGTCATTTTTGTAGAGGTTTCGGACGAGCAGGTCTAAATGGGCCTTTCAATGGACCCGTTCGAATTTTAACTAAGTAAAAAGTACAGAAATTGAGGTTTTGCAATATAATTGTGTTCTAAAGCCCCTAATCAATTATTTGAACTCCTAATATTTGAATAAAACATTTTTGCGCCCCTTTTTGTAGAGGTTTCGGACGAGCAGGTCTAAATGTGCCTTTCAATGGACCCGTTAGAATTTTAACTGAGTAAAAAGTACAGAAATTGAGCTTTTGCAATATAATTGTGTTGCAAAGCTCCTAATCAATTACATGAACTCCTAAAATTTGATTAAAACTTGTTTTGCAGTCCTTTTTGTAGAGGTTTCGAACGAGCGGGTCGAAATGGGCCTTTCAATGGACCCGTTGGAATTTTAACTCAGTAAAAAGTACATAAATTGAGGTTTTGCAATATAATTGTGTTGAAAAGCTCCTAATAAATTATTTGAACTCCTAATATTTGAATAAAACATTTTTGCGGTCCTTTTTGTAGAGGTTTCGGACGAGCAGGTCTAAATGGGCCTTTCAATGGACCCGTTGGAATTTTAACTGAGTAAAAAGTACAGAAATTGAGGTTTTGCAATAGAATTGTGTTGCAAGGTCCTAATAAATTATTTGAACTCCTAATATTTGAATAAAACTTTTTTGCGGTCCTTTTTGTAGAGGTTTCGGACGAGCAGGTCTAAATGGGCCTCTCAATGGACCAGTTGGAATTTTATCTGAGTAAAAAATATAAAATTGAGGTTTTTCAATATAATTGTGTTGAAAAGCTCCTAATCAATTATTTGAACTCCTAATATTTGAATAAAACATTCTTGCGGTCCTTTTTGTAGAGGTTTCAGGCGAGCAGGTCTAAATAGGCCTTTCAATGGACCCGTTGGAATTTTAACTGAGTAAAAAGTACAAAAATTGAGGTTTTGCAATATAATTTTGTTGAAAAGCTCCTAATCAATTACATGAACTCCTAAAATTTGATTAAAACTTGTTTTGCAGTCCTTTTTGTAAAGGTTTCGGACGAGGGGGTTGAAATGGGCCTTTCAATAGACCCGTTGGAATTTTAATTGGGTAAAAAGTATAGAAATTGCGGTTTTGCAATATAATTGTGTTTAAAAGCTCCTAATCAATTATTTGAACTCCTAATATTTGATTAAAACTTGTTTTGCAGTCCTTTTTGTAGAGGTTTCAGACGAGCGGGTTGAAATGGGCCTGTCAATGGACCCGTTGGAATTTTAACTGAGTAAAAAGTACAAAAATTGAGGTTTTGCAATATAATTGTGTTGAAAAGCTCCTGGTCAATTATTTGAACTCCTAATATATGAATAAAACATTTTTGCGGTCATTTTTGTAGAGGTTTCGGACGAGCAGGTCTAAATGGGCCTTTCAATGGACCCGTTGGAATTTTAACTAAGTAAAAAGTACAGAAATTGAGGTTTTGCAATATAATTGTGTTCTAAAGCCCCTAATCAATTATTTTAACTCCTAATATTTGAATAAAACATTTTTGCGCCCCTTTTTGTAGAGGTTTCGGACGAGCAGGTCTAAATGTGCCTTTCAATGGACCCGTTAGAATTTTAACTGAGTAAAAAGTACAGAAATTGAGCTTTTGCAATATAATTGTGTTGAAAAGCTCCTAATCAATTACATGAACTCCTAAAATTTGATTAAAACTTGTTTTGCAGTCCTTTTTGTAGAGGTTTCGAACGAGCGGGTCGAAATGGGCCTTTCAATGGACCCGTTGGAATTTTAACTCAGTAAAAAGTACATAAATTGAGGTTTTGCAATATAATTGTGTTGAAAAGATCCTAATAAATTATTTGAACTCCTAATATTTGAATAAAACATTTTTGCGGTCCTTTTTGTAGAGGTTTCGGACGAGCAGGTCTAAATGGGCCTTTCAATGGACCCGTTGGAATTTTAACTGAGTAAAAAGTACAGAAATTGAGGATTTGCAATAGAATTGTGTTGCAAGGTCCTAATAAATTATTTGAACTCCTAATATTTGAATAAAACTTTTTGCGGTCCTTTTTGTAGAGGTTTCGGACGAGCAGGTCTAAATGGGCCTCTCAATGGACCAGTTGGAATTTTATCTGAGTAAAAAATATAAAATTGAGGTTTTTCAATATAATTGTGTTGAAAAGCTCCTAATCAATTATTTGAACTCCTAATATTTGAATAAAACATTCTTGCGGTCCTTTTTGTAGAGGTTTCAGGCGAGCAGGTCTAAATAGGCCTTTCAATGGACCCGTTGGAATTTTAACCGAGTAAAAAGTACAAAAATTGAGGTTTTGCAATATAATTTTGTTGAAAAGCTCCTAATCAATTACATGAACTCCTAAAATTTGATTAAAACTTGTTTTGCAGTCCTTTTTGTAGAGGTTTCGAACGAGCGGGTCGAAATGGGCCTTTCAATGGACCCGTTGGAATTTTAACTGAGTAAAAAGTACAGAAATTGAGGTTTTGAAATATAATTGTGTTGAAAAGCTCCTAATCAATTATTTGAACTCCTAATATTTGAATAAAACATTTTTGCGGTCCTTTTTGTAGAGGTTTCGGACGAGCAGGTCTAAATGGGCCTTTCAATGGACCCGTTGGAATTTTAACTGAGTAAAAAGTACAGAAATTGAGGTTTTGCAATATAATTGTGTTGAAAAGCTCCTAATCAATTATTTGAACTCCTAATATTTGAATAAAACATTTTTGCGGTCCTTTTTGTAGAGGTTTCGGACGAGCAGGTCTAAATGGGCCTTTCAATGGACCCGTTGGAATTTTAACTGAGTAAAAAGTACAGAAATTGAGGTTTTGCAATAGAATTGTGTTGAAAAGATCCTAATCAATTATTTGAACTCCTAATATTTGAATAAAACTTTTTTGCGGTCCTTTTTGTAGAGGTTTCGGACGAGCAGGTCTAAATGGGCCTCTCAATGGACCAGTTGGAATTTTATCTGAGTAAAAAATATAAAATTGAGGTTTTTCAATATAATTGTGTTGAAAAGCTCCTAATCAATTATTTGAACTCCTAATATTTGAATAAAACATTTTTGCGGTCCTTTTTGTAGAGGTTTCATTCGAGCAGGTCTAAATGGGCCTTTCAATGGACCCGTTGGAATTTTAACTGAGTAAAAAGTACAAAAATTGAGGTTTTGCAATATAATTTTGTTGAAAAGCTCCTAATCAATTACATGAACTCCTAAAATTTGATTAAAACTTGTTTTGCAGTCCCTTTTGTAGAGGTTTCGAACGAGCGCGTCGAAATGGGCCTTTCAATGGACCCGTTGGAATTTTAACTGAGTAAAAAGTACAAAAATTGAGGTTTTACAATATAATTGTGTTGAAAAGCTCCTAATCAATTATTTGAACTCCTAATATTTGAATAAAACATTTTTGTGGTCCTTTTTGTAGAGGTTTCGGACGAGGAGGTCCAAATGGGCCTTTCAATGGACCTGTTGGAATTTTAACTGAGTAAAAAGTACAAAAATTGAGGTTTTGCAATATAATTGTGTTGAAAAGCTCCTAATCAATTATTTGAACTCCTAATATTTGAATAAAACATTCTTGCGGTCCTTTTTGTGGAGGTTTCAGGCGAGCAGGTCTAAATAGGCCTTTCAATGGACCCGTTGGAATTTTAACTGAGTAAAAAGTACAAAAATTGAGGTTTTGCAATATAATTTTGTTGAAAAGCTCCTAATCAATTACATGAACTCCTAAAATTTGATTAAAACTTGTTTTGCAGTCCTTTTTGTAGAGGTTTCGAACGAGCGGGTCGAAATGGGCCTTTCAATGGACCCGTTGGAATTTTAACTGAGTAAAAAGTACAAAAATTGAGGTTTTGCAATATAATTGTGTTGAAAAGCTCCTAATCAATTATTTGAACTCCTAATATTTGAATAAAACATTTTGCGGTCCTTTTTGTAGAGGTTTCGGACGAGCAGGTCTAAATGGGCCTTTCAATGGACCCGTTGGAATTTTAACTGAGTAAAAAGTACAGAAATTGAGGTTTTGCAATAGAATTGTGTTGAAAAGCTCCTAATCAATAATTTGAACTCCTAATATTTAAAAAAAACTTTTTTGCGGTCCTTTTTGTAGAGGTTTCGGACGAGCAGGTCTAAATGGGCCTCTCAATGGACCAGTTGGAATTTTATCTGAGTAAAAAATATAAAATTGAGGTTTTTCAATATAATTGTATTGAAAAGCTCCTAATCAATTATTTGAACTCCTAATATTTGAATAAAACATTTTTGCGGTCCTTTTTGTAGAGGTTTCAGACGAGCAGGTCTAAATGGGCCTTTCAAGGGACCCGTTGGAATTTTAACTGAGTAAAAAGTACAGAAATTGAGGTTTTGCAATATAATTGTGTTGAAAAGCTTCTAATCAATTATTTGAACTCCTAATATTTGAATAAAACATTTTTGCGGTCCTTTTTGTAGAGGTTTCAGGCGAGCAGGTCTAAATAAGCCTTTCAATGGACCCGTTGGAATTTTAACTGAGTAAAAAGTACAAAAATTGAGGTTTTGCAATATAATTTTGTTGAAAAGCTCCTAATCAATTACATGAACTCCTAAAATTTGATTAAAACTTGTTTTGCAGTCCTTTTTGTAGAGGTTTCGAACGAGCGGGTCGAAATGGGCCTTTCAATGGACCCGTTGGAATTTTAACTGAGTAAAAAGTACAGAAATTGAGTTTTTGCAATATAATTGTGTTGAAAAGCTCCTAATCAATTATTTGAACTCCTAAAATTTGATTAAAACTTGTTTTGTAGTCCTTTTTGTAGAGGTTTCGAACGAGCGGGCCGAAATGGGCCTTTCAATGGACCCGTTGGAATTTTAACTAAGTAAAAAGTATAGAAATTGAGGTTTTTCAATATAATAGTGTTGAAAAGCTCCTAATCAATTATTTGAACTCCTAATATTTGAATAAAACATTTTTGCGGTCCTTTTTGTAGAGGTTTCAGACGAGCAGGTCTAAATAAGCCTTTCAATGGACGCGTTGGAATTTTAACTGAGTAAAAAGTACAAAAATTGAGGTTTTGCAATATAATTTTGTTGAAAAGCTCCTAATCAATTACATGAACTCCTAAAATTTGATTAAAACTTGTTTTGCAGTCCTTTTTGTAGAGGTTTCGAACGAGCGGGTCGAAATGGGCCTTTCAATGGACCCGTTGGAATTTTAACTGAGTAAAAAGTACAGAAATTGAGGTTTTGCAATTTAATTGTGTTGAAAAGCTCCTAATCAATTATTTGAACTCCTAATATTTGAATAAAACATTTTTGCGGTTCTTTTTGTAGAGGTTTCGGACGAGCAGGTCCAAATGGGCCTTTCAATGGACCCGTTGGAATTTTAACTGAGTAAAAAGTACAAAAATTGAGGTTTTGCAATATAATTGTGTTGAAAAGCTCCTAATCAATTATTTGAACTCCTAATATTTGAATAAAACATTTTTGCGGTCCTTTTTGTAGAGGTTTCAGGCGAGCAGGTCTAAGTAAGCCTTTCAATGGACCCATTGGAATTTTAACTGAGTAAAAAGTACAGAAATTGAGGTTTTGCAATATAATTGTGTTGAAAAGCTCCTAATCAATTATTTGAACTCCTAATATTTGAATAAAACATTTTTGCGGTTCTTTTTGTAGAGGTTTCGGACGAGCAGGTCCAAATGGGCCTTTCAATGGACCCGTTGGAATTTTAACTGAGTAAAAAGTACAAAAATTGAGGTTTTGCAATATAATTGTGTTGAAAAGCTCCTAATCAATTATTTGAACTCATAATATTTGAATAAAACATTTTTGCGGTCCTTTTTGTAGAGGTTTCAGGCGAGCAGGTCTAAATGGGCCTTTCAAGGGACCCGTTGGAATTTTAACTGAGTAAAAAGTACAGAAATTGAGGTTTTGCAATATAATTGTGTTGAAAAGCTCCTAATCAATTATTTGAACTCCTAATATTTGAATAAAACATTTTTGCGGTTCTTTTTGTAGAGGTTTCGGACGAGCAGGTCCAAATGGGCCTTTCAATGGACCCGTTGGAATTTTAACTGAGTAAAAAGTACAAAAATTGAGGTTTTGCAATATAATTGTGTTGAAAAGCTCCTAATCAATTATTTGAACTCATAATATTTGAATAAAACATTTTTGCGGTCCTTTTTGTAGAGGTTTCAGGCGAGCAGGTCTAAGTAAGCCTTTCAATGGACCCATTGGAATTTTAACTGAGTAAAAAGTACAAAAATTGAGGTTTTGCAATATAATTTTGTTGAAAAGCTCCTAATCAATTACATTAACTCCTAAAATTTGATTAAAACTTGTTTTGCAGTCCTTTTTGTAGAGGTTTCGAACGAGCGGGTCGAAATGGGCCTTTCAATGGACCCGTTGGAATTTTAACTGAGTAAAAAGTACAGAAATTGAGGTTTTGCAATATAATTGTGTTGAAAAGCTCCTAATCAATTATTTGAACTCCTAATATTTGAATAAAACATTTTTGCGTTCCTTTTTGTAGAGGTTTCGGACGAGCAGGTCTAAATGGGCCTTTCAATGGACCCGTTGGAATTTTAACTGAGTAAAAAGTACAGAAATTGAAATTTTGCAATATAATTGTGTTCAAAAGCCCCTAATCAATTATTTGAACTCCTAATATTTGAATAAAACATTTTTGCGGCCCTTTTTGTAGAGGTTTCGGACGAGCAGGTCTAAATGTGCCTTTCAATGGACCCGTTGGAATTTTAACTGAGTAAAAAGTACAGAAATTGAGCTTTTACAATATAATTGTGTTGAAAAGCTCCTAATCAATTACATGAACTCCTAAAATTTGGTTAAAACTTGTTTTGCAGTCCTTTTTGTAGAGGTTTCGAACGAGCGGGTCGAAATGGTCCTTTCAATGGACCCGTTGGAATTTTAAATGAGTAAAAACTACAGAAATTGAGGTTTTGCAATTTAATTGTGTTGAAAAGCTCCTAATCAATTATTTGAACTCCTAATATTTGAATAAAACATTTTTGCGGTCCTTTTTGTAGAGGTTTCGGACGAGCAGGTCTAAATGGGCCTTTCAATGGACCCGTTGGAATTTTAACTGAGTAAAAAGTACAGAAATTGAGGTTTTGCAATAGAATTGTTTTGAAAAGCTCCTAATCAATTATTTGAACTCCTAATATATGAATAAAACTTTTTTGCGGTCCTTTTTGTAGAGGTTTCGGACGAGCAGGTCTAAATGGGCCTCTCAATGGACCTGTTGGAATTTTATCTGAGTAAAAAGTATAAAATTGAGGTTTTTCAATATAATTGTGTTTAAAAGCTCCTAATCAATTATTTGAACTCCTAATATTTGAATAAAACATTTTTGCAGTCCTTTTTGTAGAGGTTTCGGACGAGCAGGTCTAAATGGGCCTTTCAATGGAACCGTTGGAATTTTAACTGAGTAAAAACTACAGAAATTGAGGTTTTGCAATATAATTGTGTTGAAAAGCTCCTAATCAATTATTTGAACTCCTAATATTTGAATAAAACATTTTTGCGGTTCTTTTTGTAGAGGTTTCGGACGAGCAGGTCCAAATGGGCCTTTCAATGGACCTGTTGGAATTTTAACTGAGTAAAAAGTACAAAAATTGAGGTTTTGCATTATAATTGTGTTGAAAAGCTCCTAATCAATTATTTGAACTCCTAATATTTGAATAAAACATTCTAGCGGTCCTTTTTGTAGAGGTTTCAGGCGAGCAGGTCTAAATAGGCCTTTCAATGGACCCGTTGGAATTTTAACTGAGTAAAAAGTACAAAAATTGAGGTTTTGCAATATAATTTTGTTGAAAAGCTCCTAATCATTACATGAACTCCTAAAATTTGATTAAAACTTGTTTTGCAGTCCTTTTTGTAGAGGTTTCGAACGAGCGGGTCGAAGTGGGCCTTTCAATGGACCCGTTGGAATTTTAACTGAGTAAAAAGTACAGAAATTGAGGTTTTGCAATATAATTGTGTTGAAAAGCTCCTAATCAATTATTTGAACTCCTAATATTTGAATAAAACATTTTTGCGGTCCTTTTTGTAGAGGTTTCGGACGAGCAGGTCTAAATGGACCTTTCAATGGACCCGTTGGAATTTTAACTAAGTAAAAAGTACAGAAATTGAGGTTTTGCAATATAATTGTGTTCAAAAGCCCCTAATCAATTATTTGAACTCCTAATATTTGAATAAAACATTTTTGCGGCCCTTTTTGTAGAGGTTTCGGACGAGTAGGTCTAAATGTGCCTTTCAATGGACCCGTTGGAATTTTAACTGAGTAAAAAGTACAGAAATTGAGCTTTTGCAATATAATTGTTTTGAAAAGCTCCTAATCAATTACATGAACTCCTAAAATTTGATTAAAACTTGTTTTGCTGTCCTTTTTGTAGAGGTTTCGAACGAGCGGGTCGAAATGGTCCTTTCAATGGACCCGTTGGAATTTTAAATGAGTAAAAACTACAGAAATTGAGGTTTTGCAATATAATTGTGTTGAAAAGCTCCTAATCAATTATTTGAACTCCTAATATTTGAATAAAACATTTTTGCGGTCATTTTTGTAGAGGTTTCGGACGAGCAGGTCAAAATGGGCCTTTCAATGGACTCGTTGGAATTTTAACTAAGTAAAAAGTACAAAAATTGAGTTTTTGCAATATAATTTTGTTGGAAAGCTCCTAATCAATTATTTGAACTCCTAATATTTGAATAAAACATTTTTGCGGTCCTTTTTGTAGAGGTTTCGGACGAGCAGGTCTAAATGGGCCTTTCAATGGACCCGTTGGAATTTTAACTGAGTAAAAAGTACAGAAATTGAGGTTTTGCAATAGAATTGTTTTGAACTCCTAATATTTGATTAAAACTTGTTTTGCAGTCCTTTTTGTAGAGGTTTCGAACGAGCGGGTCGAAATGGGCCTTTCAATGGACCCGTTGGAATTTTAACTGAGTAAAAAGTACAGAAATTGAGGTTTTGCAATATAATTGTGTTGAAAAGCTCCTAATCAATTATTTGAACTCCTAATATTTGAATACAACATTTTTGCGGTCCTTTTTGTAGAGGTTTCGGACGAGCAGGTCTAAATGGGCCTTTCAATGGACCCGTTGGAATTTTAACTGAGTAAAAAGTACAGAAATTGAGGTTTTGCAATAGAATTGTGTTGAAAAGCTCCTAATCAATTATTTGAACTCCTAATATTTGAATAAAACTTTTTTGCGGTCCTTTTTGTAGAGGTTTCGGACGAGCAGGTCTAAATGGGCCTCTCAATGGACCTGTTGGAATTTTATCTGAGTAAAAAGTATAAAATTGAGGTTTTTCAATATAATTGTGTTGAAAAGCTCCTAATCAATTATTTGAACTCCTAATATTAGAATAAAACATTTTTGCGATCCTTTTTGTAGAGGTTTCGGACGAGCAGGTCTAAATGGGCCTTTCAATGGACCCGTTGGAATTTTAACTAAGTAAAAAGTACATAAATTGAGGTTTTGCAATAGAATTGTGTTGAAAAGCTCCTAATCAATTATTTGAACTCCTAATATTTGAATAAAACTTTTTTGCGGTCCTTTTTGTAGAGGTTTCGGACGAGCCGGTCTAAATGGGCCTCTCAATGGACCTATTGGAATTTTATCTGAGTAAAAAGTATAAAATTGAGGTTTTTCAATATAATTGTGTTTAAAAGCTCCTAATCAATTATTTGAACTCCTAATATTTGAATAAAACATTTTTGCGGTCCTTTTTGTAGAGGTTTCGGACGAGCACGTATAAATGGGCCTTTGAATGGACCCGTTGGAATTTTAACTAAGTAAAAAGTACATAAATCGAGGTTTTGCAATATAATTGTGTTGAAAAGCTCCTAATCAATTATTTGAACTCCTAATATTTGAATAAAACATTTTTGCGGTCCTTTTTGTAGAGGTTTCAGATGAGCAGGTCTAAATGGGCCTTTCAATGGACCCGTTGGAATTTTAACTGAGTAAAAAGTACATAAATTGAGGTTTTGCAATGTAATTGTGTTGAAAAGCTCCTAATAAATTATTTGAACTCCTAATATTTGAATAAAACATATTTGCGGTTCTTTTTGTAGAGGTTTCGGACGAGCAGGTCCAAATGCGCCTTTCAAAGGACCTGTTGGAATTTTATCTGAGTAAAAAGTATAAAATTGAGGTTTTTCAATATAATTGTATTTAAAAGCTCCTAATCAATTATTTAAACTCCTAATATTTGAATAAAACATTTTTGGGGTCCTTTTTGTAGAGGTTTCAGACGAGCAGGTCTAAATGGGCCTTTCAATGGACCCGTTGGAATTTTAACTGAGTAAAAGGTACAGAAATTGAGGTTTTGTAATATAATTGTGTTGAAAAGCTCCTAATAAATTATTTGAACTCCTAATATTTGAATAAAACATTTTTGCGGTTCTTTTTGTAGAGGTTTCGGACGAGCAGGACCAAATGGGCCTTTCAATGGACCAGTTGGAATTTTAACTGAGTTAAAAGTACAAAAATTGAGGTTTTGCAATATAATTTTGTTGAAAAGCTCCTAATCAATTACATGAACTCCTAAAATTTGATTAAAACTTGTTTTGCAGTCCTTTTTGTAGAGGTTTCGAACGAGCGGGTCGAAATGGTCCTTTCAATGGTCCCGTTGGAATTTTAAATGAGTAAAAACTACAGAAATTGAGGTTTTGCAATATAATTGTGTTGAAAAGCTCCTAATCAAATATTTGAACTCCTAATATTTGAATAAAACATTTTTGCGGTCCTTTTTGTAGAGGTTTCAGGCGAGCAGGTCTAAATAGGCCTTTCAATGGACCCGTTGGAATTTTAACTGAGTAAAAAGTACAAAAATTGAGGTTTTGCAATATAATTTTGTTGAAAATCTCCTAATCAATTACATGAACTCCTAAAATTTGATTAAAACTTGTTTTGCAGTATTTTTTGTAGAGGTTTCGAACGAGCGGGTCGAAATGGGCCTTTCAATGGACTCGTTGGAATTTTAACTGAGTAAAAAGAACAGAAATTGAGGTTTTGCAATATAATTGTGTTCAAAAGCTCCTAATCAATTACTTGAACTCCTAAAATTTGATTAAAACTTGTTTTGCGGTCCTTTTTGTAGAGGTGTCGGACGCGCAGGTCTAAATGGGCCTTTCAATGGACCCGTTGGAATTTTAACTGAGTAAAAAGTACAGAAATTGAGGTTTTGCAATATAATTGTGTTGAAAAGCTCCTAATCAATTATTTGAACTCCTAATATTTGAATAAAACATTTTTGCGGTTCTTTTTGTAGAGGTTTCGGACGAGCAGGTCCAAATGGGCCTTTCAATGGACCTGTTGGAATTTTAACTGAGTAAAAAGTACAAAAATTGAGGTTTTGCAATATAATTGTGTTGAAAAGCACCTAATAAATTACATGAACTCCTAAAATTTGATTAAAATTTGTTTTGCAGTCCTTTTTGTAAAGGTTTCGGACGAGCGGGTCGAAATGAGCCTTTCAATGGACCCGTTGGAATTTTAATCGGGTAAAAAGTATAGAAATTGCGGTTTTGAAATATAATTGTGTTTAAAAGCTCCTAATCAATTATTTGAACTCCTAATATTTGATTAAAACTTGTTTTGCAGTCATTTTTGTAGAGGTTTCAGACGAGCGGGTCGAAATGGGCCTGTCAATGGACCCGTTGGAATTTTAACTGAGTAAAAAGTACAAAAATTGAGGTTTTGCAATATAATTATGTTGAAAAGCTCCTAATCAATTATTTGAACTCCTAATATTTGAATAAAACATTTTTGCGGTCCTTTTTTAGAGGTTTCGGACGAGCAGGTCTAAATGGGCCTTTCAATGGACCCGTTGGAATTTTAACTGAGTAAAAAGTACAGAAATTGAGGTTTAACAATATAATTGTGTTCAAATTCCCCTAATCAATTATTTGAACTCCTAATATTTGAATAAAACATTTTTGCGGTCCTTTTTGTAGAGGTTTCAGACGAGCAGGTCTAAATGGGCCTTTCAATGGACCCGTTGGAATTTTAACTGAGTAAAAAGTACAGAAATTGAGGTTTTGCAATATAATTGTGTTGAAAAGCTCCTAATCAATTACATGAACTCCTAAATTTTGATTAAAATTTGTTTTGCAGTCCTTTTTGTAGAGGTTTCGGACGAGCGGGTCGAAATGGGCCTTTCAATGGACCCGTTGGAATTTTAACTGAGTAAAATGTACATAAATTGCGGTTTTGCAATATAATTGTGTTTAGAAGCTCCTAATCAATTATTTGAACTCCTAATATTTGATTAAAACTTGTTTTGCAGTCCTTTTTGTAGAGGTTTCAGACGAGCGGGTCGAAATGGGCCTTTCAATGGACCCGTTGGAATTTTAACTGAGTAAAAAGTACAGAAATTGAGGTTTTGCAATATAATTGTGTTGAAAAGCTCCTAATCAATTATTTGAACTCCTAATATTGGAATAAAACTGTAACCCCCTTAGCCCGACCTAGGCGGTTGACCCGAACTACGAAGATTACATAGGGAAAACCAAAGTCAACCCGAAAGTCAACCTTGATTAACGACCCTTTTTTTCTTTTTAACCTTGTCTATATGCATATTAACCCTAGGTGTACTCTTGAGGTAAGCATACTCAAAAATCATAGCAATTAGAAAACATGAAGGGACTCAATTGCACAACATACGAATTTAGGGACCAATTTGTAAATTCTTGAAATTAAGAGGACCTTACTAATTATTAAGTTACCATTATGAAACTAGTCATGTTTCATGCTTCTCTGTCAAATTTCATCTTAAACGGACATTCCAAACTCAAACAATTGCACATATAAAAATCGGGACTAAAACGTGAGGATTTCAAAACATATAACCATAAGATTCAGTGCCCAACGGTCGAGTGTTCCGAAACGGGAAAGGACAGTTCCGAAACACGGGACCGTTTCGAAACCTGTTCCGAAACAGGGCTTGGCAGTAGCAAAAACATTTCGGAACGTCTCTGCCCGTTTCGAAACGCTAAGGCCATTTCAGGCCCCTGTTCCGAAACGGTAGCACCCGTTCCGATACAGCCTGCCCAGAATTGCAGAAATTTACTGGTTTAACAAGCATTCGATCCATTAAACGCATACCTATGACGCCCAAATCATGCCAACAAGTCATTATGCACTAAAGGAACATAATAGCATCATCAAAACACATCCATAGCATCGATTAGGAAAAACCTCAAACTATAGGCATGCAACCTAATACTCAACACCAACCAAACATCAAGTCATCAAAGCAAACATCAAAGTGGCCAATTACATAACCAAATCATCATAGGCATCAAGCCAAACTTAGGGATTCCAAAACATCTCCCAAAAATCACAACCTAGGTTCCCATTGCCAAATACCAAAAGCTAATAGTGTTGTGAAAATAGTCACCATACATGAGCTTAGACTTTCACTTGGATCCTTGACCTCCTTGCTGCCCTTTAAGCACTTCAATGCTCTGCATTATTGGTTCAAGAAAGAGAGAGCGTAAGCACGTATGCTTAGTGAGGAATGCTCTAATAAAACAACACAATAATGCACTTTGTAGAAAACACCTTTCCAAGGCCTTTAATTTCAAAACAACATTTATCATGCATCTATGCATACAAACCAAGCATCTCATGCTTCAATTCAACAACATGTCATATTGGCTTTCAAGTGATAATCCATAACCATTTTTCAACTCAAAACACAATCGGATACGCGGATTACAAGCGTTGTCCCATACGCTTCATACACACTACCAACACTCAAGGTGGAGTTTACCGGTACAATCAGAACCCCTCAACACCCGTGATGGAGTCTACGGTACAATCACAACCCCTCCACATCACTAGTTGGTAGTTGTATAACATCACTAACGAGAACACGGGACACACAACACAAGATCCACACATGGACTTTTAACCACCATTGTGATCTTAACCATCTCGTTAGTGTACTTGGATGGAGTTTACGGTACAATCACAACCCCTCAACATCCAAGGCGACTTTATTCACGGTGCACCCAATCCTATATCCGGCTAACTATATCCGATTCAAGTACTTTAAAACCAACACATCACTTGCCAATATACATCATTTACCATCATCAATCCACCGTTTTTAAGCATTTAACAAAGCCATTAAATAATCATGCATCACCATGCATCAAACCACATTTATCAATGTTCAAAACAAGGATCTCTTACCTTGAGCATCCTTCAACACATGGCTTACAAAACCAGCATTAAACATGCTAAAATATGCTTACAAAACAAAATTTAAACATGCAAATAAAACACATTGCATCCAACCATCTCATGGTTCATCAAAAAGAGAGTTTCTCCGAAAACTTACTCTTGAGCTTAGCTAAGTTGTTTAGACTTAAACTAAGCTCCCATAACCTTCAAACATTGGTTTCAAAGCTGAAAACCAAACTTCACTCACCGATTCCGTTTCGCAAGCTTGCCGAAACGCCGATCAAGCCTCCGGATCAACACCACAAGGATCCGAAGATGTCTCCCCTGTTTTAAACACATCAAAGCAGAGGATTAATGCATCATCATGCATTAAAATCTCCAGCCAAAACACCTAAACTCGCTGCTCTCATCAAAACTCACATTTCGGCTACCAAACACAACCGAAATCACATCCAAACACCTCTACAACATTACCCAGCCAAGATCCATCAATTCCAATCATTTTTAGACATCAATTAACATCCAAAAAGGACCTAATCACGTCCTTATACCTCTAGCTATAGCAGAACATCAAAATCACCCCAAAAACCACCATTAACTCAAGTAAAAACTTAGGAAAATCAACCTATTCGGGATTGCATTGATTAAACCTCAATTACACATTATTTAGACATCCAAAATACATCAAAAAGACATCTCAAAACAGAGCCCAATCATTTATTACAAATTTCTTCAAAATTAAATCCAAATCTTGCATTTTAAGCCAAGATCAAGAACACAACATAAAAACCTTTAATAAAACTCAATTTAAGGATTGAGAACTTGGGAATTTTAGTAAAGAACTGTGTATTTAGAGGACAAGGACGTTCATACCTCTAAATGTGAGTTTCTCCTTGTTTAGAGCCAAAATCCTTGAAAATTCAATAAGCAAATGATGAGGATTTGGTGTAGAAATGATTAGAAATCATTTAGAGATTGAAATCTCAACTTTAAGTGTAAAAATCAAAGGAGAAGTGGCTGTGGAAATGTGTTTGGCTGAGGGAAAATTGAGAGAAAATGAAATGGGAAAATTTTGGCAAAAGTTAGTTATAAAACTAAAATATCTCTTTTCCCTCTTTTCTTTTTATTTAATAACATTAAATAAATCTTTAAAATCTAAGAAAAATCTGGAGAAACCCTCCCTTGGGTAAATTAGCTCCTTAAAGATTCAAAGTTTCAATCCTTGTAAAACAGTCACCAACTTTTCAAAAATTACATTTTAGTCACTAACTTGAAATGTCATATTTCCAAACCCCATTTTGTAAAATTGATTTCACCAGTCTCTTATAAATAATAAAAGAGGATTTTATATATTTTTTCCATATTTTTAACGCATCCCGAACTAAGTTTTCCCTAAAAAACCACCTTTTATATTCGAACCGTATTTAAACCCGTCCTGTCCAGACCCTAAACTTCCAAGCCCAAAATTGGGGTGTTACAACTCTCCCCCCTTAAGAAATTTCATCCTCGAAATTTACCTGAAGGAAAAAGGTACGGAAACTGCTTCAACATGTCATCCTTCCGTTCCCACGTGGCTTCCTCAGCACCACGATGCTTCCACAACACCTTTACCAACTCAATGGTCTTGCCTCGAAGAACTTTACTATCCGAATCCAGAATCTCCATCGGTTCCTCATCATAGGTCAAATCTGGATTCAACTCCACTTCTTCCACAGGCATCACATGAGAAGGATCCGATCTATACTTCCGAAGCATAGAAACATGAAACACATCATGAATCTTTTCTAGCTCTTGCGGTAACCTCAACTTGTACGCAACAGGACCCAGACGCTCAATCACCTCATATGGTCCAATGTACCTAGGGCTCAACTTACCCTTTCGGCCAAACCTCATCACCTTTTTCCAAGGTGAAACTTTCAAAAACACACGGTCACCCACCGCATACTCAATCTCCTTACGCTTCAAATCCGCGTAAGACTTTTGCCGATCCGAATCTACCTTCAATCGCTCACAAATGAGCTTCACCTTCTCGGTAGTTCCTTTCAAAAAAGCTAGCATCGAAACCAACTTCTGACTTGTTTCAGCCCAACAAAGAGGAGTCCTACACTTCCTCTCGTACAAAGCTTCATAAGGTGCCATTTGAATACTTGCCTGATAACCATTATTATAGGCAAACTCCACCAAAGGCAAATGTTTCTCCCAAGAACCCTGAAACTCAATCACACAGCACCTTAACATATCCTCCAACACCTGGATAACACGTTCAGATTGTCCATCCGTCTGCGGATGATAAGATGTACTGAAATTCAACCGTGTACCCAAAGCCTGATGCAAACACTGCTAGAAACGCGATGTAAACCTCGAATCCCTATCCGACACAATCGACTTTGGCACACCATGCAGCCGCACAATCTCAGCAATGTACAGCTCCACAAGCTTATCCAAAGTGTACGTAGTATGCACAGGCAAGAAATGCGCACACTTCGTCAGGCGATCCACAATCACCCACACCGAATTCTTCTTCGATGGCGACAAAGGCAAACCAGACACGAAGTCCATGGTAATCCTTTCCCACTTCCACTCAGGAATCCTCAACGGTTGCAACAACCCTGAAGGAAACTGATGCTCAGCCTTAACTCGCTGACATACCATGCACTTGCTTACAAACTCAGCTACATCTTTCTTTAAACCCACCCAATACTACTCATCACGAAGATCACGGTACATCTTAGTACTACCAGGGTGCATAGCAAAAGGACTACTATGACCTTCAGTCAGAATAGCACGCCTCAAATCAGCATCATTGGGCACTACTATCCGACTCCCAAAGCATAAAACTCCATCATCATTAAAGCAGAAATCCGATGGCCTATCCTCCGCAATATCCTGAACATGCGACACCAAGGAATCATCCAACAACTACTTTTCCTTAATCAACTGAATCAAGGATGGTTTCACTTGCAACTCAGCCACAAGACCACCATCACACGAAATGCTCAAACTGGAAAACATAGCCCTCAACTCAACAGCTACCTTCCTACTCAAGGCATCCGCTACAACATTAGCTTTACCCGGATGGTACTCGATCGTCAAATCGTAATCCTTAAGCAACTCCACCCAACGTCGTTGCATAAGATTCAACTCTTTCTGAGACATCAAATACTTCAAACTCTTGTGGTCCGTGTACACAGTACACTTCTCACCATACAGGTAATGTCTCCAAATTTTCAAAGCAAAAACTACCGCAGCTAACTCAATGTCATGCGTAGGATAATTGCGCTCATGCACCTTCAACTGACGCGATGCATAAGCCACCACCTTACCCTCTTGCATCAACACACATCCCAAACCAACGTAGGATGCATCACTATACACCACAAACTCTTTCCCTGATTCAGGTTGAACCAAGATAGGAGCTTGCGTCAAAGCTGCCTTAAGCTTCTCAAAAGCCTGCTGTCTCGCTTCCGTCCACTCATACTTAACATCCTTCTGCAACAACTTCGTCAAAGGTGCAGCAATCTTTGAAAACCCATCCACAAACCTCCGATAGTATCCTGCCAAACCAAGGAAACTACGGACTTCATGAACAGACTTAGGAGGCTTCCAATTCATCATTGCCTCAATCTTTTGAGGATCAACACGAATCCCCTCAGCAGAAACCACATGACCAAGAAACACAACCTCTCTAAGCCAGAACTCACACTTGCTCAGCTTGGCATAAAGCTGATTCTCCAACAAAGCCTGTAACTCAATTCTCAAATGCCCTTCATGCTCCTCCTCAGTACGAGAGTACACGAGAATATCATCAATGAACACCACAACAAATTTATCCAAGTATTCATGGAACACTCTATTCATCATGTCCATGAAAGCTGCAGGAGCATTCGTCAAACTAAACGGCATCACGAGAAACTCATAATGCCCATACCTCGTTCTGAAGGCTGTCTTAGGCACATCCACATCCTTCACCTTCAGCTGATAATACCCTGACCTTAAGTCAATTTTAGAGAACACAACCGCTCCCCGAAATTGAACAAAAAGATCATCAATTCTCGGCAATGATACTGATTCTTGATAGTCAACTTGTTAAGCTGACGGTAATCAATGCACATCCTCATAGTGCCATCCTTTTTCTTCACAAACAAGACCGGTGCTCCCCAAGGTGACACACTCGGCCGAATGAAACCACGATCAAGCAACTCTTGAAGTTGCGTCTTCAGCTCTTTCAACTCTTTAGGTGCCATTCGATAAGGAGTAATGGACACTGGAGTTGTGTTTTCATACAGCTCAATTCCAAACTCCACTTCGCGATTAGGAGGCAATCCAGGCAACTCCTCCGGAAACACACCAGGAAACTCTCACACAGTCTTGATATCTTGCACTCGCAACTCTTTAGAGCTAGGATTCATCACAAAGGCTAGGTAAGCTTCACAACCTTGCCTCAGCATCCGGCTCGCTTCCAACGTAGACACCACATTGGCAAGAAACTTCACATTCTCACCAACCACGACTACCTCATAATCGTCTGCAAGCTTCAACGAAACTCGCTTATTCTCAAAATCCACTACAGCTCGATGCTCAACAAGCCAATCCATACCAAGGATTACATCGAAACCATAGAAAGGCAATTCCATAAGATCAACATGAAAAACATGATCTTGCACAACCAAGGGACATCTTCTATAAAGCTTTCAAGTCACAACAGTCTCACCAAAAGAACTAGTTACACGCATACCAACATCCAAAGACTCAACAGGCAAACCAAGCAATTGAGCATGTTCACGCAATATGTATGAGTGTGTAGATCCAGAATCAATCAAGGAAAGTAATGACAAGGATTGCAAAGTGAAAGTACCTGCGATCACATCCGTGTCATTCCTCCCTTCCCTCTGAGCATACACTCTAGCCTGGCCACCACCCTCAGGCTGAACAACTACCACATGAGCCACATTCCTTCCACCATCCTCCCTACGCTGGGAGTTACCACGGCCGCGCCCACGACCTCTCTATGGTGCGACAACTCCAGAAGCACGTCCCTGACCACCACCGGCCAATATAGGACACTCCCTCCTCATGTGATCTGCTGAACCACAGTTCCAGCACGAATTACCAGTCACCACAACAGGAGCCTGCACCTCCCTCACTGCTCGAGGACAGTCACGCCTCAAATGACCACGCGATCCACATGCCCAACATGTGTTCTGATCAGCTCTCGCCCTGTCTCCCTGAACAGGCGCACCTTGCCCTCCACCACCACGCCTAGCTGAAGACTGATACTTCCGATCACATCTTCTCTTGTTTTGTCCGCCACCGGAACTATACTCAGCAACTCGCTTGCCCGCACTAGGACCAACACCTCTAGAAGATAAACTCAAATTCAACTCAATATCTTTCGCTCTACCAACCAGCACATCAAAGTCAGTGTACTCAGCAGCCAACATATAGGTCTTCACTTCCGTCACCAAACCATAACGGAAATGTTCACACCTCTCCCGCTCATCCGGGACAAGCTCAGGTGCGTACTGACTGAGTCGGACAAACTGAACCTCGTACTCAGCCACTGACATGCTCCCTTGAGTAAGAGACATGAATTCCCTTTTCTTTTCATCTAGGTACCGCACACCCAGATACCTCCTCTTGAACGCATTCAGAAAGAACATCCAAGTCACATCAGCATCCTCCATTCCGGAGATAGTGGTTGTCCACCAGGTATACGCATCGTCATGCAACAACGATATTACACAGCCCAGCATCTGCACTTCATTGCAGTTCATTTGTCCCAAAATTCTCTTGGTACTTTCCAACCAAGACTTGGAACCCTCAGCAGACAAACCCCTGAACTCAGTCCCTCCTAGACTACGCAAGCATTCCAGAGGTAGTCTAGCATTAACATCTCCCTGATGCCCAGATCCATGAGCTCCAGCTACCACCGCCTGAAAGGCTCCAGCAATAGCCTGAATCAGTATTGTCATGTCAGGAGCAGCCTGCCCCTGCCCAGCTTCAGGTCCAGCGACCCCAGCACCATCACCAACACCGGCTCCCTCACCCCCAGCACCACCACCACCACCGGGTGGAGGAGGTAAATCCACCACATTTTCAGCATTCTCTTCGTTTTCATTTTGAGCCATAGCTCGCGTATTAATCCTCGTCTCTCTACGAGGTCCCATTCACTATACAATGCAATCACCATGCAATAAACAAAGTCAGGCTCAGCAAGGTAAGCAATCCAAGTACTCAAGCTCATTTCCAATTAAAAACAAATCATTTTATTAGCTTTGATATGGCAATGGGTCCCTCTAACATGCTTCACCACAGCATACACCACAATTGCAACATGCTTACAATTCATACATCATACTTTCACTCAACAAGCATACAAAGCAATCATACACTTAACACCCACATAACCGTTCCAAAATATTCGAGAACTCAGCTCTGATACCACCAAATGTAACCCCCTTAGCCCGGCCTAGACGGTTGACCCGAACTACGAAGATTACACGGGAAAACCAAAGTCAACCTTGATTAGCGACCCTTTTTTTTCTTTTTAACCTTGTCTATATGCATATTAACCCTAGGTGTACTCTTGAGGTAAGCATACTCAAAAATCACAGCAATTAGAAAACATGAAGGGACTCAATTGCACAACATACAAATTTAGGGACCAATTTGTAAATTCTGGAAATTAAGAGGACTTTACCAATTATTAAGTTAACATTATGAAATTAATCATGTTTCATGCTTCTCTGTCAAATTTCATCTTAAACGAACGTTCCAAACTCAAACAATTGCACATATAAAAATCAGGACTAAAACATGAGGATTTCAAAACATATAACCATAAGATTCAGTGCCCAACGGTCGAGTGTTCCGAAACTGGGAAGGACCGTTCCGAAACGCGGGACCGTTTAGAAACCTGTTCCGAAACAGGGCTTGGCAGTAGCAAAAACGTTTCGGAACGTCTCTACCCGTTTCGAAACGCTAAGGCCATTTCAGGCCCCTGTTCCGAAACGATAGCACCCGTTCTGATACAGCCTGCCCAGAATTGCAGAAATTTACTTGTTTAACAAGCATTCGATCCATTAAACGCATACCTATGACGCCCAAATCATGCCAACAAGTCATTATGCACTAAAGGAACATAATAGCATCATCAAAACACATCCATATCATCGATTAGGAAAAACCTCAAACTATAGGCATGCAACCTAATACTCAACACCAACCAAACATCAAGTCATCAAAGCAAACATCAAAGTGGGCAATTACATAACCAAATCATCATAGGCATCAAGCCAAACTTAGGGAGTCCAAAACATCTCCCAAAAATCACAACCTAGGTTCCCATTGCCAAATACGAAAAGCTAATAGTGTTGTGAAAATAGTCACCATACATGAGCTTAGACTTTCACTTGGATCCTTGACCTCCTTGCTGCCCTTTAAGCACTTCAATGCTCTGCATTATTGGTTAAAGAAAGAGAGAGCGTAAGCACGTATGCTTAGTGAGGAATGCTCTAATAAAACAACACAATAATGCACTTTGTAGAAAACACCTTTCCAAGGCCTTTAATTTCAAAACAACATTTATCATGCATCTATGCATACAAACCAAACATCTCATGCTTCAATTCAACAACATGTCATATTGGCTTTCAAGTGATAATCCATAACCATTTTTCAACTCAAAACACAATCGGATACGCGGATTACAAGCGTTGTCCCATACGCTTCATACACACTACCAACACTCAAGGTGGAGTTTACCGGTACAATCAGAACCCCTCAACACCCGTGATGGAGTCTACGGTACAATCACAACCCCTCCACATCACTAGTTGGTAGTTGTATAACATCACTAACGAGAACACGGGACACACAACACAAGATCCACACATGGACTTTTAACCACCATTGTGATCTTAACCATCTCGTTAGTGTACTTGGATGGAGTTTACGGTACAATCACAACCCCTCAACATCCAAGGCGACTTTCTTCACGGTGCACCCAATCCTATAGCCGGCTAACTATATCCGATTCAAGTACTTTAAAACCAACACATCACTTGCCAATATACATCATTTACCATCATCAACCCACTGTTTTTAAGCATTTAACAAAGCCATTAAATAATCATGCATCACCATGCATTAAACCACATTTATCAATGTTCAAAACAAGGATCTCTTACCTTAAGCATCCTTCAGCACATGGCTTACAAATCCAGCATTAAACATGCTAAAATATGCTTTCAAAACAGAATCTAAACATGCAAATAAAACACATTGCATCCAACCATCTCATGGTTCATCAAAAAGAGAGTTTCTCCGAAAACTTACTCTTGAGCTTAGCTAAGTTGTTTAGACTTAAACTAAGCTCTCATAACCTTCAAACATTGGTTTCAAAGCTGAAAACCAAACTTCACTCACCGATTCCGTTTCGCAAGCTTGCCGAAACACCGATCAAGCCTCCGGATCAACACCACAAGGATCTGAAGATGTCTCCCCTGTTTTAAACACATCAAAGTAGAGGATTAATGCATCATCATGCATTAAAATCTCCAGCCAAAACACCTAAACTCGCTGCTCTCATCAAAACTCACATTTCGGCTACCAAACACAACCGAAATCACATCCAAACACCTCTACAACATTACCCAGCCAAGATCCATCAATTCCAATCATTCTTAGACATCAATTAACATCCAAAGAGGACCTAATCACGTCCTTATACCTCCAGCTATAGCAGAACATCAAAATCACCCCAAAAACCACCATTAACTCAAGTAAAAACTTAGGAAAATTAACCTATTCGGGATTGCATTGATTAAACCTCAATTACACATTATTTAGACATCCAAAATAAATCAAAAAGAAATCTCAAAATAGAGCCCAATCATTTATTACGAATTTCTTCAAAATTAAATCCAAATCTTGCATTTTAAGCCAAGATCAAGAACACAACATAAAAACCTTTAATAAAACTCAATTTAAGCATTGAGAACTTGGGAATTTCAGTAAAGAACTGAGTATTTAGAGGAGAAGGACGTTCATACCTCTAAATGTGAGTTTCTCCTTGTTTAGAGCCAAAATCCTTGAAAATTCAATAAGCAAATGATGAGGATTTGGTGTAGAAATGATTAGAAATCATTTAGAGATTGAAATCTCAACTTTAGGTGTGAAAATCAAAGGAGAAGTGGCTGTGGAAATATGTTTGGTTGAGGGAAAATTGAGAGAAAATGAAATGGGAAAATTTTGGCAAAAGTTAGTTATAAAACTAAAATATCTCTTTTCCCTCTTTTCTTTTTATTTAATAACATTAAATAAATCTTTAAAATCTAAGAAAAATCTGGAGAAACCCTCCCTTGGGTAAATTAGCTCCTTAAAGATTCAAAGTTTCAATCCTTGTAAAACAGTCACCAACTTTTCAAAAATTACATTTTAGTCACTAACTTGAAATGTCATATTTCCAAACCCCATTTTATAAAATTGATTTCACCACTCTCTTATAAATAATAAAAGAGGATTTTAGATATTTTTTTCCATATTTTTAACGCATCCCGAACTAGGCTTTCCCTAAAAAACCACCTTTTATATTCGAACCGTATTTAAACCGGTCCGGTCTAGACACTAAACTTCCAAGCCCAAAATTGGGGTGTTACAAAAACCTTTTTGCGGTCCTTTTTGTAGAGGGTTCGGATGAGAAGGTCTAAATGGGCCTATCAATGGACCTGTTGGAATTTTATCTTAGTAAAAAGTATAAAATTGAGGTTTTTCAATATAATTGTGTTTAAAAGCTCCTAATCAATTATTTGAACTCCTAATAATTGAATAAAACATTTTTGCGGTCCTTTTTGTAGAGGTTTCGGATGAGCAGGTCTAAATGGGCCTTTCAATGGACCCGTTGGAATTTTAACCGAGTAAAAAGTACAGAAATCGAAGTTTTGCAATATAATTGTGTTGAAAAGATCCTAATCAATTATTTGAACTCCTAATATTTGAATAAAACATTTTTGCGGTCCTTTCTGTAGAGGTTTCAGACGAGCAGGTCTAAATGGGCCTTTCAATGGACCCGTTGGAATTTTAACTAAGTAAAAAGTACAGAAATTGATGTTTTGCAATATAATTGTGTTGAAAAGCTCCTAATCAATTATTTGAACTAATAATATTTGAATAAAACATTTTTGTGGTCCTTTTTGTAGAGGTTTCGGACGAGCAGGTCCAAATGTGCCTTTCAATGGACCCGTTGGAATTTTAACTGAGTAAAAAGTACAGAAATTGAGGTTTTACAATATAATTGTGTTGAAAAGCTCCTAAACAATTACATGAACTCCTAAAATTTGATTAAAATTTGTTTTGCAGTCCTTTTTGTAGAGGTTTCGGACGAGCGGGTCGAAATTGGCATTTGAATTGGACCCGTTGGAATTTTAACTTAGTAAAAAGTACTGAATTTGCGGTTTTGCAATATAATCGTGTTTAAAAGCTCCTAATCAATTATTTGAACTCCTAATATTTGATTAAAACTTGTTTTGCAGTCCTTTTTGTAGAGGTTTCAGACGAGCGGGTCGAAATGGGCCTTTCAGTGGACCCATTGGAATTTTAACTGAGTAAAAAGTACAGAAATTGAGGTTTTGCAATATAATTGTGTTGAAAAGCTCCTAATAAATTATTAGAACTCATAATATTTGAATAAAACATTTTTGCGGTCCTTTTTGTAGAGGTTTCGGACGAGCAGGTCCAAATGGGCCTTTCAATGGACCCGTTGGAATTTTAATTGTGTAAAAAGTACCGAAATTGAGGTTTTGCAATATAATTATGTTGAAAAGCCCCTAATCAATTATTTGAACTACTAATATTTGAATAAAACATTTTTGCGGTCCTTTTTGTAGAGGTTTCAGACGAGCAGGTCTAAATGGGTCTTTCAATGGACCCGTTGGAATTTTAACTGAGTAAAAAGTACAGAAATTGAGCTTTTGCAATATAATTGTGTTGAAAAGCTCCTAATGAATTACATGAACTCCTAAAATTTGCTTAAAACTTGTTTTGCAGTCCTTTTTGTAGAGGTTTCGGACGAGCGGGTTGAAATGGGCCTTTCAATGGACCAGTTGGAATTTTAAATGAGTAAAATGTACAAAAATTTAGGTTTTGCAATATAATTGTGTTGAAAAGCTCCTAATCAATTATTTGAACTCCTAATATTTGAATAAAACATTTTTGCGGTCCTTTTTGTAGAGGTTTCAGACGAGCAGGTCTAAATGGGCATTTAAATGGACCTGTTGGAATTTTATCTGAGTAAAAAGTATAAAATTGAGGTTTTTCAATATAATTGTGTTTAAAAGAACCTAATCAATTATTTGAACTCCTAATAATTGAATAAAACATTTTTGCGGTCCTTTTGTAGAGGTTTCGGACGAGCAGGTCTAAATGGGCCTTTCAATGGACCCGTTGGAATTTTAACCGAGTAAAAAGTACAGAAATCGAGGTTTTGCAATATAATTGTGTTGAAAAGCTCCTAATCAATTATTTGAACTCCTAATGTTTGAATAAAACATTTTTGCGGTCCTTTTTGTAGAGGTTTCAGACGAGCAGGTCTAAATGGGCCTTTCAATGGACCCGTTGGAATTTTAACTGAGTAAAAAGTACAGAAATTGAGGTTTTGTAATATAATTGTGTTGAAAAGCTCCTAATCAATTATTTGAACTCCTAATATTTGAATAAAACCTTTTTGCGGTCCTTTTTGTAGAGGTTTCAGACGAGCAGGTCTAAATGGGCATTTAAATGGACCTGTTGGAATTTTATCTGAGTAAAAAGTATAAAATTGAGGTTTTTCAATATAATTGTGTTTAAAAGAACCTAATCAATTATTTGAACTCCTAATAATTGAATAAAACATTTTTGCGGTCCTTTTGTAGAGGTTTCGGACGAGCAGGTCTAAATGGGCCTTTCAATGGACCCGTTGGAATTTTAACCGAGTAAAAAGTACAGAAATCGAGGTTTTGCAATATAATTGTGTTGAAAAGCTCCTAATCAATTATTTGAACTCCTAATGTTTGAATAAAACATTTTTGCGGTCCTTTTTGTAGAGGTTTCAGACGAGCAGGTCTAAATGGGCCTTTCAATGGACCCGTTGGAATTTTAACTGAGTAAAAAGTACAGAAATTGAGGTTTTGTAATATAATTGTGTTGAAAAGCTCCTAATCAATTATTTGAACTCCTAATATTTGAATAAAACCTTTTTGCGGTCCTTTTTGTAGAGGTTTCAGACGAGCAGGTCTAAATGGGCATTTAAATGGACCTGTTGGAATTTTATCTGAGTAAAAAGTATAAAATTGAGGTTTTTCAATATAATTGTGTTTAAAAGAACCTAATCAATTATTTGAACTCCTAATAATTGAATAAAACATTTTTGCGGTCATTTTGTAGAGGTTTCGAACGAGCAGGTCTAAATGGGCCTTTCAATGGACCCGTTGGAATTTTAACCGAGTAAAAAGTACAGAAATCGAGGTTTTGCAATATAATTGTGTTGAAAAGCTCCTAATCAATTATTTGAACTCTTAATGTTTGAATAAAACATTTTTGCGGTCCTTTTTGTAGAGGTTTCAGACGAGCAGGTCTAAATGGGCCTTTCAATGGACCCGTTGGAATTTTAAATGAGTAAAATATACAGAAATTTAGGTTTTGCAATATAATTGTGTTGAAAAGCTCCTAATCAATTATTTGAACTCCTAATATTTGAATAAAACCTTTTTGCGGTCCTTTTTGTAGAGGTTTCAGACGAGCAGGTCTAAATGGGCATTTAAATGGACCTGTTGGAATTTTATCTGAGTAAAAAGTATAAAATTGAGGTTTTTCAATATAATTGTGTTTAAAAGAACCTAATCAATTATTTGAACTCCTAATAATTGAATAAAACATTTTTGCGGTCCTTTTGTAGAGGTTTCGGACAAGCAGGTCTAAATGGGCCTTTCAATGGACCCGTTGGAATTTTAACCGAGTAAAAAGTACAGAAATCGAGGTTTTGCAATATAATTGTGTTGAAAAGCTCCTAATCAATTATTTGAACTCCTAATGTTTGAATAAAACATTTTTGCGGTCCTTTTTGTAGAGGTTTCAGACGAGCAGGTCTAAATGGGCCTTTCAATGGACCCGTTGGAATTTTAACTGAGTAAAAAGTACAGAAATTGAGGTTTTGCAATATAATTGTGTTGAAAAGCCCCTAATCAATTATTTGAACTCCTAATATTTGAATAAAACATTTTTGCGGTCCTTTTTGTAGAGGTTTCGGACGAGCAGGTCTAAAATGGCCTTTCAATTGACCCGTTGGAATTTTAACTGAGTAAAAAGTACCGAAATTGAGCTTTTGCAATATAATTGTGTTCAAAAGCCCCTAATCAATTATTTGAACTCTTAATATTTGAATAAAACATTTTTGCGGAACTTTTTGTAGAGGTTTCGGACGAGCAGGTCTAAATGGGCCTTTCAATGGACCCGTTGGAATTTTAACAGCATAAAAAGTACAGAAATTGAGCTTTTGCATTATAATTGTATTGAAAAGCTCCTAATCAGCTACATGAACTCCTACAATTTGATTAAAACTTGTTTTGCGGTCCTTTTTGTAGAGGTTTCGGACGAGCAGGTCTAAATGGGCCTTTCAATGGACCCGTTGGAATTTTAACTGTGTAAAAAGTACAGAAATTGAGGTTTTGCAATATAATTGTGTTGAAAAGCTCCTAATCAATTATTTGAACTCCTAATATTTGAATAAAACATTTTTGCGGTCCTTTTTGTAGAGGTTTCGGACAAGCAGGTCTAAATGGGCCTTTCAATGGACCCGTTGGAATTTTAACTGAGTAAAAATTACAGAAATCGAGGTTTTGCAATATAATTGTGTTGAAAAGCTCCTAATCAATTATTTGAACTCCTAATATTTGAATAAAACATTTTTGCGGTCCTTTTTGTAGAGGTTTCGGACGAGCAGGTCCAAATGGACCTTTCAATGGACCCATTTGAATTTTAACTTAGTAAAAAGTACAGAAATCGAGGTTTTGCAATATAATTGTGTTGAAAAGAGCCTAATCAATTACTTGAACTCCTAAAATTTGATTAAAACCTGTTTTACGGTCCTTTTGTAGAGGTTTCGGACGAGCGGGTCGAAATGGGCCTTTCAATGGACCCGTTGGAATTTTAAATGAGTAAAAAGTACAGAAATTGAGGTTTTGCAATATAATTGTGTTCAAAAGCCCCTAATCAATTATTTGAACTCCTAATATTTGAATAAAACATTTTTGCGGTCCTTTTCGTAGAGGTTTCGAACGAGCAGGTCTAAATGGGCCTTTCAATTGACCCGTTGGAATTTTAACTGAGTAAAAAGTATCGAAATAGGTTTTGCAATATAATTGTGTTCAAAAGCCCCTGATCAATTATTTGAACTCCTAATATTTGAATAAAACATTTTTGCGGAACTTTTTGTAGAGGTGTCGAACGAGCAGGTCTAAATGGGCCTTTCAATTGACCCGTTGGAATTTTAACTGAGTAAAAAGTATCGAAATAGGTTTTGCAATATAATTGTGTTCAAAAGCCCCTGATCAATTATTTGAACTCCTAATAATTGAATAAAACATTTTTGCGGTCCTTTTTGTAGAGGTTTCGGACGAGCAGGTCTAAATGGGCCTTTCAATGGACCCGTTGGAATTTTAACTGAGTAAAAAGTACAGAAATTGAGGTTTTGCAATATAATTGTGTTGAAAAGTTCCTAATCAATTACATGAACTCCTAAAATTTGATTAAAATTTGTTTTGCTGTCCTTTTTGTAGAGGTTTCGGACGAGCGGGTCGAAATGGGCCTTTCAATGGACCCGTTGGAATTTTAAATGAGTAAAAAGTACAAAATTTGCGGTTTTGCAATATAATATAGTTTAAAAGCTCCTAATCAATTATTTGAACTCCTAATATTTGATTAAAACTTTTTTTACAGTCCTTTTTGTAGAGGTTTCAGACCAGCGGGTCGAAATGGGCCTTTCAATGGACCCGTTGGAATTTTAACTGAGTAAAAAGTACAGAAATTGAGGTTTTGCAATATAATTGTGTTGAAAAGCTCCTAATCAATTATTAGAACTCCTAATATTTGATTAAAACATTTTTGCGGTCCTTTTTGTAGAGGTTTCGGACGAGCAGGTCTAAATGGGACTTTCAATGGACCCGTTGGAATTTTAACTGAGTAAAAAGTTCCGAAATTGAGGTTTTGCAATATAATTGTGTTCAAAAGCCCCTAATCAATTATTTGAACTCCTAATATTTGAATAAAACATTTTTGCGGTCCTTTTTGTAGAGGTTTCGGACGAGCAGGTCTAAATGGGCCTTTCAATGGACCCGTTGGAATTTTAACTGAGTAAAAATTACATAAATCTAGGTTTTGCAATATAATTGTGTTGAAAAGCTCCTAATCAATTATTTGAACTCCTAATATTTGAATAAAACATTTTTGCGGTCCTTTTTGTAGAGTTTTCGGACGAGCAGGTCCAAATGGGCCTTTCAATGGAACCGTTGGAATTTTGAACTTAGTAAAAAGTACAGAAATCGAGGTTTTGCAAGATAATTGTGTTGAAAAGCTCCTAATCAATTACTTGAACTCCTAAAATTTGATTAAAACTTGTTTTACGGTCCTTTTTGTAGAGGTTTCGGACGAGCAGGTCCTAATGGGCCTTTCAATGGACCCGTTGGAATTTTAACTGAGTAAAATGTACAGAAATTGAGGTTTTGCAATATAATTATGTGGAAAAGCTCCTAATCAATTACATGAACTCCTAAAATTTACTTTACGTGTAGAAATGATTAGAAATTATTTAGAGATTGAAATCTCAACTTTAGGTGTCAAAATCAATGGAGAAGTGGCTGTGGAAATGTGTTTGGCTGAGGGAAAATTGAGAGAAAATGAAAATGGAAAATTTTGGCAAAAGTTAGTTATAAAACTAAAATATCTCTTTTCCCTCTTTTCTTTTTATTTAATAACATTAAATAAATCTTTAAAATCTAAGAAAAATCTGGAGAAACCCTCTATTGGGTAAATTAGCTCCTTAAAGATTCAAAGTTTCAATCCTTGTAAAACAGTCACCAACTTTTCAAAAATTACATTTTAGTCACTAACTTGAAATGTCATATTTCCAAACCCCATTTTGTAAAATTGATTTCAACACTCTCTTATAAATAATAAAAGAGGATTTTAGATATTTTTTCCATATTTTTAACGCATCCCGAACTAGGCTTTCCCTAAAAAACCACCTTTTATATTCGAACCGTATTTAAACTGGTCCGGTCCAGACACTAAACTTCCAAGCCCAAAATTGGGGTGTTACAAAAACCTTTTTGCGGTCCTTTTTGTAGAGGTTTTGGACGAGAAGGTCTAAATGGGCCTTTCAATGGACCTGTTGGAATTTTATCTTAGTAAAAAGTATAAAATTGAGGTTTTTCAATATAATTGTGTTTAAAAGCTCCTAATCAATTATTTGAACTCCTAACAATTGAATAAAACATTTTTGCGGTCCTTTTTGTAGAGGTTTCGGACGAGCAGGTCTAAATGGGCCTTTCAATGGACCCGTTGGAATTTTAACAGAGTAAAAAGTACAGAAATCGAAGTTTTGCAATATAATTGTGTTGAAAAGATCCTAATCAATTATTTGAACTCCTAATATTTGAATAAAACATTTTTGCGGTCCTTTCTGTAGAGGTTTCAGACGAGCAGGTCTAAATGGGCCTTTCAATGAACCCGTTGGAATTTTAACTGAGTAAAAAGTACAGAAATTGAGGTTTTGCAATATAATTGTGTTGAAAAGCTCCTAATCAATTATTTGAACTAATAATATTTGAATAAAACATTTTTGCGGTCCTTTTTGTAGAGGTTTCGGACGAGCAGGTCCAAATGGGCCGTTCAATGGACCTGTTGGAATTTTAACTGAGTAAAAAGTACAGAAATTGAGGTTTTGCAATATAATTGTGTTGAAAAGCTCCTAAACAATTACATGAACTCCTAAAATTTGATAAAAATTTGTTCTGCAGTCCTTTTTGTAGAGGTTTCAGACGAGCGGGTCGAAATGGGCCTTTCAATGGACCCATTGGAATTTTAACTGAGTAAAAAGTACAGAAATTGAGGTTTTGCAATATAATTGTGTTGAAAAGTTCCTAATCAATTATTTGAACTCCTAATATTTGAATAAAACAATTTTGCGGTCCTTTTTGTAGAGGTTTCGGACGAGCAGGTCTAAATGGGCCTTTCAATGGACCCGTTGGAATTTTAACTGTGTAAAAAGTACCGAAATTGAGGTTTTGCAATATAATTATGTTCAAAAGCTCCTAATCAATTACTTGAACTCCTAAAATTTGATTAAAACTTGTTTTACGGTCCTTTTTGTAGAGGTTTCGGACGAGCAGGTCCAAATGGGCCTTTCAATGGACCCGTTGCAATTTTAACTTAGTAAAAAGTACAGAAATTGAGGTTTTGCAATATAATTGTGTTGAAAAGCTCCTAATCAATTACTTGAACTCCTAAAATTTGATTAAACTTGTTTTGCGGTCCTTTTTGTAGAGGTTTCGGACGAGGGGGTCGAAATGGGCCTTTCAATGGACCCGTTGGAATTTTAAATGAGTAAAAAGTACAGAAATTGAGGTTTTGCAATATAATTGTGTTGAAAAGCTCCTAATCAATTATTTGAACTCCTAATATTTTAATAAAACATTTTTGCGGTCCTTTTTGTAGAGGTTTCAGACGAGCAGGTCTAAATGGGCATTAAAATGGACCTTTTGGAATTTTATCTGAGTAAAAAGTATAAAATTGAGGTTTTTCAATATAATTGTGTTTAAAAGAACCTAATCAATTATTTGAACTCCTAATAATTGAATAAAACATTTTTGCGGTCATTTTGTAGAGGTTTTGGACGAGCAGGTCTAAATGGGCCTTTCAATGGACCCGTTGGAATTTTAACCGAGTAAAAAGTACAGAAATCGAGGTTTTGCAATATAATTGTGTTGAAAAGCTCCTAATCAATTATTTGAACTCTTAATGTTTGAATAAAACATTTTTGCGGTCCTTTTTGTAGAGGTTTCAGACGAGCAGGTCTAAATGGGCCTTTCAATGGACCCGTTGGAATTTTAAATGAGTAAAATGTACAGAAATTTAGGTTTTGCAATATAATTGTGTTGAAAAGCTCCTAATCAATTATTTGAACTCCTAATATTTGAATAAAACCTTTTTGCGGTCCTTTTTGTAGAGGTTTCAGACGAGCAGGTCTAAATGGGCATTTAAATGGACCTGTTGGAATTTTATCTGAGTAAAAAGTATAAAATTGAGGTTTTTCAATATAATTGTGTTTAAAAGAACCTAATCAATTATTTGAACTCCTAATAATTGAATAAAACATTTTTGCGGTCCTTTTGTAGAGGTTTCGGACAAGCAGGTCTAAATGGGCCTTTCAATGGACCAGTTGGAATTTTAACCGAGTAAAAAGTACAGAAATCGAGGTTTTGCAATATAATTGTGTTGAAAAGCTCCTAATCAATTATTTGAACTCCTAATGTTTGAATAAAACATTTTTTGCGGTCCTTTTTGTAGAGGTTTCAGACGAGCAGGTCTAAATGGGCCTTTCAATGGACCCGTTGGAATTTTAACTGAGTAAAAAGTACAGAAATTGAGGTTTTGCAATATAATTGTGTTGAAAAGCTCCTAATCAATTATTTGAACTCCTAATATTTGAATAAAACATTTTTGCGGTCCTTTTTGTAGAGGTTTCGGACGAGCAGGTCTAAAATGGCCTTTCAATTGACCCGTTGGAATTTTAACTGAGTAAAAAGTACCGAAATTGAGCTTTTGCAATATAATTGTGTTCAAAAGCCCCTAATCAATTATTTGAACTCTTAATATTTGAATAAAACATTTTTGCGGAACTTTTTGTAGAGGTTTCGGACGAGCAGGTCTAAATGGGCCTTTCAATGGACCCGTTGGAATTTTAACAGCATAAAAAGTACAGAAATTGAGCTTTTGCATTATAATTGTATTGAAAAGCTCCTAATCAGCTACATGAACTCCTACAATTTGATTAAAACTTGTTTTGCGGTCCTTTTTGTAGAGGTTTCGGACGAGCAGGTCTAAATGGGCCTTTCAATGGACCCGTTGGAATTTTAACTGTGTAAAAAGTACAGAAATTGAGGTTTTGCAATATAATTGTGTTGAAAAGCTCCTAATCAATTATTTGAACTCCTAATATTTGAATAAAACATTTTTGCGGTCCTTTTTGTAGAGGTTTCGGACAAGCAGGTCTAAATGGGCCTTTCAATGGACCCGTTGGAATTTTAACTGAGTAAAAATTACAGAAATCGAGGTTTTGCAATATAATTGTGTTGAAAAGCTCCTAATCAATTATTTGAACTCCTAATATTTGAATAAAACATTTTTGCGGTCCTTTTTGTAGAGGTTTCGGACGAGCAGGTCCAAATGGACCTTTCAATGGACCCGTTTGAATTTTAACTTAGTAAAAAGTACAGAAATCGAGGTTTTGCAATATAATTGTGTTGAAAAGCGCCTAATCAATTACTTGAACTCCTAAAATTTGATTAAAACCTGTTTTACGGTCCTTTTGTAGAGGTTTCGGACGAGCGGGTCGAAATGGGCCTTTCAATGGACCCGTTGGAATTTTAAATGAGTAAAAAGTACAGAAATTGAGGTTTTGCAAAATAATTGTGTTCAAAAGCCCCTAATCAATTATTTGAACTCCTAATATTTGAATAAAACATTTTTGCGGTCCTTTTCGTAGAGGTTTCGAACGAGCAGGTCTAAATGGGCCTTTCAATTGACCCGTTGGAATTTTAACTGAGTAAAAAGTATCGAAATAGGTTTTGCAATATAATTGTGTTCAAAAGCCCCTGATCAATTATTTGAACTCCTAATATTTGAATAAAACATTTTTGCGGAACTTTTTGTAGAGGTATCGAACGAGCAGGTCTAAATGGGCCTTTCAATTGACCCGTTGGAATTTTAACTGAGTAAAAAGTATCGAAATAAGTTTTGCAATATAATTGTGTTCAAAAGCCCCTGATCAATTATTTGAACTCCTAATAATTGAATAAAACATTTTTGCGGTCCTTTTTGTAGAGGTTTCGGACGAGCAGGTCTAAATGGGCCTTTCAATGGACCCGTTGGAATTTTAACTGAGTAAAAAGTACAGAAATTGAGGTTTTGCAATATAATTGTGTTGAAAAGTTCCTAATCAATTACATGAACTCCTAAAATTTGATTAAAATTTGTTTTGCTGTCCTTTTTGTAGAGGTTTCGGACGAGCGGGTCGAAATGGGCCTTTCAATGGACCCGTTGGAATTTTAAATGAGTAAAAAGTACAAAAATTGCGGTTTTGCAATATAATATAGTTTAAAAGCTCCTAATCAATTATTTGAACTCCTAATATTTGATTAAAACTTTTTTTACAGTCCTTTTTGTAGAGGTTTCAGACCAGCGGGTCGAAATGGGCCTTTCAATGGACCCGTTGGAATTTTAACTGAGTAAAAAGTACAGAAATTGAGGTTTTGCAATATAATTGTGTTGAAAAGCTCCTAATCAATTATTAGAACTCCTAATATTTGATTAAATCATTTTTGCGGTCCTTTTTGTAGAGGTTTCGGACGAGCAGGTCTAAATGGGACTTTCAATGGACCCGTTGGAATTTTAACTGAGTAAAAAGTTCCGAAATTGAGGTTTTGCAATATAATTGTGTTCAAGAGCCCCTAATCAATTATTTGAACTCCTAATATTTGAATAAAACATTTTTGCGGTCCTTTTTGTAGAGGTTTCGGACGAGCAGGTCTAAATGGGCCTTTCAATGGACCCGTTGGAATTTTAACTGAGTAAAAATTACATAAATCTAGGTTTTGCAATATAATTGTGTTGAAAAGCTCCTAATCAATTATTTGAACTCCTAATATTTGAATAAAACATTTTTGCGGTCCTTTTTGTAGAGTTTTCGGACGAGCAGGTCCAAATGGGCCTTTCAATGGAACCGTTGGAATTTTGAACTTAGTAAAAAGTACAGAAATCGAGGTTTTGCAAGATAATTGTGTTGAAAAGCTCCTAATCAATTACTTGAACTCCTAAAATTTGATTAAAACTTGTTTTACGGTCCTTTTTGTAGAGGTTTCGGACGAGCAGGTCCTAATGGGCCTTTCAATGGACCCGTTGGAATTTTAACTGAGTAAAATGTACAGAAATTGAGGTTTTGCAATATAATTATGTGGAAAAGCTCCTAATCAATTACATGAACTCCTAAAATTTACTTTACGTGTAGAAATGATTAGAAATTATTTAGAGATTGAAATCTCAACTTTAGGTGTCAAAATCAATGGAGAAGTGGCTGTGGAAATGTGTTTGGCTGAGGGAAAATTGAGAGAAAATGAAAATGGAAAATTTTGGCAAAAGTTAGTTATAAAACTAAAATATCTCTTTTCCCTCTTTTCTTTTTATTTAATAACATTAAATAAATCTTTAAAATCTAAGAAAAATCTGGAGAAACCCTCTCTTGGGTAAATTAGCTCCTTAAAGATTCAAAGTTTCAATCCTTGTAAAACAGTCACCAACTTTTCAAAAATTACATTTTAGTCACTAACTTGAAATGTCATATTTCCAAACCCCATTTTGTAAAATTGATTTCAACACTCTCTTATAAATAATAAAAGAGGATTTTAGATATTTTTTTCCATATTTTTAACGCATCCCGAACTAGGCTTTCCCTAAAAAACCACCTTTTATATTCGAACCGTATTTAAACTGGTCCGGTCCAGACACTAAACTTCCAAGCCCAAAATTGGGGTGTTACAAAAACCTTTTTGCGGTCCTTTTTGTAGAGGTTTCGGACGAGAAGGTCTAAATGGGCCTTTCAATGGACCTGTTGGAATTTTATCTTAGTAAAAAGTATAAAATTGAGGTTTTTCAATATAATTGTGTTTAAAAGCTCCTAATCAATTATTTGAACTCCTAACAATTGAATAAAACATTTTTGCGGTCCTTTTTGTAGAGGTTTCGGACGAGCAGGTCTAAATGGGCCTTTCAATGGACCCGTTGGAATTTTAACAGAGTAAAAAGTACAGAAATCGAAGTTTTGCAATATAATTGTGTTGAAAAGATCCTAATCAATTATTTGAACTCCTAATATTTGAATAAAACATTTTTGCGGTCCTTTCTGTAGAGGTTTCAGACGAGCAGGTCTAAATGGGCCTTTCAATGAACCCGTTGGAATTTTAACTGAGTAAAAAGTACAGAAATTGAGGTTTTGCAATATAATTGTGTTGAAAAGCTCCTAATCAATTATTTGAACTAATAATATTTGAATAAAACATTTTTGCGGTCCTTTTTGTAGAGGTTTCGGACGAGCAGGTCCAAATGGGCCGTTCAATGGACCCGTTGGAATTTTAACTGAGTAAAAAGTACAGAAATTGAGGTTTTGCAATATAATTGTGTTGAAAAGCTCCTAAACAATTACATGAACTCCTAAAATTTGATAAAAATTTGTTCTGCAGTCCTTTTTGTAGAGGTTTCAGACGAGCGGGTCGAAATGGGCCTTTCAATGGACCCATTGGAATTTTAACTGAGTAAAAAGTACAGAAATTGAGGTTTTGCAATATAATTGTGTTGAAAAGTTCCTAATCAATTATTTGAACTCCTAATATTTGAATAAAACAATTTTGCGGTCCTTTTTGTAGAGGTTTCGGACGAGCAGGTCTAAATGGGCCTTTCAATGGACCCGTTGGAATTTTAACTGTGTAAAAAGTACCGAAATTGAGGTTTTGCAATATAATTATGTTCAAAAGCTCCTAATCAATTACTTGAACTCCTAAAATTTGATTAAAACTTGTTTTACGGTCCTTTTTGTAGAGGTTTCGGACGAGCAGGTCCAAATGGGCCTTTCAATGGACCCGTTGCAATTTTAACTTAGTAAAAAGTACAGAAATTGAGGTTTTGCAATATAATTGTGTTGAAAAGCTCCTAATCAATTACTTGAACTCCTAAAATTTGATTAAACTTGTTTTGCGGTCCTTTTTGTAGAGGTTTCGGACGAGGGGGTCGAAATGGGCCTTTTAATGGACCCGTTGGAATTTTAAATGAGTAAAAAGTACAGAAATTGAGGTTTTGCAATATAATTGTGTTGAAAAGCTCCTAATCAATTATTTGAACTTCTAATATTTGAATAAAACATTTTTGTGGACCTTTTTGTAGAGGTTTCGGACAAGCAGGTCTAAATGGGCCTTTCACTGGACCCGTTGGAATTTTAACTGAGTAAAATGTACAGAAATTGAGGTTTTGCAATATAATTGTGTTGAAAAGCTCCTAATCAATTACATGAACTCCTAAAATTTGCTTAAAACTTGTTTTCCAGTCCTCTTTGTAGAGGTTTCGGACGAGCGGGTTGAAATGGGCCTTTCAATGGACCCGTTGGAATTTTTTTTTGAAGAAAAAGGGCCTCATTAAAAACCCCTCTAACCACCTTGTGCTGAAGCACGCGGTGAACCTAAGGGGAAAAGAGTGCCCTGAGTGTTGTTATTATTATAACAAGAGGGGGGCTGAGAATCAGCCAGTACATCGACGTTAATATAGTCAGGAATAACTGAATCAAAGTACACAGAAGAAGTAAAGCGTAAAGCCCAAGTGGCTAAGTTATGGGCCAGAAAATTGGCCGATCTAGGTACAAAAGAAATAGAGACTGAAGGAAAAGTCCTAAGCAAAGCCTGTGCATCTGCAATCTGTGGTCCCAGCAGAGAGTTGTCCTCAGCGGGGCGCGAGAGCTTGTTGATCACCGTAGCCGAGTCGGATTCAATGATCACCGTGTCCCATCCTCTATCTCGGGTCAACATAATACCTGCAATGATGGCATGCAATTCGACCGTGGCGGCATCGCGACAGCCGGCCTCATGGACAGCACATCCTCCAACAATCGAGCCATGTGCATCCCTGGCAATGACTCCGACAGCTGCACCACCGGATCCGGGATGAAAGGCTCCATCTACGTTTATCTTTATACAGCCCGGGCTGGGCGTCTTCCATCGTGGGGGGGCTGCGGCTGGTACGGCGGCTGGCACGGCGGGGAGAGCGTTAGCGGCTGCATATTCCTGTAGGAGACCAGTAGCATTCATGGCCGTAAGCCAGGACGGCTGAAGTCGTTGGGAATGAACCCAATCATTACGACGGTTCCAAATATTCCAAATCGTTGTGAGGAGTAGAGCAAAGCTGGAGGCGTCTAAACTAAAAGACCCCTCTGATAGCCAGGCCACCATTGTGCTGGTGTTACTAGTGTAGACTCTTGATGGGAGTCCCACTAGGCGGAGAACGTCCTGAGCAGTAGGGCAATCACGAAGAGCATGCATAGCGGATTCCAGCACCGTTGGGCAGAAGGGACAATGTCCATCCGTATGTTGTATCGCCCTGAGTTTGTCCCCGGTGGGCAAAGCATCAAGGCCTGCTCGCCAGCTGAAGGAGCGTATTTTCGGTAAAGTTGGAGATTTAGAAATTACTTTCCAAAGACGTGTAGGTCGCTGTAGCGGCCTCGCAGGTTGGTGAAGGAAAAAGTACCCTGACCTGACTGTATAGGTCCCAGAGTCATGTTGTCCCCAGACCAATTTGTCTGGTGTATCCTTATAGATTGGGACCCGAAGGATACTTTCGACATCATCCTTGTCGAAGTCATTTCGAAGCTTGGACTCATTCCATGAAGCATTGTCACGCCACATGTAGTCCCGACAACGCAGCGGAATCTCTTCATTTTCCATATATTGTCCAAAAAGAGTGATTGGTTTATCCCCTCCCCAATTATCACTGAGCAGACGAATTGAGCTTCTGGTCCCGGGTCGCCAAAAATAACCAGGCCCAAGGGAGTGGAGTGCGTGGTGTATACCTTTCCAAGCAAACGAAGCCCGCTTGTCTGCTGAGGCATTCAAGAGGTCGCCAGAAGGGTAATATTTAGCTCGAAGGACCCTTGCCAAGAGAGAGTCCGGGTGTGATAGCAAATGCCAAACCTGCTTCCCTAAAAGGGCAATATTAAAAGACCGCAGATCGCGGAAACCTAATCCTCCCGCATTCTTCGGCGTGCAGAGAGAATCCCACGACAAAAGCGGCCAGCCACGCTTATTACTACGCCCTGACCGCCAATATCGCCGTATGGACATGGTAATGTCATCAATTATGTTTTGGGGTAGAAGGTAGCATGACATCACATATTGTGGCATAGCTTGTGCGACTGCCTTAATGAGGATTTCTCGTCCACTATATGAAAGGAAACTGTTATCCCATTTGCTCATGCGGGATTGGACTTTATCTCTCACAAAGCCTAAGGAGGCAGTCCTATTCCTTTGGATTAAAAGGGGAACTCCCAAATATATGCCTGGGTCATCCACTAGGCGTACACCCAGAGTTGATCGCATAGCATGGAGAAAGGTGGAGGAACACCCGCGACTGCAGTAAGCGGTAGACTTATCAAAGTTTACCGTTTGACCGGAAGAAGATGCATATAAAGAAAGAACGTAACGTAATCTATCCACTTTTGTTGGTTCATTGCGGAGAAACACCAAACTATCATCAGCGAAAAGGAGATGTGTAACCCTAGGTCCTCGGCGGCTAGCGCTAAGTCCCGAAAGACGTCCTTCTTGTTGCTCTGTTTCCAAAGCCGCTGATAGCCCTTGGGAGCAAATGAGGAACATGAAAGGTGACAAAGGGTCACCCTGACGGATACCCCGGGAAGGGAAGAATTCCTCCGATATCGTGCCGTTAATTCTGACCGAAAAGGAGACCGAGGAAACGCAACGTAGAATAAGGTGAACCCAATCTCGATCAAACCCCATACGGAGCATGACATCCCTTATAAAGGACCATTCGACCCTATCAAAGGCTTTTTCCATATCTAATTTGACAGCCGCCCCTTGAGAGGAGAGAGTGCCACTCGAGTGAAGGGTATGCACCAGCTCATGTGCGATCAAAATATTTTCGGTAATATTGCGTCCGCTGATGAACGCTGCTTGCGAGTCGCTGATACAAGAAGAGAGGGCTAGTTTCATGCGATTCACCAGAACCTTTGAAACCGTTTTGTAAATGACGGTACACAGGCTGATCGGACGAAAGTGTTTCATAGTGGTGGGGTCCGAGATCTTAGGTATAAGCACTATGACCGATCGGTTAACCGATGCCATATCGGCTTTCCCTTGTAGGAGATCCATGCAAAGAGAGATGAAATCAGGGCCAATCATATCCCAATGCTGTTTGTAGAAACTACTGGGGAATCCATCGATACCAGGTGCTTTCTTAGGGTTGATATCCAAAAAAGCAGCTCGGATCTCTTCGGCTGTGAAAGGTCGTAAAAGAGCATCATTCATAGATGTGGTCACTGTAGGCCGAATGTTATTCAGCAACTCCGGTGAGGACACGGGACATGATGATGAAAAAATACGTTGGAAGTAGGAAGACGCAATTTGTAAAATGTTAGGAGTGGAAGACTGCCAAACTCCATTGTCATCCAGTAAGCCCTTGATTGCATTTTTCCTACGTCGTTTGGTAGCCCTCGCATGGAAGTAGGTGGTATTTTTATCCCCATTGGTTAACCAGGAGATACGAGAGCGTTGAGCCCAATAAGCTTCTTTAGCCACCGTTAATCTCCGAAGTTTCAATTTAGCATTATGAAGAGTGGAAAGAGCTTTCCGGGATAGGTGTCTACGTCGTAGAAGATGATTAATGGAACGTTGCAATTGTTGCATGCGGATAGTGGACTGTTTGCGTTGTGCATGCTGCCACTCTTGAAGATTATGACCTAGTGCGGATAGTTTGTCCAAAATGGTCCCCGGCGTGGCATCCCAAGTTCGTTTGCAAACCTGTATGCCGGCTGGGTCATGCGCCCAACAAGTTTCAAACCGAAATTGGTCCCCGGCTTGCTGGTTATAAGCGATCGGTGTAGGTGCATTATCGGTGTCAAGGATAATGACACTATGGTCCGATTCGAGTGAAAAAGAGTGAAAATGACCGAAGTTGGGGAAGTGATGCAACCATTGTGAGCATGCCAAAAAACGGTCAAGCCGTTCACAAACCGGGTTGACATTAGGCACTGTGCGGGTCCAAGTAAACCAGCCCATGTTCGGTTTACAATCAAACAAATTATTCCTTGTAAGACAATCTCGAAAGTTTAAAATTTGCGAGCGTGGCCTACGATTGCCTCCTTGTTTTTCCGAATCATCTAAGATATCGTTAAGGTCACAACCGATTAGCCAAGGAAGATTTGATTTTGTTTTAAGTGAATCGATGATTTCCCAAGTATGTTTTTTCATGTTTGTGGCAGCATATCCGTAAATACCGGTAAAGCGAAAACGAGAGTTCGAATTATGCACGACAACATCAATGTATCTCATCGAAGACGAGAGAAAATCTACTTTAATATTTTTATTAAAAAGCAAGCATAAACCTGCACAAGAAGGGCTGCTATCCATAGCAAAAAAACCCTCCATTTCAAGATATAGTTTAAGAGATTCAAACTTAGAAGCATTCAAACGAGTTTCAGAAAGAAAAATAAAATCTGGACATAAGCGTAAAATAATAGAACGAAGCTCATGAACTGCCGAGGGCATACCAAGTCCCCGACAGTTCCAACATATGGCCCTCATTTCTCTCGGCGGGGTTGACCGTCAACCACCGCCGAAGAGTTTTTGCTGCTCATCCCAGCTTTCCTTTGATTTTTGTCTCCTTGTTTCGTTGTTTTGCCGGCAACCAGAGGGGATGTACGTGGCCGTTTGGTAATTCCTCCGGTGATAATAGGTGACGTACGCTTAGACTTTTTTAGAACCGCAGGGTCCGGTTCTTTGTCGGTCGTGGCAGCCAACCAAACTTCGAACTCCGGGTTAACCGGTTCTTTGCCCTTGTCCTTAGGACCCTTGCCCTTATTCGAGCTTTCCCCAGTAGCCGTGTCATCCACAATTGGCACCGGGATGGCATCTTCATCAAGCAGAATAAAACGCTTGTCCGGTGATATATCATGTTTGTATGGCTGCACATCGAGGCCATTCTGCTCAGCCTCTTTTGTGCCGTCATCCAGCTCCACCTCCTTCGGATCGTTAACAACAGATTCTGCATCTGCTGGAATCATGTTCAGCGGCATAACATCAAGAGGTTCCATCTGTGCAACCGCAGCCTCAACAGTACCCTCAACAGTACCCTCAGCGGCATAACATCAAGAGGTTCCATCTTCACCCAGCAGATCGTCCTCCTCTATATTCATCGAACCACCACCCGGCGGTATTGCAGGCGAGCCTTTCACCACGTCTGGGGTGGCTGCAGTCGTTGCCTTCCCGTTGTTCACTGTAAGGAAAACAGTGGACGACATGTATAGTAAGGAAGCAGTAATGGTATAAGTAAACAGGATATACCCTAATCCTACATTGCACAGCCGGAAAACTGGAATTAAATGTAGATATACAAGCATTATGTATAGTCGAAATAAGGAGTATGGCAGTAAACATATGCACAGCTTGAGAATATCTTTAACCTTTGCCGCGGTTTCAAACTTAAACAGAAAGTAACCTGAGCCAAGGATCGTGGTGGAGATAAGCTTATCTTCCTTCCAAATGGCCGTGAACACCTTCACCAGGGCAGTGTCGTCCGGCTTGGTTGTGGGAAAGAGCTTCCCTAACAATGAGCATCGTTGATCCTCCAAGGGTATGGCCTTTGTGGCCTTAGGGGCGTAAACGACGGCTTGTTCCTCTGCAGTAAACTGGAGGTTATCGAAGTGATCCAGGAAAGAGTCCGAGGAGGCCATTGTTTGTGAGAAACGAAAGATGTGAAATCGATTGCCACAAAAGGTGAAGCGAGAAAAACACTGAGAGATGGTACTCCAATAGTAACCTTGTTTATTTGATGTGGTGAAGTAATCCACCGTCAAATGTTGGATAAGGGTAAAGATTAGATTTTTTAAATTCGAATGTAGATAAATATGTGGAATTAAATTAAATCTAATTATTCGATTACTTCCCCTATTATTGAGGAGTGTATCTGGTAAAGCTACCTGGGAGGTAGGGGTAAATAAATTAAGATTTAATTTAAGGGATAAAAGAATTAAATTTGAATGGTGAGATAAAAACCATTCAAAATTTAATTTATGGGGAGAATAAATTAAACTTATCTGAAATGATAATATCCTGTCCAAGCTTAATTTATGAATTAGATAGATTAAGTTTAATCCAAGAGATAATATCCCTTTAAATTTGAACTTGTAAGATAAGTGATTTAAATTAAATTTATTGGATAATATCCATTGAAACTTTAATTTATATGAAAAATAAATTAAATTTAATCCATGAGATAAAATCCACTCAAAATTTAACTTGCGAGATAAGGAGGTTACAAGTAATTGATGGGATAATATCCATACAAAATTTAATTTATGGGATAGATAAATTAAAATTAATCCATGTGATAAAATCCATTCAAAGTTTAACTTGTAAGATAAGTGAGGTAACTTTAATGTATGGGATACTATCCATTCAAAATTTAATTTATATGACAGATAAATTAAATTTAATCCATGTGATAATGTCCATTCAAAATTTAGCCTGTGAGATAAGGTAGTTAAATTTAAAATAGGTGATAATGTCCATATAAAATTCAAGTTATGGGATATATAAGTTGAATTTAATTTAGTGATATGGACCCCAGTATATCTCCTAAATTGTAGGATTTTTGTTATTTGGTAGTGATAGAGTCCCAGTATGAGACTCCAAGACGATTGGGTTTTGTTTTTGAAACAATCCAAATCAGAAATTAATTTTAAATTAATAGATATTAACCACACCAAATTTAATATATGTAAAGCATAGCTTAAATTTATAATGTGTGGTAATAACCATAATTTATGTGGTGAATAAATTAAGCTCCATTTATGTGGTGAGAATATTAAATATAATTTAATATTAACAGTCTCATTGAATTTGAATTTTTAAAGTATCAAATCCCAAGATAATAGGGATGACACGTCGGTTGGGACAATCCTGGAAACCCTGGAACCGGTCATCGAAGGTAATGTTGGTGGCCGGAGGATGTCAACCACCTCCTTGGCCGACTGACGCCTCCTCCCCCAACAGAGTGTAGCGTCTGTCGAAAGTCTCAACTGCCGTGCATGCAGTGTGTGTAATATTGGCTCCAATGTAGTTGCTGCCGGCAGCCTTATTTACATGTGCCATGCACGTCCGACGTGGGAGACAATCTTCCACTGCCTTGTTACCAGCCATAGGGGCTGTATTTGCCATCGAAACGATAGCCCTCTTGATCTTATTCTAGTGAATAAGCCGTGGCAAGGCCCGAAGGGCCAAGAAAACAACCATTCTATCGAATGGATTTTTTCGGTACAAGGCCTCGAGGGCCAGGATTGGTGCATCATTGTTAAGACCTGATGCTAAAACCACCTCCTTATTGTGCAAAAGACAAAGGAAATGTGGCCGGATTGATCGAGCCAAGGCTTGATCCAAGCAATTAATATAAAATTATAACCACTATTAATAATGGTAAAAGAGTTTAAAAAACATGAGGAGAGATACATACCTTTGCCAACTCTACTCCACATTGGACTTGTAACAACCGGATATGCAAGTTTTGCATATTGTTGTTATAAGACAAATTGCTGCCAGGCAGCTTTGAGGAGGGGACGGACGCATGAGACCACGATAAATGGTGGCATGCTGGTGGAGGGGGGAGGGTTGTACGGCTTATGTGTGGTGGTTGTGGGAGTGGAGGGTCAAGGATATGGCGGTGGGGGCGGTGGTTGGTGATGAGGAAAATAGTGAGAGAGAGGAGAAGCAAAGGGAGGAAATGAGAGAGTTCAGAGAGAATTTTCATTTCCCGTGACCCACCCGTTGGAATTACCCGTTGGAATTTTAACTGAGTAAAAAGTACAAAAATTGAGGTTTTGCAATATAATTGTGTTGAAAAGCTCCTAATCAATTACATGAACTCCTAAAATTTGATTAAAACTTGTTTTGCAGTCCTTTTTGTAGAGGTTTCAGACGAGCGGGTCGAAATGGGCCTGTCAATGGACCCGTTGGAATTTTAACGGAGTAAAAAGTACAGAAATTGAGGTTTTGCAATATAATTGTGTTGAAAAGCTCCTAATCAATTATTTGAACTCCTAATATTTGAATAAAACTTGTTTTGCGGTCCTCTTTGTAGAGGTTTCGAACGAGCAGGTCGAAATGGGCCTTTCAATGGACCCGTTGGAATTTTAACTGAGTAAAAAGTACAGAAATTTAGGTTTTGCAATATAATTGTGTTGAAAAGCTCCTAATCAATTACTTGAACTCCTAATATTTGAATAAAACATTTTTCCGTTCCTTTTTGTAGAGGTTTCGGACCAGCGGGTCTAAATGGGCCTTTCAATGGACCCGTTGGAATTTTAACTCAGTAAAAAGTATAGAAATTGAGGTTTTGTAATATAATTGTGTTGAAAAGCTCCTAATCAATTACATGAACTCCTAAGATTTGATTAAAACTTGTTTTGCAGTCCTTTTTGTAGAGGTTTCGGACGAGCAGGTCGAAATGGGCCTTTCAATGGACCCGTTGGAATTTTAACTAAGTAAAAAGTACAGAAATTGAGGTTTTGCAATATAATTGTGTTGAAAATCTCCTAATCAATTACATGAACTCCTAATATTTGAATAAAACATTTTTCTGTTCCTTTTTGTAGAGGTTTCGGACGAGCAGGTCTAAATGGGCCTTTCAATGGACCCGTTGGAATTTTAACTCAGTAAAAAGTACAGAAATTGAGGTTTTGCAATATAATTGTGTTGAAAAGCTCCTAATCAATTTTTTGAACTCCTAACATTTTAATAAAACATTTTTGTGGTCATTTTTGTAGAGGTTTCGGACGAGCAGGTCGAAATGGGCCTTTCAATGGACCCGTTCGAATTTTAACTGAGTAAAAAGTACAAAAATTGAGGTTTGGCAATATAATTGTGTTAAAAAGCTCCTAATAAATTATTTGAACTCCTAATATTTGAATGAAACATTTTTGCGGTCCTTTTTGTAGAGGTTTCGGACGAGCAGGTCTAAATTGGCTTTTCAATGGACCTGATGGAATTTTAACTGAGTAAAAAGTACAGAAATTGAGGTTTTGCAATATAATTGTGTTGAAAAGCTCCTAATCAATTATATGAACTCCTAATATTTGAATAAAACATTTTTGCGGTCCTTTTTGTAGAGGCTTCGGACGAGCAGGTCTAAATGGGCCTTTCAATGGACCCGTTGGAATTTTAACTGAGTTAAAAGTACAGAAATTGAGGTTTTGCAATATAATTGTGTTGAAAAGCTCCTAATCAATTACATGAACTCCTAAAATTTTATTAAAACTTGTTTTGCAGTCCTTTTTGTAGAGGTTTCGGACGAGCGGGTCGAAATGGGCCTTTCAATGGACCCGTTGGAATTTTAACTGAGTAAAAAGTATAGAAATTGCGGTTTTGCAATATAATTGTGTTGAAAAGCACCTAATCAATTATTTGAACTACTAATATTTGACTAAAACTTGTTTTGCGGTCCTTTTTGTAGAGGTTTCGGACGAGTAGGTCGAAATGGGCCATTCAATGGACCCGTTGGAATTTTAACTGAGTAAAAAGTACTGAAATTGAGGTTTTGCAATATAATTGTGTTGAAAAGATCCTAATCAATTATTTGAACTCCTAATATTTGACTAAAATTTTTTTTGCGGTCCTTTTTGTAGAGGTTTCGGACGAGCAGGTCGAAATGGGCCTTTCAATGGACCCGTTGGAATTTTAACTAAGTAAAAAGTACAGAAATTGAGGTTTTGCAATATAATTGTGTTGAAAAGCACCTAATCAATTATTTGAACTCCTAATATTTGACTAAAACTTGTTTTGCGGTCCTTTTTGTAGAGGTTTCGGACGAGCAGGTCGAAATGGGCCTTTCAATGGACCCGTTGGAATTTTAACTGAGTAAAAAGTACAGAAATTGAGGCTTTGCAATATAATTGTGTTGAAAAGCTCCTAATCAATTACATGAACTCCTAAAGTTTGATTAAAACTTGTTTTGCAGTCCTTTTTGTAGAGGTTTCAGACGAGCGGGTCGAAATGAGCCTTTCAATGGACACATTGGAATTTTAAATGAGTAAAAAGTACATAAATTGAGGTTTTTCAATATAATTGTGTTGAAAAGCTCCTAATCAACTATTTGAACTCCTAATATTTGACTAAAACTTGTTTTGCGGTCCTTTTTGTAGAGGTTTGGGACGAGGAGGTCTAAATGGGCCTTTCAATGGACCCGTTGGAATTTTAACTGAGTAAAAAGTACAGAAATTGAGGTTTTGCAATATAATTGATTTGAAAAACTCCTAATCAATTATTTGAACTCCTAATATTTGAATAAAACATTTTTGTGGTCCTTTTTGTAGAGGTTTCGGACGAGTAGGTCTGAATGGGCCTTTCAATGGACCTGTTGGAATTTTAACTCAGTAAAAAGTACAGAAATTGAGGTTTTGCAATATAATTGATTTCAAAAGTTCCTAATCAATTATTTGAACTCCTAATATTTGAATAAAACATTTTTGCGGTACTTTTTGTAGAGGTTTAGGACGAGCAGGTCTAAATGGGCCTTTGAATGAACCCGTTGGAATTTTAACTGAGTAAAAAGTACAGAAATTTAGGTTTTGCAATATAATTGTGTTGAAAAGCTCCTAATCAATTACATGAACTCTTAATATTTGATTGAAACTTGTTTTGCAGTCCTTTTTGTAGAGGTTTCGAACGAGCGGGTCGAAATGGGCCTTTCAATGGACCCGTTGGAATTTTCAATGAGTAAAATGTACAGAAATTGAGGTTTTGCAATATAACTGTGTTGAAAAGCTCCTAATCAATTATTTGAACTCCTAATTTGAATAAGACATTTTTGCGATCCTTTTTGTAGAGGTTTCGGACGAGCAGGTCGAAATGGGCCTTTCAATGGACCCGTTGGAATTTTAACTAAGTAAAAAGTACAGAAATTGAGGTTTTGCAATATAATTGTGTTGCAAAGCTCCTAATCAATTACATGAACTCCTAAAATTTGATTAAAACTTGTTTTGCAGTCCTTTTTGTAAAGGTTTCGGACAAGCGGGTCGAAATAAGCCTTTCAATGGACCCGTTGGAATTTCAAATGAGTAAAAAGTACATAATTTGAGGTTTTGCAATATAATTGTGTTGAAAAGCTCCTAATCAATTATTTGAACTCCTATTATTTGAATAAAACATTTTGCAGTCCTTTTTGTAGAGGTTTCGGACGAGCAGGTCGAAATGGGCCTTTCAATGGACCTGCTGGAATTTAACTGAGTAAAAAGTACATAAATTGAGGTTTTGCAATATAATTGTGTTTAAAAGCTCCTAATAAATTATTTGAACTCCTAATATTTGAATAAAACATTTTTGCGGTCATTTTGTAAAGGTTTCGGACGAGCAGGTCTAAATGGGCCTTTCAATGGACCCGTTGGAATTTTAACTGAGTGAAAAGTACAGAAATTGAGGCTTTGCAATATAATTGTGTTGAAAAGCTCCTAATCAATTACATGAACTCCTAAAATTTGATTAAAACTTTTTTTGCAGTCCTTTTTGTAGAGGTTTCGGACGAGCGGGTCGAAATGGGCCTTTCAATGGACACGTTGGAATTTTAAATGAGTAAAAAGTACATAAATTGAGGTTTTTCAATATAATTGTGTTGAAAAGCTCCTAATCAATTATTTGAACTCCTAATATTTGACTAAAACTTGTTTTGCGGTCCTTTTTGTAGAGGTTTCGGACGAGGAGGTCTAAATGGGCCTTTCAATGGACCCGTTGGAATTTTAACTGAGTAAAAAGTACAGAAATTGAGGTTTTGCAATATAATTGATTTGAAAAACTCCTAATCAATTATTTGATTTCCTAATATTTGAAAAAAACATTTTTGCGGTCCTTTTTGTAGAGGTTTCGGAGGAGTAGGTCTGAATGGGCCTTTCAATGGACCCGTTGGAATTTTAACTCAGTAAAAAGTACAGAAATTGAGGTTTTGCAATATAATTGATTTGAAAAGTTCCTAATCAATTATTTGAACTCCTAATATTTGAATAAAACATTTTTGCGGTCCTTTTTGTAGAGGTTTAGGACGAGCAGGTCTAAATGGGCCTTTGAATGGACCCGTTGGAATTTTAACTGAGTAAAAAGTACAGAAACTTAGATTTTGCAATATAATTGTGTTGAAAAGCTCCTAACCAATTACATGAACTCTTAATATTTGATTGAAACTTGTTTTGCAGTCCTTTGTGTAGAGGTTTCGGACGAGCGGGTCGAAATGGGCCTTTTAATGGACCCGTTAGAATTTTCAATGAGTAAAATGTACAGAAATTGAGGTTTTGCAATATAACTGTGTTGAAAAGCTCCTAATCAATTATTTGAACTCCTAATTTGAATAAGACATTTTTGTGATCCTTTTTGTAGAGTTTTCGGACGAGCAGGTCAAAATGGGCCTTTCAATGGACCCATTGGAATTTTAACTAAGTAAAAAGTACAGAAATTGAGGTTTTGCAATATAATTGTGTTGAAAAGCTCCTAATCAATTACATGAACTCCTAAAATTTGATTAAAACTTGTTTTGCAGTCCTTTTTGTAAAGGTTTCGGACAAGCAGGTCGAAATGGGCCTTTCAATGGACCCGTTGGAATTTTAAATGAGTAAAAAGTACATAATTTGAGGTTTTGCAATATAATTGTGTTGAAAAGCTCCTAATCAATTATTTGAACTCCTATTATTTGAATAAAACATTTTTGCAGTCCTTTTTGTAGAGGTTTCGGACGAGCAGGTCTAAATGGGCCTTTGAATGGACCTGTTGGAATTTAACTGAGTAAAAAGTACAGAAATTGAGGTTTTGCAATATAATTGTGTTGAAAAGCTCCTAATCAATTATTTGAACTCCTAATATTTGAATAAAACATTTTTGCGGTCATTTTGTAAAGGTTTCGGACGAGCAGGTCTAAATGGGCCTTTCAATGGACCCGTTGGAATTTTAACTGAGTGAAAAGTACAGAAATTGAGGCTTTGCAATATAATTGTGTTGAAAAGCTCCTAATCAATTACATGAACTCCTAAAATTTGATTAAAACTTGTTTGCAGTCCTTTTTGTAGAGATTTCGGACGAGCGGGTCGAAATGGGCCTTTCAATGGACACGTTGGAATTTTAAATGAGTAAAAAGTACATAAATTGAGGTTTTTCAATATAATTGTGTTGAAAAGCTCCTAATCAATTATTTGAACTCCTAATATTTGACTAAAACTTGTTTTGCGGTCCTTTTTGTAGAGGTTTCGGACGAGGAGGTCTAAATGGGCCTTTCAATGGACCCGTTGGAATTTTAACTGAGTAAAAAGTACAGAAATTGAGGTTTTGCAATATAATTGATTTGAAAAACTCCTAATCAATTATTTGAACTCCTAATATTTGAATAAAACATTTTTGCGGTCCTTTTTGTAGAGGTTTCGGACGAGTAGGTCTGAATGGGCCTTTCAATGGACCCGTTGGAATTTTAACTCAGTAAAAAGTACAGAAATTGAGGTTTTGCAATATAATTGATTTGAAAAACTCCAAATCAATTATTTGATTTCCTAATATTTGAATAAAACATTTTTGCGGTCCTTTTTGTAGAGGTTTCGGAGGAGTAGGTCTGAATGGGCCTTTCAATGGACCCGTTGGAATTTTAACTCATTAAAAAGTACAGAAATTGAGGTTTTGCAATATAATTGATTTGAAAAGTTCCTAATCAATTATTTGAACTCCTAATATTTGAATAAAACATTTTTGCGGTCCTTTTTGTAGAGGTTTAGGACGAGCAGGTCTAAATGGGCCTTTGAATGGACCCGTTGGAATTTTAACTGAGTAAAAAGTACAGAAATTTAGATTTTGCAATATAATTGTGTTGAAAAGCTCCTAATCAATTACATGAACTCTTAATATTTGATTGAAACTTGTTTTGCAGTCCTTTGTGTAGAGGTTTCGGACGAGCGGGTCGAAATGGGCCTTTCAATGGACCCGTTAGAATTTTCAATGAGTAAAATGTACAGAAATTGAGGTTTTGCAATATAACTGTGTTGAAAAGCTCCTAATCAATTATTTGAACTCCTAATTTGAATAAGACATTTCTGTGATCCTTTTTGTAGAGTTTTCGGACGAGCAGGTCAAAATGGGCCTTTCAATGCACCCATTGGAATTTTAACTAAGTAAAAAGTACAGAAATTGAGGTTTTGCAATATAATTGTGTTGAAAAGCTCCTAATCAATTACATGAACTCCTAAAAATTGATTAAATCTTGTTTTGCAGCCCTTTTTGTAAAGGTTTCTGACAAGCGGGTCGAAATGGGCCTTTCAATGGACCCGTTGGAATTTTAAATGAGTAAAAAGTTCATAATTTGAAGTTTTGGAATATAATTGTGTTGAAAAGCTCCTAATCAATTATTTGAACTCCTATTATTTGAATAAAACATTTTTGCAGTCCTTTTTTTAGAGGTTTCGGACGAGCAGGTCTAAATGGGCCTTTCAATGGACCTGTTGGAATTTAACTGAGTAAAAAGTACAGAAATTGAGGTTATGCAATATAATTGTGTTGAAAAGCTCCTAATCAATTATTTGAACTCCTAATATTTGAATAAAACATTTTTGCGGTCATTTTGTAAAGGTTTCGGACGAGCAGGTCTAAATGGGCCTTTCAATGGACCCGTTGGAATTTTAACTGAGTGAAAAGTACAGAAATTGAGGCTTTGCAATATAATTGTGTTGAAAAGCTCCTAATCAATTACATGAACTCCTAAAATTTGATTAAAACTTGTTTTGCAGTCCTTTTTGTAGAGGTTTCGGACGAGCGGGTCGAAATGGGCCTTTCAATGGACACGTTGGAATTTTAAATGAGTAAAAAGTACATAAATTGAGGTTTTTCAATATAATTGTGTTGAAAAGCTCCTAATCAATTATTTGAACTCCTAATATTTGACTAAAACGTGTTTTGCGGTCCTTTTTGTAGAGGTTTCGGACGAGGAGGTCTAAATGGGCCTTTCAATGGACCCGTTGGAATTTTAACTGAGTAAAAAGTACAGAAATTGAGGTTTTGCAATATAATTGATTTGAAAAACTCCTAATCAATTATTTGAACTCCTAATATTTGAATAAAACATTTTTGCGGTCATTTTGTAAAGGTTTCGGACGAGCAGGTCTAAATGGGCCTTTCAATGGACCCGTTGGAATTTTAACTGAGTGAAAAGTACAGAAATTGAGGCTTTGCAATATAATTGTGTTGAAAAGCTCCTAATCAATTACATGAACTCCTAAAATTTGATTAAAACTTGTTTTGCAGTCCTTTTTGTAGAGGTTTCGGACGAGCGGGTCGAAATGGGCCTTTCAATGGACACGTTGGAATTTTAAATGAGTAAAAAGTACATAAATTGAGGTTTTTCAATATAATTGTGTTGAAAAGCTCCTAATCAATTATTTGAACTCTTAATATTTGACTAAAACTTGTTTTGCGGTCCTTTTTGTAGAGGTTTCGGACGAGGAGGTCTAAATGGGCCTTTCAATGGACCCGTTGGAATTTTAACTGAGTAAAAAGTACAGAAATTGAGGTTTTGCAATATAATTGATTTGAAAACTCCTAATCAATTATTTGAACTCCTAATATTTGAATAAAACATTTTTGCGGTCCTTTTTGTAGAGGTTTCGGACGAGTAGGTCTGAATGGGCCTTTCAATGGACCCGTTGGAATTTTAACTCAGTAAAAAGTACAGAAATTGAGGTTTTGCAATATAATTGATTTGAAAAACTCCTAATCAATTATTTGATTTCCTAATATTTGAATAAAACATTTTTGCGGTCCTTTTTGTAGAGGTTTCGGAGGAGTAGGTCTGAATGGGCCTTTCAATGGACCCGTTGGAATTTTAACTCAGTAAAAAGGACAGAAATTGAGGTTTTGCAATATAATTGATTTGAAAAGTTCCTAATCAATTATTTGAACTCCTAATATTTGAATAAAACATTTTTGCGGTCCTTTTTGTAGAGGTTTAGGACGAGCAGGTCTAAATGGGCCTTTGAATGGACCCGTTGGAATTTTAACTGAGTAAAAAGTACAGAAATTTAGATTTTGCAATATAATTGTGTTGAAAAGCTCCTAATCAATTACATGAACTCTTAATATTTGATTGAAACTTGTTTTGCAGTCCTTTGTGTAGAGGTTTCGGACGAGCGGGTCGAAATGGGCCTTTCAATGGACCCGTTAGAATTTTCAATGAGTAAAATGTACAGAAATTGAGGTTTTGCAATATAACTGTGTTGAAAAGCTCCTAATCAATTATTTGAACTCCTAATTTGAATAAGACATTTTTGTGATCCTTTTTGTAGAGTTTTCGGACGAGTAGGTCAAAATGGGCCTTTCAATGGACCCATTGGAATTTTAACTAAGTAAAAAGTACATAAATTGAGGTTTTGCAATATAATTGTGTTGAAAAGCTCCTAATCAATTACATGAACTCCTAAAATTTGATTAAAACTTGTTTTGCAGTCCTTTTTGTAAAGGTTTCGGACAAGCGGGTCGAAATGGGCCTTTCAATGGACCCGTTGGAATTTTAAATGAGTAAAAAGTACATAATTTGAGGTTTTGCAATATAATTGTGTTGAAAAGCTCCTAATCAATTATTTGAACTCCTATTATTTGAATAAAACAATTTTGCAGTCCTTTTTGTAGAGGTTTCGGACGAGCAGGTCGAAATGGGCCTTTCAATGGACCTGTTGGAATTTAACTGAGTAAAAAGTACAGAAATTGAGGTTTTGCAATATAATTGTGTTGAAAAGCTCCTAATCAATTTTTTGAACTCCTAATATTTGAATAAAACATTTTTGCGGTCATTTTGTAAAGGTTTCGGACGAGCAGGTCTAAATGGGCCTTTCAATGGACCCGTTGGAATTTTAACTGAGTGAAAAGTACAGAAATTGAGGCTTTGCAATATAATTGTGTTGAAAAGCTCCTAATCAATTACATGAACTCCTAAAATTTGATTAAAACTTGTTTTGCAGTCCTTTTTGTAGAGGTTTCGGACGAGCGGGTCGAAATGGGCCTTTCAATGGACACGTTGGAATTTTAAATGAGTAAAAAGTACATAAATTGAGGTTTTTCAATATAATTGTGTTGAAAAGCTCCTAATCAATTATTTGAACTCCTAATATTTGACTAAAACTTGTTTTGCGGTCCTTTTTGTAGAGGTTTCGGACGAGGAGGTCTAAATGGGCCTTTCAATGGACCCGTTGGAATTTTAACTGAGTAAAAAGTACAGAAATTGAGGTTTTGCAATATAATTGATTTGAAAAACTCCTAATCAATTATTTGAACTCCTAATATTTGAATAAAACATTTTTGCGGTCCTTTTTGTAGAGGTTTCGGACGAGTAGGTCTGAATGGGCCTTTCAATGGACCCGTTGGAATTTTAACTCAGTAAAAAGTACAGAAATTGAGGTTTTGCAATATAATTGATTTGAAAAGTTCCTAATCAATTATTTGAACTCCTAATATTTGAATAAAACATTTTTGCGGTCCTTTTTGTAGAGGTTTAGGACGAGCAGGTCTAAATGGGCCTTTGAATGGACCCGTTGGAATTTTAACTGAGTAAAAAGTATAGAAATTTAGGTTTTGCAATATAATTGTGTTGAAAAGCTCCTAATCAATTACATGAACTCTTAATATTTGATTGAAACTTGTTTTGCAGTCCTTTGTGTAGAGGTTTCGGACGAGCGGGTCGAAATGGGCCTTTCAATGGACTCGTTGGAATTTTCAATGAGTAAAATGTACAGAAATTGAGGTTTTGCAATATAACTGTGTTGAAAAGCTCCTAATCAATTATTTGAACTCCTAATTTGAATAAGACATTTTTACGATCCTTTTTGTAGAGTTTTCAGACGAGCAGGTCGAAATGGGCCTTTCAATGGACCCGTTGGAATTTTAACTAAGTAAAAAGTACAGAAATTGAGGTTTTGCAATATAATTGTGTTGAAAAGCTCCTAATCAATTACATGAACTCCTAAAATTTGATTAAAACTTGTTTTGCAGTCCTTTTTGTAAAGGTTTCGGACAAGCGGGTCGAAATGGGCCTTTCAATGGACCCGTTGGAATTTTAAATGAGTAAAAAGTACATAATTTGAGGTTTTGCAATATAATTGTGTTGAAAAGCTCCTAATCAATTATTTAAACTCCTATTATTTGAATAAAACATTTTTGCAGTCCTTTTTGTAGAGGTTTCGGACGAGCAGGTCTAAATGGGCCTTTCAATGGACCTGTTGGAATTTAACTGAGTAAAATGTACAGAAATTGAGGTTTTGCAATATAATTGATTTGAAAAACTCCTAATCAATTATTTGAACTCCTAATATTTGAATAAAACATTTTTGCGGTCCTTTTTGTAGAGGTTTCGGACGAGTAGGTCTGAATGGGCCTTTCAATGGACCCGTTGGAATTTTAACTCAGTAAAAAGTACAGAAATTGAGGTTTTGCAATATAATTGATTTGAAAAGTTCCTAATCAATTATTTGAACTCCTAATATTTGAATAAAACATTTTTGCGGTCCTTTTTGTAGAGGTTTAGGACGAGCAGGTCTAAATGGGCCTTTGAATGGACCCGTTGGAATTTTAACTGAGTAAAAAGTACAGAAATTTAGGTTTTGCAATATAATTGTGTTGAAAAGCTCCTAATCAATTACATGAACTCTTAATATTTGATTGAAACTTGTTTTGCAGTCCTTTGTGTAGAGGTTTCGGACGAGCGGGTCGAAATGGGCCTTTCAATGGACTCGTTGGAATTTTCAATGAGTAAAATGTACAGAAATTGAGGTTTTGCAATATAACTGTGTTGAAAAGCTCCTAATCAATTATTTGAACTCCTAATTTGAATAAGACATTTTTACGATCCTTTTTGTAGAGTTTTCAGACGAGCAGGTCGAAATGGGCCTTTCAATGGACCCGTTGGAATTTTAACTAAGTAAAAAGTACAGAAATTGAGGTTTTGCAATATAATTGTGTTGAAAAGCTCCTAATCAATTACATGAACTCCTAAAATTTGATTAAAACTTGTTTTGCAGTCCTTTTTGTAAAGGTTTCGGACAAGCGGGTCGAAATGGGCCTTTCAATGGACCCGTTGGAATTTTAAATGAGTAAAAAGTACATAATTTGAGGTTTTGCAATATAATTGTGTTGAAAAGCTCCTAATCAATTATTTGAACTCCTATTATTTGAATAAAACATTTTTGCAGTCCTTTTTGTAGAGGTTTCGGACGAGCAGGTCTAAATGGGCCTTTCAATGGACCTGTTGGAATTTAACTGAGTAAAATGTACAGAAATTGAGGTTTTGCAATATAATTGTGTTAAAAAGCTCCTAATCAATTATTTGAACTCCTAATATTTGAATAAAACATTTTTGCGGTCCTTTTTGTAGAGGTTTCGGACGAGGAGGTCTAAATGGGCCTTTCAATGGACCCGTTGGAATTTTTTTTTGAAGAAAAGGCCTCATTAAAAACCCCTACTATTGTCCTTCAAGCAAAGCTAGAGGACCCTAAAAAGGGGAAAAGAGTGCCCTATTATTATTATTGATCAATGAATATTTGTTACAAGATGTTGAATACAATGGGGAATATCCGATACAAATGACGTAGAAGTCATAGAATTCAGAGAAAAAGAAGCCAAAGTATGGGCTATAACATTTGCCTCACGGCGTACAAAGGAAATAGAAGTAAAGTCGAAGTCATGAAGAGCAGCTTGTATTTGACGAATAGTTGGACCCATAGTAGATAGATCCTGAGCAGGATTGTTGATCCTATTCGCGAGAGAGGCACAGTCAGTTTCGATCAAGATACTATTCCATCCTTGAGAACGGGCAAAGGTGAGACTAGCAAGGATGCTTTCCCCCTCACTGGTGATAGCGTCCTGACGGCTACCAAGACGGAAAGCAAGACCACCCACGACTGCACCTGCGGGATCACGGGCAACAACGCCAACGACTGCTGCTCGAGTTGAGGGGTTAAAAGCTCCGTCCACATTAATTTTGATATAATTAGGTGGAGGGGTACGGGAGGGGTTAGAGATAGTAGATGGAGGTGAATCAGTTGAAATTGAAGATTTACAAAATTCATCATGTAAGCTAATTGAATTGACTGCAATTAGCCATGAGGGTTGTAGATGGTGGTTGTGAATCCAATCATTACGTCTGTCCCAAATATTCCATAAAACTGTAAGGAAGAGACCAAATTTGTCAGAGGTAATTGTAGAGGCTGCCTCCTCTAACCATTGTAAGGGTGTAGGAGCTAAACTCTTATAGAGAGAAATAGGAATACAACTGATTTGAAGAGCTTCAGCTGCCCCAGGACAGTCACGAAGCGCATGAAGAATTGATTCCGATTGATTACCACAGATAGAGCAGAGCCCCGAGCTATGGGAGAAAACTTGCATTTTAGAGCCAACTGGTAGAGCATCAGATGCCATACGCCAGCCAAAAGTTTTAACTTTGGGTAAAGCTTTGGTTTTGGATAAAAATTTCCAAAACCGAGTAGGAGGCAGAGGTTGGGATAGAGAGCGTTGTAAGAAGTTGTATCCAGAGCGAACTGAGTAGATACCCGAATCATTGGGAGACCATAAAATTGAATCACGTTGATCATTTATGATGGGGATACGGAGAATGGCATCCGCATCCATTGGGGTGAAGTAATTGTTTAATTTTACTGTATCCCAGGTAGTTTGGTTGCGGATCATAAAATCCCGACATCGAATGTGAAATTCATCGGAAATTTCATAATCCCCAGTTAGCTCAATCGGGGAAGACCCACCCCATATATCTTTGTGTATTCTGATATTACTGTTTATACCCGGGCGATGAAGAAAGCCAGGGTAAAGACGCTGAAGGGCGTTGTATATACCTTGCCAGGCAAAGGAGCCTCTATTAGGTTTCGGTGCATCCAGGATGTTACCTGCAGGGAAATATTTGGAACGGTATATTTGTCCTAATAAGGAATCTGGTTCACAAATTAATTTCCAAATTTGCTTACCCAAGAGAGCGATATTGAAGCCATGTAGGTCTTTGAAGCCCATGCCACCAGCAGATTTGGGTAAACATATACGGTTCCACGGTAACATGTGCCAACCTTTTTTGTTGGATTTACCAGTCCACCAGTATTGGCGGATTGATGTAGTCATGTCGTCGATGATATTCTGTGGTAGAAGATAGCAAGACATCACATATTGTGGGAGGGATTGTAAGACAGCTTTGATGAAAATCTCTCTACCACTAAAGGATAGAAGGTGTTTGTCCCAGCTAGAGAGACGGTCATGTACTTTATCTCGTACAAAACCTAATGATTCAATTTTATTTTTCCCTATTAGGAGCGGGATGCCTAGGTATACACCGGGGTTAGAAACTTCTCGTACTTGTAAAAGGCTATTGATTGCATTTCTTGTTGCAGAAGGTGTACGTGGGTTATAGAAAATTGTTGATTTTTCGAAATTTATTGCTTGACCGGATGCATTAGCATATACTTGCAGAGCATTTTTCAGAAGGGATGCTTCAGATTGATTTGTATTTATAAATACCATACAATCATCAGCAAAAAGGAGGTGGTTAACTTTGGGCCCATGTTTACATGCACCTAGACCTGGAAGTATATTAGTTTGTTGAGCTGCAGCTAAATAAGCCGAGAGGCCTTGAGTGCAGAATAGGAAAAGAAAAGGGGATAGAGGATCCCCCTGACGAAGACCACGTTGAGGTTTAAACATGGGTGAAAAGGAATTATTAATTTTAACTGAGAATGAGACTGTGGATATACAACGCATTATAAGCTCAATCCAATCGGATGTAAAGCCCATACGTGCCATAACGTTTGCAAGGAAAGATCATTCAACTCTGTCGAAGGCTTTTTCCATGTCAAGCTTGAGAGCAGCTCCTTGCGAGGATTTAGTCGCACCAGAGTTGATATTGTGAATGATTTCATGCGCAACCAGGATGTTGTTAGAAATGTTGCGTCCCTTGATAAAGGCAGCTTGATTAGGGCTAATACAAAGAGGTATAGCCTGTTTCATTCTATTCACAATTGTTTTGGCAACTATTTTATAGAGAACAGTGCAAAGGCTAATTGGTCTAGGTCGTTTCATGGAAGTTGGATCCTTTACTTTGGGTATTAGCACCAGAATAGTTTTGTTAACTAAGGCCATATCTGCTTGGCCATTTAAAACATCCATACAAAGATTAAGAACATCGTCTCCAACTGTGTCCCAGTGTTGTCGAAAGAAACTACTAGGAAGACCGTCGGCACCGGGAGCCTTCCTATGGTCAATATCTTTAAAGGCGTGGAGAATTTCTTCTCTAGTGAACGGCTTGAGAAGGTTGTCGTTCATTGAGGAATTAATGGAGGGATGGATTTTGTCCAGAATGATATCCGAGAATTGGGGATTAGATGTTGTAAACAGGTTTTGGAAATAATTTGAAGCGATATCCATTATTTCAGATTCAGAGGTGCACCAATTGGAGTTGGCATCATAAAGACCTATGATTGAATTTTTCTTATTACGATTAGAAGCTCTGGCATGGAAGAATTTGGTGTTTTTGTCTCCTTGGGATAGCCAGAGAGTTCGAAATCTTTGAGCCCAGTAAGCTTCTTGTTCTGTTAAAAGTTTATTTAATTCCGTTCTATAGTTTAAGTAAGTTTGTTTATTTGCGGCTGTTAAGGGACGATAGAGTAGTTTGTTAATTTTTTTGGTAAGGAATTTAATACGTCCTGTTGTTTTAAAGCGTTGTTGGTTTTGCCAATCGTCTAAGTATGTTCCTACCGCTTTAATTTTATTGATGGCTGTTCCGGGGGTATCGGCCCATGCCCTTTTGATTGTTTGGATATTGTCTTTATTATTAGCCCAACAACTTTCAAATCTGAAATTTTTGGGTATTTGTGTTTTGGGTGTAGAAGTTGGCTTATCAAATTCAAGAAGAAGGAAACAATGGTCGGATTTTGCGACATATTCCGTAGTTATACGATGAGTAGGGTAGAGATCTTTCCAAGCATAGTTAGCAATAAAGCGGTCAAGTCGTTCATGAATTACCGGTGTTAAGGGGCCTACTTTTGTCCATGTAAACCATCCCGAAGTAGGTTTGTAATCGAAAAGGTTGTTTCGAATTAAACAATTTCGAAAATTTTTAATTTGGGATCTAGCTCTACGGGGGCCTCCTTGTTTTTCTGAATCTGTTAGAATCTCATTGAGATCTCCTCCTAGAAGCCAAGGTTTATCTTTAGTAGAAGTGTATAAGGAATCAATTAACTCCCATGTTTTATATTTTTGGCTAGTTTCCGAAAATCCATGCATTCCAGTGAAAAACATAGTGCAGTTATTCTTTGTAATTTGAATGTGAATATAACGCAGTGAGTAAGAAATTAAACTTATATTAATATCGTTTGCGGCGAATAAAGAAATTCCGGAACACCCATACGAGGGGGGGATAGAAATAATGTCTAACATACCTAATGAAAGACATAAGCGGTTACATTCCGCCTTATTTAACTTAGTTTCGCATAAAAATATAATATCAGGGTTGGTACGTTGGACATAGGCTCGGAGATGTTGAACCGTCGGGGCGGGAGCGATACTTGTATTGGAGAGCGGCGTTTCATGCCTCGGTTATTTTGGGTTGGAGCAGGTGCAGGTACGGGTGCTGGAACAGGAACAGGTGCAGGGGCTGCATCATTCGTGTAAGTTTTTAGTAACCACTGATTAAAATCATTGAACAATGTATCAGTGGGTTTAGAAGGCTTACTCGATTCAGAGTCAAACTTCTTAATCTGCTCGGCAGTAGGGCTGGGGACACCATAATCATCATTGGTTTCCCAATCATCATCAGAACCATCTTCCGGGATGGGATATATGGTGTTAAGGGGTTGGGGCTCAAGAGGAGCCTTTTGCTTCAAATCAGCATTAGGGGGGGCTTTAGCAGAGTTGGGGTCGTCATCAATAGTCATGTCGGCATTTTGGCCATCATCGGTAGCTTGTTCCGTGAATGAGGCTGCATCGCCATCATTTAGAGAACCTATGCAGCATAGGAAACTTGTAATTAGCACCTTATAGATTTTTGCGTAAAGTAAGAAGAGAGAATAAAACATTTTACCCGTTGGAATTTTAACTAAGTAAAAAGTACAAAATTGAGGTTTTGCAATATAATTGATTTGAAAAGCTCCTAATCAATTATTTGAACCCCTAACATTTGAATAAAATATTTTTGCGGTCCTTTTTGTAGAGGTTTCGGACGAGCAGGTCTAAATGGGCCTTTCAATGGACCCGTTGGAATTTTAACTGAGTAAAAAGTACAGAAATTGAGGATTTACAATATAATTGTGTTGAAAAGCTCCTAATCAATTATTTGAACTCCTAATATTTGAATAAAACATTTTTGCGGTCCTTTTTGTAGAGGTTTCGGACGAGCAGGTCTAAATGGACCTTTCAATGGACCCGTTGGAATTTTAACTAAGTAAAAAGTACAGAAATTGAGGTTTTGCAATATAATTGTGTTGAAAAGCTCCTAATCAATTACATGAACTCCTAAAATTTGATTAAAACTTGTTTTGCAGTCCTTTTTGTAGAGGTTTCGGACGAGCGGGTCGAAATGGTCCTTTCAATGGACCCGTTGGAATTTTAACTGAGTTAAAAGTATAGAAATTGCGGTTTTGCAATATAATTGTGTTGAAAAGCACCTAATCAATTATTTGAACTACTAATATTTGACTAAAACTTGTTTTGCGGTCCTTTTTGTAGAGGATTCGGACGAGCAGGTCGAAATGGGCCTTTCAATGGACCCGTTGGAATTTTAACTGAGTAAAAAGTACAGAAATTGAGGTTTTGCAATATAATTGTGTTGAAAAGCACCTAATCAATTATTTGAACTCCTAATATTTGACTAAAACTTGTTTTGCGGTCCTTTTTGTAGAGGTTTCGGACGAGCAGGTCGAAACGGGCCTTTCAATGGACCCGTTGGAATTTTAACTGAGTAAAAAGTACAAAAATTGAGGCTTTGCAATATAATTGTGTTGAAAAGCTCCTATTCAATTACATGAACTCCTAAAATTTGATTAAAACTTGTTTTGCAGTCCTTTTGTAGAGGTTTCGGACGAGCGGGTCGAAATGGGCCTTTCAATGGACACGTTGGGATTTTAAATGAGTAAAAAGTACATAAATTGAGGTTTTGCAATATAATTTTGTTGAAAAGCTCCTAATCAATTATTTGAACTACTAATATTTGAATAAAACATTTTTGCGGTCCTTTTGTAGAGTTTTCCGACGAGCAGGTCTAAATGGGCCTATCAATTGACCCGTTGGAATTTTAACTGAGTAAAAAGTACCGAAATTGAGGTTTTGCAATATAATTGTGTTCAAAAGCCCCTAATCAATTATTTGAACTCCTAATATTTGAATAAAACATTTTTGCGGGCCTTTTTGTAGAGGTTTCGGACGAGTAGGTCTAAATGGGCCTTTCAATGGACCCGTTGGAATTTTAACAGAGTAAAAAGTACAGAAATTGAGCTTTTGCAATATAATTGTATTGAAAAGCTCCTAATCAGCTACATGAACTCCTAAAATTTGATTAAAACTTGTTTTGCAGTCCTTTTTGTAGAGGTTTCGGACGAGCGGGTTGAAATGGGCCTTTCAATGTACCCGTTGGAATTTTAAATGAGTAAAAAGTACAGAAATTGAGGTTTTTCAATATAATTGTGTTGAAAAGCTCCTAATCAATTATTTGAACTCCTAATATTTGAATAAAACATTTTTGCGGTCCTTTTTGTAGAGGTTTCAGACGAGCAGGTCTAAATGGGCCTTTCAATGGACCCGTTGGAATTTTAACTGAGTAAAAAGTACAGAAATTGAGGTCTTGCAATATAATTGTGTTGAAAAGCTCCTAATCAATTATTTGAACTCCTAATATTTGAATAAAACCTTTTTGCGGTCCTTTTTGTAGAGGTTTCGGACGAGCAGGTCTAAATGGGCCTTTCAATGGACCTGTTGGAATTTTATCTGAGTAAAAAGTATAAAATTGAGGTTTTTCAATATAATTGTGTTTAAAATCTCCTAATCAATTATTTGAACTCCTAATAATTGAATAAAACATTTTTGCGGTCCTTTTTGTAGAGGTTTCGGACGAGCAGGTCCAAATGGGCCTTTCAATGGACCCGTTGGAATTTTAACTGAGTAAAAAGTACAGAAATTGAGGTTTTGCAATATAATTGTGTTGAAAAGCTCCTAATCAATTACATGAACTCCTAAAATTTGATTAAAACTTGTTTTGCAGTCCTTTTTGAAGAGGTTTCGGACGAGCGGGTCGAAATGGGCCTTTCAATGGACCCGTTGGAATTTTAACTGAGTAAAAAGTACAAAAATTGCGGTTTTGCAATATAATTGTTTTTAAAAGATACTAATCAATTATTTGAACTCCTATTATTTGATTAAAACTTGTTTTACAATCCTTTTTGTAGAGGTTTCAGACGAGCGGGTCGAAATGGGCCTTTCAATGGACCCGTCGGAATTTTAACTGAGTAAAATGTACCGAAATTGAGGTTTTGCAATATAATTGTGTTCAAAAGCCCCTAATCAATTATTTGAACTCCTAAAATTTGATTAAAACTTGTTTTGCAGTCCTTTTTGTAGAGGTTTCGGACGAGCGGGTTGAAATGGGCCTTTCAATGGACCCATTGGAATTTTAAATGAGTAAAAAGTACAGAAATTGAGGTTTTGCAATAAAATTGTGTTGAAAAGCTCCTAATCAATTATTTGAACTCCTAATATTTGAATAAAACATTTTTGCGGTCCTTTTTGTTGAGGTTTCGGACGAGCAAGTCTAAATGGGCCTTTCAATGGACCCGTTGGAATTTTAACTGAGTAAAAAATACAGAAATTGTGGTTTTGCAATATAATTGTGTTGAAAAGCTCCTAATCAATTATTTGAAGTCCTAATATTTGATTAAAACATTTTTTCGGTCCTTTTTGTAAAGGTTTCAGACGAGCAGGTCAAAAATGGCCTTTCAATGGACCTGTTGGAATTTTAACTGAGTAAAAAGTACAGAAATCGAGGTTTTGCAATATAATAGTGTTGAAAAGCTCCTAATCAATTATTTGAACTCCTAATATTTGAATAAAACATTTTTGCGGTCCTTTTTGTAGAGGTTTCGGACGAGCAGGTCCGAATGGGCCTTTCAATGGACCCGTTGGAATTTTAATTTAGTAAAAATTACAGAAATCGAGGTTTTGCAATATAATTCTGTTGAAAAGATCCTAATCAATTATTTGAACTCCTAATATTTGAATAAAACATTTTTGCGGTCCTTTTTGTAGAGGTTCCAGACGAGCAGGTCTAAATGGGCCTTTCAATGGACCCGTTGGAATTTTAACTGAGTAAAAAGTACAGAAATTGAGGTTTTGCAATATAATTGTGTTGAACAGCTCCTAATCAATTATTTGAACTCCTAAAATTTGATTAAAACTTGTTTTGCAGTCCTTTTTGTAGAGGTTTCGGACGAGCGGGTTGAAATGGGCCTTTCTATGGACCCGTTGGAATTTTAAATGAGTAAAAAGTACAGAAATTGAGGTTTTGAAATATAATTGTGTTGAAAAGCTCCTAATCAATTATTTGAACTACTAATATTTGAATAAAACATTTTTGCGGTCCTTTTGTAGAGTTTTCCGACGAGCAGGTCTAAATGGGCCTATCAATTGACCCGTTGGAATTTTAACTGAGTAAAAAGTACCGAAATTGAGGTTTTGCAATATAATTGTGTTCAAAAGCCCCTAATCAATTATTTGAACTCCTAATATTTGAATAAAACATTTTTGCGGGCCTTTTTGTAGAGGTTTCGGACGAGCAGGTCTAAATGGGCCTTTCAATGGACCCGTTGGAATTTTAACAGAGTAAAAAGTACAGAAATTGAGCTTTTGCAATATAATTGTATTGAAAAGCTCCTAATCAGCTACATGAACTCCTAAAATTTGATTAAAACTTGTTTTGCAGTCCTTTTTGTAGAGGTTTCGGACGAGCGGGTTGAAATGGGCCTTTCAATGTACCCGTTGGAATTTTAAATGAGTAAAAAGTACAGAAATTGAGGTTTTGCAATATAATTGTGTTGAAAAGCTCCTAATCAATTATTTGAACTCCTAATATTTGAATAAAACATTTTTGCGGTCCTTTTTGTAGAGGTTTCAGACGAGCAGGTCTAAATGGGCCTTTCAATGGACCCGTTGGAATTTTAACTGAGTAAAAAGTACAGAAATTGAGGTCTTGCAATATAATTGTGTTGAAAAGCTCCTAATCAATTATTTGAACTCCTAATATTTGAATAAAACCTTTTTGCGGTCCTTTTTGTAGAGGTTTCGGACGAGCAGGTCTAAATGGGCCTTTCAATGGACCTGTTGGAATTTTATCTGAGTAAAAAGTATAAAATTGAGGTTTTTCAATATAATTGTGTTTAAAATCTCCTAATCAATTATTTGAACTCCTAATAATTGAATAAAACATTTTTGCGGTCCTTTTTGTAGAGGTTTCGGACGAGCAGGTCCAAATGGGCCTTTCAATGGACCCGTTGGAATTTTAACTGAGTAAAAAGTACAGAAATTGAGGTTTTGCAATATAATTGTGTTGAAAAGCTCCTAATCAATTACATGAACTCCTAAAATTTGATTAAAACTTGTTTTGCAGTCCTTTTTGAAGAGGTTTCGGACGAGCGGGTCGAAATGGGCCTTTCAATGGACCCGTTGGAATTTTAACTGAGTAAAAAGTACAAAAATTGCGGTTTTGCAATATAATTGTTTTTAAAAGATACTAATCAATTATTTGAACTCCTATTATTTGATTAAAACTTGTTTTACAATCCTTTTTGTAGAGGTTTCAGACGAGCGGGTCGAAATGGGCCTTTCAATGGACCCGTCGGAATTTTAACTGAGTAAAATGTACCGAAATTGAGGTTTTGCAATATAATTGTGTTCAAAAGCCCCTAATCAATTATTTGAACTCCTAAAATTTGATTAAAACTTGTTTTGCAGTCCTTTTTGTAGAGGATTCGGACGAGCGGGTTGAAATGGGCCTTTCAATGGACCCGTTGGAATTTTAAATGAGTAAAAAGTACAGAAATTGAGGTTTTGCAATAAAATTGTGTTGAAAAGCTCCTAATCAATTATTTGAACTCCTAATATTTGAATAAAACATTTTTGCGGTCCTTTTTGTTGAGGTTTCGGACGAGCAAGTCTAAATGGGCCTTTCAATGGACCCGTTGGAATTTTAACTGAGTAAAAAATACAGAAATTGTGGTTTTGCAATATAATTGTGTTGAAAAGCTCCTAATCAATTATTTGAAGTCCTAATATTTGATTAAAACATTTTTTCGGTCCTTTTTGTAAAGGTTTCAGACGAGCAGGTCAAAAATGGCCTTTCAATGGACCTGTTGGAATTTTAACTGAGTAAAAAGTACAGAAATCGAGGTTTTGCAATATAATAGTGTTGAAAAGCTCCTAATCAATTATTTGAACTCCTAATATTTGAATAAAACATTTTTGCGGTCCTTTTTGTAGAGGTTTCGGACGAGCAGGTCCGAATGGGCCTTTCAATGGACCCGTTGGAATTTTAATTTAGTAAAAATTACAGAAATCGAGGTTTTGCAATATAATTCTGTTGAAAAGATCCTAATCAATTATTTGAACTCCTAATATTTGAATAAAACATTTTTGCGGTCCTTTTTGTAGAGGTTCCAGACGAGCAGGTCTAAATGGGCCTTTCAATGGACCCGTTGGAATTTTAACTGAGTAAAAAGTACAGAAATTGAGGTTTTGCAATATAATTGTGTTGAACAGATCCTAATCAATTATTTGAACTCCTAAAATTTGATTAAAACTTGTTTTGCAGTCCTTTTTGTAGAGGTTTCGGACGAGCGGGTTGAAATGGGCCTTTCTATGGACCCGTTGGAATTTTAAATGAGTAAAAAGTACAGAAATTGAGGTTTTGAAATATAATTGTGTTGAAAAGCTCCTAATCAATTATTTGAACTCCTAATATTTGAATAAAACATTTTTGCGGTCCTTTTTGTAGAGGTTTCGTACGAGCAAGTCTAAATGGGCCTTTCAATGGACCCGTTGGAATTTTAACTGAGTAAAAAGTACTGAAATTGAGCTTTTGCAATATAATTGTGTTGAAAAGCTCCTAATCAGCTACATGAACTCCTAAAATTTGATTAAAACTTGTTTTGCAGTACTTTTTGTAGAGGTTTCGGACGAGCGGGTTGAAATGGGCCTTTCAATGGACCCGTTGGAATTTTAAATGAGTAAAAAGTACAGAAATTGAGGTTTTGCAATAAAATTGTGTTGAAAAGCTCCTAATCAATTATTTGAACTCCTAATATTTGAATAAAACATTTTTGCGGTCCTTTTTGTTGAGATTTTGGACGAGCAAGTCTAAATGGGCCTTTCAATGGACCCGTTGGAATTTTAACTGAGAAAAAAGTACTGAAATTGAGCTTTTGCAATATAATTGTGTTGAAAAGCTCCTAATCAGCTACATGAACTCCTAAAATTTTATTAAAACTTGTTTTGCAGTACTTTTTGTAGAGGTTTCGGACGAGCGGGTTGAAATGGGCCTTTCAATGGACCCGTTGGAATTTTAAATGAGTAAAAAGTACAGAAATTGAGGTTTTGAAATATAATTGTGTTGAAAAGCTCCTAATCAATTATTTGAACTCCTAATATTTGAATAAAACATTTTTGCGGTCCTTTTTGTAGAGGTTTCGGACGAGCAGGTCCAAATGGGCCTTTCAATGGACCCGTTGGAATTTTAACTGAGAAAAAAGTACTGAAATTGAGCTTTTGCAATATAATTGTGTTGAAAAGCTCCTAATCAGCTACATGAACTCCTAAAATTTGATTAAAACTTGTTTTGCAGTACTTTTTGTAGAGGTTTCGGACGAGCGGGTTGAAATGGGCCTTTCAATGGACCCGTTGGAATTTTAAATGAGTAAAAAGTACAGAAATTGAGGTTTTGCAATAAAATTGTGTTGAAAAGCTCCTAATCAATTATTTGAACTCCTAATATTTGAATAAAACATTTTTGCGGTCCTTTTTGTTGAGGTTTCGCACGAGCAAGTCTAAATGGGCCTTTCAATGGACCCGTTGGAATTTTAACTGAGTAAAAAGTACAGAAATTGAGGTTTTGCAATATAATTGTGTTGAAAAGCTACTAATCAATTATTTGAAGTCCTAATATTTGATTAAAACATTTTTCCGGTCCTTTTTGTAAAGGTTTCAGACGAGCAGGTCTAAAATGGCCTTTCAATGGACCTGTTGGAATTTTAACTGAGTAAAAAGTACAGAAATCGAGGTTTTGCAATATAATAGTGTTGAAAAGCTCCTAATCAATTATTTGAACTCCTAATATTTGAATAAAACATTTTTGCGGTCCTTTTTGTAGAGGTTTCGGACGAGCAGGTCCAAATGGGCCTTTCAATGGACCCGTTGGAATTTTAATTTAGTAAAAAGTACAGAAATCGAGGTTTTGCAATATAATTGTGTTGAAAAGCTCCTAATCAATTACTTGAACTCCTAAAATTTGATTAAAACTTGTTTTACGGTCCTTTTTGTAGAGGTTTCGGACGAGCGGGTCGAAATGGGCCTTTCAATGGACCTGTTGGAATTTTAACTGAGTAAAAAGTACAAAAATTGCGGTTTTGCAATATAATTGTTTTTAAAAGATACTAATCAATTATTTGAACTCCTATTATTTGATTAAAACTTGTTTTACAATCCTTTTTGTAGAGGTTTCAGACGAGCGGGTCGAAATGGGCCTTTCAATGGACCCGTCGGAATTTTAACTGAGTAAAATGTACCGAAATTGAGGTTTTGCAATATAATTGTGTTCAAAAGCCCCTAATCAATTATTTGAACTCCTAAAATTTGATTAAAACTTGTTTTGCAGTCCTTTTTGTAGAGGATTCGGACGAGCGGGTTGAAATGGGCCTTTCAATGGACCCGTTGGAATTTTAAATGAGTAAAAAGTACAGAAATTGAGGTTTTGCAATAAAATTGTGTTGAAAAGCTCCTAATCAATTATTTGAACTCCTAATATTTGAATAAAACATTTTTGCGGTCCTTTTTGTTGAGGTTTCGGACGAGCAAGTCTAAATGGGCCTTTCAATGGACCCGTTGGAATTTTAACTGAGTAAAAAATACAGAAATTGTGGTTTTGCAATATAATTGTGTTGAAAAGCTCCTAATCAATTATTTGAAGTCCTAATATTTGATTAAAACATTTTTTCGGTCCTTTTTGTAAAGGTTTCAGACGAGCAGGTCAAAAATGGCCTTTCAATGGACCTGTTGGAATTTTAACTGAGTAAAAAGTACAGAAATCGAGGTTTTGCAATATAATAGTGTTGAAAAGCTCCTAATCAATTATTTGAACTCCTAATATTTGAATAAAACATTTTTGCGGTCCTTTTTGTAGAGGTTTCGGACGAGCAGGTCCGAATGGGCCTTTCAATGGACCCGTTGGAATTTTAATTTAGTAAAAATTACAGAAATCGAGGTTTTGCAATATAATTCTGTTGAAAAGATCCTAATCAATTATTTGAACTCCTAATATTTGAATAAAACATTTTTGCGGTCCTTTTTGTAGAGGTTCCAGACGAGCAGGTCTAAATGGGCCTTTCAATGGACCCGTTGGAATTTTAACTGAGTAAAAAGTACAGAAATTGAGGTTTTGCAATATAATTGTGTTGAACAGATCCTAATCAATTATTTGAACTCCTAAAATTTGATTAAAACTTGTTTTGCAGTCCTTTTTGAAGAGGTTTCGGACGAGCGGGTCGAAATGGGCCTTTCAATGGACCCGTTGGAATTTTAACTGAGTAAAAAGTACAAAAATTGCGGTTTTGCAATATAATTGTTTTTAAAAGATACTAATCAATTATTTGAACTCCTATTATTTGATTAAAACTTGTTTTACAATCCTTTTTGTAGAGGTTTCAGACGAGCGGGTCGAAATGGGCCTTTCAATGGACCCGTCGGAATTTTAACTGAGTAAAATGTACCGAAATTGAGGTTTTGCAATATAATTGTGTTCAAAAGCCCCTAATCAATTATTTGAACTCCTAAAATTTGATTAAAACTTGTTTTGCAGTCCTTTTTGTAGAGGATTCGGACGAGCGGGTTGAAATGGGCCTTTCAATGGACCCGTTGGAATTTTAAATGAGTAAAAAGTACAGAAATTGAGGTTTTGCAATAAAATTGTGTTGAAAAGCTCCTAATCAATTATTTGAACTCCTAATATTTGAATAAAACATTTTTGCGGTCCTTTTTGTTGAGGTTTCGGACGAGCAAGTCTAAATGGGCCTTTCAATGGACCCGTTGGAATTTTAACTGAGTAAAAAATACAGAAATTGTGGTTTTGCAATATAATTGTGTTGAAAAGCTCCTAATCAATTATTTGAAGTCCTAATATTTGATTAAAACATTTTTTCGGTCCTTTTTGTAAAGGTTTCAGACGAGCAGGTCAAAAATGGCCTTTCAATGGACCTGTTGGAATTTTAACTGAGTAAAAAGTACAGAAATCGAGGTTTTGCAATATAATAGTGTTGAAAAGCTCCTAATCAATTATTTGAACTCCTAATATTTGAATAAAACATTTTTGCGGTCCTTTTTGTAGAGGTTTCGGACGAGCAGGTCCGAATGGGCCTTTCAATGGACCCGTTGGAATTTTAATTTAGTAAAAATTACAGAAATCGAGGTTTTGCAATATAATTCTGTTGAAAAGATCCTAATCAATTATTTGAACTCCTAATATTTGAATAAAACATTTTTGCGGTCCTTTTTGTAGAGGTTCCAGACGAGCAGGTCTAAATGGGCCTTTCAATGGACCCGTTGGAATTTTAACTGAGTAAAAAGTACAGAAATTGAGGTTTTGCAATATAATTGTGTTGAACAGATCCTAATCAATTATTTGAACTCCTAAAATTTGATTAAAACTTGTTTTGCAGTCCTTTTTGTAGAGGTTTCGGACGAGCGGGTTGAAATGGGCCTTTCTATGGACCCGTTGGAATTTTAAATGAGTAAAAAGTACAGAAATTGAGGTTTTGAAATATAATTGTGTTGAAAAGCTCCTAATCAATTATTTGAACTCCTAATATTTGAATAAAACATTTTTGCGGTCCTTTTTGTAGAGGTTTCGTACGAGCAAGTCTAAATGGGCCTTTCAATGGACCCGTTGGAATTTTAACTGAGTAAAAAGTACTGAAATTGAGCTTTTGCAATATAATTGTGTTGAAAAGCTCCTAATCAGCTACATGAACTCCTAAAATTTGATTAAAACTTGTTTTGCAGTACTTTTTGTAGAGGTTTCGGACGAGCGGGTTGAAATGGGCCTTTCAATGGACCCGTTGGAATTTTAAATGAGTAAAAAGTACAGAAATTGAGGTTTTGAAATATAATTGTGTTGAAAAGCTCCTAATCAATTATTTGAACTCCTAATATTTGAATAAAACATTTTTGCGGTCCTTTTTGTAGAGGTTTCGGACGAGCAGGTCCAAATGGGCCTTTCAATGGACCCGTTGGAATTTTAACTGAGAAAAAAGTACTGAAATTGAGCTTTTGCAATATAATTGTGTTGAAAAGCTCCTAATCAGCTACATGAACTCCTAAAATTTTATTAAAACTTGTTTTGCAGTACTTTTTGTAGAGGTTTCGGACGAGCGGGTTGAAATGGGCCTTTCAATGGACCCGTTGGAATTTTAAATGAGTAAAAAGTACAGAAATTGAGGTTTTGCAATAAAATTGTGTTGAAAAGCTCCTAATCAATTATTTGAACTCCTAATATTTGAATAAAACATTTTTGCGGTCCTTTTTGTTGAGGTTTCGCACGAGCAAGTCTAAATGGGCCTTTCAATGGACCCGTTGGAAATTTAACTGAGTAAAAAGTACAGAAATTGAGGTTTTGCAATATAATTGTGTTGAAAAGCTCCTAATCAATTATTTGAAGTCCTAATATTTGATTAAAACATTTTTGCGGTCCTTTTTGTAAAGGTTTCAGACGAGCAGGTCTAAAAGGGCCTTTCAATGGACCCGTTGGAATTTTAACTGAGTAAAAAGTACAGCAATTGAGGTTTTGCAATATAATTGTGTTGAAAAGCTCCTAATCAATTATTTGAACTCCTAATATTTGAATAAAACATTTTTGCGGTCCTTTTTGTAGAGGGTTCGGACGAGCAGGTCCAAATGGGCCTTTCAATGGACCCGTTGGAATTTTAACAGAGAAAAGAGTACTGAAATTGAGCTTTTGCAATATAATTGTGTTGAAAAGCTACTAATCACCTACATGAACTCCTAAAATTTGATTAAAACTTGTTTTGCAGTCCTTTTTGTTGAGGTTTCGGACGAGCGGGTTGAAATGGGTCTTTCAATGGACCCGTTGGAATTTTAAATGAGTAAAAAGTACAGAAATTGAGTTTTTGCAATATAATTTTGTTGAAAAGCTCCTAATCAATTATTTGAACTCCTAATGTTTGAATAAAACATTTTGGCGGTCCTTTTTGTAGAGGTTTCGGACGAGCAAGTCTAAATGGGCCTTTCAATGGACCCGTTGGAATTTTAACTGAGTAAAAAGTACAGAAATTGAGGTTTTGCAATATAATTGTTTTGAAAAGCTTCTAATCAATTATTTGAACTCCTAATATTTGAATAAAACATTTTTGCGGTCCTTTTTGTAGAGGTTTCGGACGAGCAGGTCTTAATGGGCCTTTCAATGGACCCGTTGGAATTTTAACTGAGTAAAAAGTACAGCAATTGAGGTTTTGCAATATAATTGTGTTGAAAAGCTCCTAATCAATTATTTGAACTCCTAATATTTGAATAAAACATTTTTGCGGTCCTTTTTGTAGAGGTTTCGGACGAGCAGGTCCAAATGGGCCTTTCAATGGACCCGTTGGAATTTTAATTTAGTAAAAAGTACAGAAATCGAGGTTTTGCAATATAATTGTGTTGAAAAGCTCCTAATCAATTACTTGAACTCCTAAAATTTGATTAAAACTTGTTTTACGGTCCTTTTTGTAGAGGTTTCGGACGAGCGAGTCTAAAATGGCCTTTCAATGGACCTGTTGGAATTTTAACTGAATAAAAAGTACAGAAATCGAGGTTTTGCAATATAATAGTGTTGAAAAGCTCCTAATCAATTATTTGAACTCCTAATATTTGAATAAAACATTTTTGCGGTCCTTTTTGTAGAGGTTTCGGACGAGCAGGTCCAAATGGGCCTTTCAATGGACCCGTTGGAATTTTAATTTAGTAAAAAGTACAGAAATCGAGGTTTTGCAATATAATTGTGTTGAAAAGCTCCTAATCAATTACTTGAACTCCTAAAATTTGATTAAAACTTGTTTTACGGTCCTTTTTGTAGAGGTTTCGGACGAGCGAGTCTAAAATGGCCTTTCAATGGACCTGTTGGAATTTTAAATGAGTAAAAAGTACAGAAATCGAGGTTTTGCAATATAATTGTGTTTAAAAGCTACTAATAAATTATTTGAACTCCTAATATTTGAATAAAACATTTTTGCGGAACTTTTTGTAGAGGTTTCGGACGAGCAGGTCTAAATAGGCCTTTCAATGGACCCGTTGGAATTTTAATTGAGTAAAAAGTACAGAAATTGAGCTTTTGCAATATAATTGTGTTGAAAAGCTCGTAATCAGCTACATGAACTCCTAAAATTTGATTAAAACTTGTTTTGCAGTCCTTTTTGTAGAGGTTTCGGACGAGCGGGTTGAAATGGGCCTTTCTATGGACCCGTTGGAATTTTAAATGAGTAAAAAGTACCGAAATTGAGGTTTTGAAATATAATTGTGTTGAAAAGCTCCTAATCAATTATTTGAACTCCTAATATTTGAATAAAACATTTTTGCGGTCCTTTTTGTAGAGGTTTCGTACGAGCAAGTCTAAATGGGCCTTTCAATGGACCCGTTGGAATTTTAACTGAGTAAAAAGTACAGAAATTGAGGTTTTGCAATATAATTGTGTTGAAAAGCTCCTAATCAATTATTTGAACTCCTAATATTTGAATAAAACATTTTTGCGGTCCTTTTTGTAGAGGATTCGGACGAGCAGGTCCAAATGGGCCTCTCAATGGACCCGTTGGAATTTTAAATGAGAAAAAAGTACTGAACTTGAGGTTTTGCAATATAATTGTGTTGAAAAGCTCCTAAACAATTACATGAACTCCTAAAATTTGATTAAAACTTGTTTTGCAGTCCTTTTTGTAGAGGTTTCGGACGAGCGGGTCGAAATGGGCCTTTCAATGGACCCGTTGGAATTTTAACTGAGTAAAAAGTACAAAAATTGCGGTTTTGCAATATAATTGTGTTTAAAAGCTCCTAATCAATTATTTGAACTCCTAATAATTGAATAAAACATTTTTGCGGTCCTTTTTGTAGAGGTTACGGACGAGCAGGTCTAAATGGGCCTTTCAATGGACCCGTTGGAATTTTAACTGAGTAAAAATTACAGAAATCGAGGTTTTGCAATATAATTGTGTTGAAAAGCTCCTAATCAATTATTTGAACTCCTAATATTTGAATAAAACATTTTTGCGGTCCTTTTTGTAGAGGTTTCGTACGAGCAAGTCTAAATGGGCCTTTCAATGGACCCGTTGGAATTTTAACTGAGTAAAAAGTACAGCAATTGAGGTTTTGCAATATAATTGTGTTGAAAAGCTCCTAATCAATTATTTGAACTCCTAATATTTGAATAAAACATTTTTGCGGTCCTTTTTGTAGAGGGTTCGGACGAGCAGGTCCAAATGGGCCTTTCAATGGACCCGTTGGAATTTTAACAGAGAAAAGAGTACTGAAATTGAGCTTTTGCAATATAATTGTGTTGAAAAGCTCCTAATCACCTACATGAACTCCTAAAATTTGATTAAAACTTGTTTTGCAGTCCTTTTTGTAGAGGTTTCGGACGAGCGGTTGAAATGGGTCTTTTAATGGACCCGTTGGAATTTTAAATGAGTAAAAAGTACAGAAATTGAGTTTTTGCAATATAATTGTGTTGAAAAGCTCCTAATCAATTATTTGAACTCCTAATGTTTGAATAAAACATTTTTGCGGTCCTTTTTGTAGAGGTTTCGGACGAGCAAGTCTAAATGGGCCTTTCAATGGACCCGTTGGAATTTTAACTGAGTAAAAAGTACAGAAATTGAGGTTTTGCAATATAATTGTTTGAAAAGCTTCTAATCAATTATTTGAACTCCTAATATTTGAATAAAACATTTTTGCGGTCCTTTTTGTAGAGGTTTCGGACGAGCAGGTCTTAATGGGCCTTTCAATGGACCCGTTGGAATTTTAACTGAGTAAAAAGTACAGCAATTGAGGTTTTGCAATATAATTGTGTTGAAAAGCTCCTAATCAATTATTTGAACTCCTAATATTTGAATAAAACATTTTTGCGGTCCTTTTTGTAGAGGTTTCGGACGAGCAGGTCCAAATGGGCCTTTCAATGGACCCGTTGGAATTTTAATTTAGTAAAAAGTACAGAAATCGAGGTTTTGCAATATAATTGTGTTGAAAAGCTCCTAATCAATTACTTGAACTCCTAAAATTTGATTAAAACTTGTTTTACGGTCCTTTTTGTAGAGGTTTCGGACGAGCGAGTCTAAAATGGCCTTTCAATGGACCTGTTGGAATTTTAACTGAGTAAAAAGTACAGAAATCGAGGTTTTGCAATATAATAGTGTTGAAAAGCTCCTAATCAATTATTTGAACTCCTAATATTTGAATAAAACATTTTTGCGGTCCTTTTGTAGAGGTTTCGGACGAGCAGGTCCAAATGGGCCTTTCAATGGACCCGTTGGAATTTTAATTTAGTAAAAAGTACAGAAATCGAGGTTTTGCAATATAATTGTGTTGAAAAGCTCCTAATCAATTACTTGAACTCCTAAAATTTGATTAAAACTTGTTTTACGGTCCTTTTTGTAGAGTTTTCGGACGAGCGGGTCGAATTGGGCCTTTCAATGGACCTGTTGGAATTTTAAAAGAGTAAAAAGTACAGAAATTGCGGTTTTGCAATATAATTGTGTTGAAAAGCTACTAATCAATTATTTGAACTCCTAATATTTGAATAAAACATTTTTGGGGTCCTTTTTGTAGAGGTTTCGGACGAGCAGGTCTAAATAAGCCTTTCAATTGACCGGTTGGAATTTTAAATGAGTAAAAAGTACAGAAATTGAGGTTTTGCAATATAATTGTTTTGAAAAGCTTCTAATCAATTATTTGAACTCCTATTATTTGAATAAAACATTTTTGCGGTCCTTTTTGTAGAGGTTTCGGACGAGCAGGTCTTAATGGGCCTTTCAATGGACCCGTTGGAATTTTAACTGAGTAAAAAGTACAGAAATTGAGGTTTTTCAATATAATTGTGTTGAAAAGCTCCTAGTCAATTATTTGAACTCCTAATATTTCAATAAAACCTTCTTGCGGTCCTTTTTGTAGAGGTTTCAGACGAGCAGGTCTAAATGGGCCTTTCAATGGACCTGTTGGAATATTATCTGAGTAAAAAGTATAAAATTGAGGTTTTCCAATATAATTGTGTTAAAAGCTCCTACTCAATTATTTGAACTCCTAATAATTGAATAAAACATTTTTGCGGTCCTTTTTGTAGAGGTTACGGACGAGCAGGTCTAAATGGGCCTTTCAATGGACCCGTTGGAATTTTAACTAAGTAAAAAGTACAGAAATCGAGGTTTTGCAATATAATTGTGTTGAAAAGCTCCTAATCAATTACTTGAACTCCTAAAATTTGATTAAAACTTGTTTTACGGTCCTTTTTGTAGAGGTTTCGGACGAGCGGGTCGAAATGGGCCTTTCAATGGACCCGTTGGAATTTTAAATGAGTAAAAAGTACAGAAATTGAGGTTTTGCAATATATTTGTGTTTAAAGGTTCTAATCAATTATTTGAACTCCTAATATTTGAATAAAACATTTTTGCGGTCCTTTTTGTAGAGGTTTCGGACGAGCAGGTCTAAATGGGCCTTTCAATTGACCCGTGGGAATTTTAACTGAGTAAAATGTACCGAAATTGAGGTTTTGCAATATAATTGTGTTCAAAAGCCCCTAATAAATTATTTGAACTCCTAATATTTGAATAAAACATTTTTGCGGAACTTTTTGTAGAGGTTTCGGACGAGCAGGTCTAAATAGGCCTTTCAATGGACCCGTTGGAATTTTAATTGAGTAAAAAGTACAGAAATTGAGCTTTTGCAATATAATTGTGTTGAAAAGCTCCTAATCAGCTACATGAACTCCTAAAATTTGATTAAAACTTGTTTTGCAGTCCTTTTTGTAGAGGTTTCGGACGAGCGGGTTGAAATGGGCCTTTCTATGGACCCGTTGGAATTTTAAATGAGTAAAAAGTACAGAAATTGAGGTTTTGCAATATAATTGTGTTGAAAAGCTCCTAATCAGCTACATGAACTCCTAAAATTTGATTAAAACTTGTTTTGCAGTCCTTTTTGAAGAGGTTTCGGACGAGCGGGTTGAAATGGGCCTTTCTATGGACCCGTTGGAATTTTAAATGAGTAAAAAGTACCGAAATTGAGGTTTTGCAATATAATTGTGTTCAAAAGCCCCTAATAAATTATTTGAACTCCTAATATTTGAATAAAACATTTTTGCGGAACTTTTTGTAGAGGTTTCGGACGAGCAGGTCTAAATAGGCCTTTCAATGGACCCGTTGGAATTTTAATTGAGTAAAAAGTACAGAAATTGAGCTTTTGCAATATAATTGTGTTGAAAAGCTCCTAATCAGCTACATGAACTCCTAAAATTTGATTAAAACTTTTTTGCAGTCCTTTTTGTAGAGGTTTCGGACGAGCGGGTTGAAATGGGCCTTTCTATGGACCCGTTGGAATTTTAAATGAGTAAAAAGTATAAAATTGAGGTTTTGAAATATAATTGTGTTAAAAAGCTCCTAATCAATTATTTGAACTCCTAATATTTGAATAAAACATTTTTGGGGTCCTTTTTGTAGAGGTTTCGTACGAGCAAGTCTAAATGGGCCTTTCAATGGACCCGTTGGAATTTTAACTGAGTAAAAAGTACAGAAATTGAGGTTTTGCAATATAATTGTGTTGAAAAGCTCCTAATAAATTATTTGAACTCCTAATATTTGAATAAAACATTTTTGCGGTCCTTTTTGTAGAGGTTTCGGACGAGCAGGTCTAAATGGGCCTTTCAATGGACCCGTTGGAATTTTAAATGAGTAAAAATACAGAAATTGAGGTTTTGCAATATAATTGTGTTGAAAAGCTCCTAATCAATTATTTGAACTCCTAATATTTGAATAAAACATTTTTGCGGTCCTTTTTGTAGAGGTTTCGGACGAGAAGGTCTAAATGGACCTTTCAATTGACCCGTGGGAATTTTAACTGAGTAAAATGTACCGAAATTGAGGTTTTGCAATATAATTGTGTTCAAAAGCTCCTAATCAATTATTTGAACTCCTAATATTTGAATAAAACATTTTTGCGGAACTTTTTGTAGAGGTTTCGGACGAGCAGGTCTAAATAGGCCTTTCAATGAACCCGTTGGAATTTTAATTGAGTAAAAAGTACAGAAATTGAGCTTTTGCAATATAATTGTGTTGAAAAGCTCCTAATCAGCTACATGAACTCCTAAAATTTGATTAAAACTTGTTTTGCAGTCCTTTTTGAAGAGGTTTCGGACGAGCGGGTTGAAATGGGCCTTTCTATGGACCCGTTGGAATTTTAAATGAGTAAAAAGTACCGAAATTGAGGTTTTGCAATATAATTGTGTTCAAAAGCCCCTAATAAATTATTTGAACTCCTAATATTTGAATAAAACATTTTTGCGGAACTTTTTGTAGAGGTTTCGGACGAGCAGGTCTAAATAGGCCTTTCAATGGACCCGTTGGAATTTTAATTGAGTAAAAAGTACAGAAATTGAGCTTTTGCAATATAATTGTGTTGAAAAGCTCCTAATCAGCTACATGAACTCCTAAAATTTGATTAAAACTTGTTTTGCAGTCCTTTTTGTAGAGGTTTCGGACGAGCGGGTTGAAATGGGCCTTTCTATGGACCCGTTGGAATTTTAAATGAGTAAAAAGTACAGAAATTGAGGTTTTGAAATATAATTGTGTTGAAAAGCTCCTAATCAATTATTTGAACTCCTAATATTTGAATAAAACATTTTTGCGGTCCTTTTTGTAGAGGTTTCGTACGAGCAAGTCTAAATGGGCCTTTCAATGGACCCGTTGGAATTTTAACTGAGTAAAAAGTACAAAAATTGAGGTTTTGCAATATAATTGTGTTGAAAAGCTCCTAATCAATTATTTGAACTCCTAATATTTGAATAAAACATTTTTGCGGTCCTTTTTGTAGAGGATTCGGACGAGCAGGTCCAAATGGGCCTCTCAATGGACCCGTTGGAATTTTAAATGAGAAAAAAGTACTGAACTTGAGGTTTTGCAATATAATTGTGTTGAAAAGCTCCTAAACAATTACATGAACTCCTAAAATTTGATTAAAACTTGTTTTGCAGTCCTTTTTGTAGAGGTTTCGGACGAGCGGGTCGAAATGGGCCTTTCAATGGACCTGTTGGAATTTTAACTGAGTAAAAAGTACAAAAATTGCGGTTTTGCAATATAATTGTGTTTAAAAGCTCCTAATCAATTATTTGAACTCCTAATATTTGATTAAAACTTGTTTTACAGTCCTTTTTGTAGAGGTTTCAGACGAGCTGGTCGAAATGGGCCTTTCAATGGACCCGTTGGAATTTTAACTGAGTAAAAAGTACAGAAATTGAGGTTTTGCAATATAATTGTGTTGAAAAGCTCCTAATCAATTATTTGAACTCCTAATATTTGAATAAAACATTTTTGCGGTCCTTTTTGTAGAGGTTTCGGACGAGCAGGTCCAAATGGGCCTTTCAATGGACCCGTTGGAATTTTAACTGAGAAAAAAGTACTGAAATTGAGCTTTTGCAATATAATTGTGTTGAAAAGCTCCTAATCAATTATTTGAACTCCTAATATTTGAATAAAACATTTTTGCGGTCCTTTTTGTAGAGGTTTCGGACCAGCAGGTCTAAATGGGCCTTTCAATTGACCCGTCGGAATTTTAACTGAGTAAAATGTACCGAAATTGAGGTTTTGCAATATAATTGTGTTCAAAAGCCCCTAATCAATTATTTGAACTCCTAAAATTTGATTAAAACTTGTTTTGCAGTCCTTTTTGTAGAGGTTTCGGACGAGCGGGTTGAAATGGGCCTTTCTATGGACCCGTTGGAATTTTAAATGAGTAAAAAGTACAGAAATTGAGGTTTTGAAATATAATTGTGTTGAAAAGCTCCTAATCAATTATTTGAACTCCTAATATTTGAATAAAACATTTTTGCGGTCCTTTTTGTAGAGGTTTCGGACGAGCAGGTCTAAATGGGCCTTTCAATTGACCCGTCGGAATTTTAACTGAGTAAAATGTACCGAAATTGAGGTTTTGCAATATAATTGTGTTCAAAAGCCCCTAATCAATTATTTTAACTCCTAATATTTGAATAAAACATTTTTGCGGAACTTTTTGTAGAGGTTTCGGACGAGCAGGTCTAAATAGGCCTTTCAATGGACCCGTTGGAATTTTAATTGAGTAAAAAGTACAGAAATTGAGCTTTTGCAATATAATTGTGTTGAAAAGCTCCTAATCAGCTACATGAACTCCTAAAATTTGATTAAAACTTTTTTGCAGTCCTTTTTGTAGAGGTTTCGGACGAGCGGGTTGAAATGGGCCTTTCTATGGACCCGTTGGAATTTTAAATGAGTAAAAAGTATAAAATTGAGGTTTTGAAATATAATTGTGTTAAAAAGCTCCTAATCAATTATTTGAACTCCTAATATTTGAATAAAACATTTTTGGGGTCCTTTTTGTAGAGGTTTCGTACGAGCAAGTCTAAATGGGCCTTTCAATGGACCCGTTGGAATTTTAACTGAGTAAAAAGTACAGAAATTGAGGTTTTGCAATATAATTGTGTTGAAAAGCTCCTAATCAATTATTTGAACTCCTAATATTTGAATAAAACATTTTTGCGGTCCTTTTTGTAGAGGTTTCGGACGAGCAGGTCTAAATGGGCCTTTCAATGGACCCGTTGGAATTTTAAATGAGTAAAAATACAGAAATTGAGGTTTTGCAATATAATTGTGTTGAAAAGCTCCTAATCAATTATTTGAACTCCTAATATTTGAATAAAACATTATTGCGGTCCTTTTTGTAGAGGTTTCGGACGAGAAGGTCTAAATGGGCCTTTCAATTGACCCGTGGGAATTTTAACTGAGTAAAATGTACCGAAATTGAGGTTTTGCAATATAATTGTGTTCAAAAGCTCCTAATCAATTATTTGAACTCCTAATATTTGAATAAAACATTTTTGCGGAACTTTTTGTAGAGGTTTCGGACGAGCAGGTCTAAATAGGCCTTTCAATGAACCCGTTGGAATTTTAATTGAGTAAAAAGTACAGAAATTGAGCTTTTGCAATATAATTGTGTTGAAAAGCTCCTAATCAGCTACATGAACTCCTAAAATTTGATTAAAACTTGTTTTGCAGTCCTTTTTGAAGAGGTTTCGGACGAGCGGGTTGAAATGGGCCTTTCTATGGACCCGTTGGAATTTTAAATGAGTAAAAAGTACAGAAATTGAGGTTTTGAAATATAATTGTGTTGAAAAGCTCCTAATCAATTATTTGAACTCCTAATATTTGAATAAAACATTTTTGCGGTCCTTTTTGTAGAGGTTTCGTACGAGCAAGTCTAAATGGGCCTTTCAATGGACCCGTTGGAATTTTAACTGAGTAAAAAGTACAGAAATTGAGGTTTTGCAATATAATTGTGTTGAAAAGCTCCTAATCAATTATTTGAACTCCTAATATTTGAATAAAACATTTTTGCGGTCCTTTTTGTAGAGGTTTCGGACGAGCAGGTCCAAATGGGCCTTTCAATGGACCCGTTGGAATTTTAACTGAGAAAAAAGTACTGAAATTGAGCTTTTGCAATATAATTGTGTTGAAAAGCTCCTAATCAGCTAAATGAACTCCTAAAATTTGATTAAAACATGTTTTGCAGTCCTTTTTGTAGAGGTTTCGGACGAGCGGGTTGAAATGGGCCTTTCAATGGACCCGTTGGAATTTTAAATGAGTAAAACGTACAGAAATTGAGGTTTTGCAATATAATTGTGTTGAAAAGCTCCTAATCAATTATTTGAACTCCTAATATTTGAATAAAACATTTTTGCGGTCCTTTTTGTAGAGGTTTCGGACGAGCAAGTCTAAATGGGCCTTTCAATGAACCCGTTGGAATTTTAACTGAGTTAAAAGTACAGAAATTGAGGTTTTGCAATATAATTGTGTTGAAAAGCTCCTAATAAATTATTTGAAGTCCTAATATTTGATTAAAACATTTTTGCGGTCCTTTTTGTAAAGGTTTAAGACGAGCAGGTCTAAAAGGGCCTTTCAATGGACCTGTTGGAATTTTAACTGAGTAAAAAGTACAGAAATCGAGGTTTTGCAATATAATAGTGTTGAAAAGCTCCTAATCAATTATTTGAACTCCTAATATTTGAATAAAACATTTTTGCGGTCCTTTTTGTAGAGGTTTCGGACGAGCAGGTCCAAATGGGCCTTTCAATGGACCCGTTGGAATTTTAATTTAGTAAAAAGTACAGAAATCGAGGTTTTGCAATATAATTGTGTTGAAAAGCTCCTAATCAATTACTTGAACTCCTAAAATTTGATTAAAACTTGTTTTACGGTCCTTTTTGTAGATGTTTCGGACGAGCGGGTCGAAATGGGCCTTTCAATGGACCCGTTGGAATTTTAAATGAGTAAAAAGTACAGAAATTGAGGTTTTGCAATATAATTGTGTTGAAAAGCTCCTAATCCATTATTTGAACTCCTAATATTTGAATAAAACATTTTTGCGGTCCTTTTTGTAGAGGTTTCGGACGAGCAGGTCTAAATGGGCCTTTCAATTGACCCGTTGGAATTTTAACTGAGTAAAATGTACCGAAATTGAGGTTTTGCAATATAATTGTGTTGAAAAGCTTCTAATCAATTATTTGAACTCCTAATATTTGATTAAAACATTTTTGCGATCCTTTTTGTAAAGGTTTCAGACGAGCAGGTCTAAATGGGCCTTTCAATGGACCCGTTGGAATTTTAACTGAGTAAAAAATACATAAATCGAGGTTTTGCAATATAATAGTGTTGAAAAGCTCCTAATCAATTATTTGAACTCCTAATATTTGAATAAAATATTTTTGCGGTCCTTTTTGTAGAGGTTTCGGACGAGCAGGTCTAAATGGGCCTTTCAATTGACCCGTTGGAATTTTAACTGAGTAAAATGTACCGAAATTGAGGTTTTGCAATATAATTTTGTTCAAAAGCCCCTAATCAATTATTTGAACACCTAATATTTGAATAAAACATTTTTACGGAACTTTTTGTAGAGGTTTCGGACGAGCAGGTCTAAATAGGCCTTTTAATGGACCCGTTGGAATTTTAACTGAGTAAAAAGTACAGAAATTGAGCTTTTGCAATATAATTGTGTTGAAAAGCTCCTAATCAATTACTTGAACTCCTTAAATATGATTAAAACTTGTTTTGCGGTCCTTTTTGTAGAGGTTTCGGACGAGCAGGTCCAAATGGGCCTTTCAATGGACCCGTTGGAATTTTAAATGAGTAAAAAGTACAGAAATTGAAGTTTTGCAATATAATTGTTTTGAAAAGCTTATAATCGATTATTTGAACTCCTAATATTTGAATAAAACATTTTTACGGTCCTTTTTGTAGAGGTTTCGGACGAGCAGGTCCAAATGGGCCTTTCAATGGACCCGTTGTATTTTAACTGAGAAAAAAGTACTGAACTTGAGGTTTTGAAATATAATTGTGTTGAAAAGCTCCTAATCAATTACTTGAACTCCTTAAATTTGATTAAAACTTGTTTTGCGGTCCTTTTTGTAGAGGTTTCGGACGAGCAGGTCCAAATGGGCCTTTCAATGGACCCGTTGGAATTTTAAATGAGTAAAAAGTACAGAAATTGAGGTTTTGCAATATAATTGTTTTGAAAAGCTTATAATCAATTATTTGAACTCCTAATATTTGAATAAAACATTTTTGCGGTCCTTTTTGTAGAGGTTTCGGACGAGCAGGTCCAAATGGGTCTTTCAATGGACCCGTTGTATTTTAATTGAGAAAAAAGTACTGAACTTGAGGTTTTGCAATATAATTGTGTTGTAAAGCTCCTAATCAATTACATGAACTCCTAAAATTTGATTAAAACTTGTTTTGGAGTCCTTTTTGTAGAGGTTTCGGACGAGTGGGTCGAAATGGGCCTTTCAATGGACCCGTTGGAATTTTAACTGAGTAAAAAGTACAAAAATTGCGGTTTTGCAATATAATTGTGTTTAAAAGCTCCTAATCAATTATTTGAACTCCTAATATTTGATTAAAACTTGTTTTACAGTCCTTTTTGTAGAGGTTTTAGACGAGCGGGTCGAAATGGGCCTTTCAATGGACCTGTTGGAATTTTAACTGAGTAAAAAGTACAGAAATTGAGGTTTTGCAATATAATTGTGTTGAAAAGCTCCTAATCAATTATTTGAACTCCTAATATTTGAATAAAACATTTTTGCGGTCCTTTTTGTAGAGGTTTCGGACGAGCAGGTCCAAATGGGCCTTTCAATGGACCCGTTGGAATTTTAAATGAGTAAAAAGTACAGAAATTGAGGTTTTGAAATATAATTATGTTGAAAAGCACCTAATCAATTATTTGAACTCCTAATATTTGAATAAAACATTTTTGCGGTCCTTTTTGTAGAGGTTTCGTACGAGCAAGTCTAAATGGGCCTTTCAATGGACCCGTTGGAATTTTAACTAAGTAAAAAGTACAGAAATTGAGGTTTTGCAATATAATTGTGTTGAAAAGCTCCTAATCAATTATTTGAACTCCTAATATTTGAATAAAACATTTTTACGGTCCTTTTTGTAGAGGTTTTGGACGAGCAGGTCCAAATGGGCTTTTCAATGGACCCGTTGGAATTTTAACTGAGAAAAAAGTACTGAACTTGAGGTTTTGCAATATAATTGTGTTGAAAAGCTCCTAATCAATTACATGAACTCCTAAAATTTGATTAAAACGTGTTTTGGAGTCCTTTTTGTAGAGGTTTCGGACGAGCGGGTCGAAATGGGCCTTTCAATGGACCCGTTGGAATTTTTTTTGATGAAAAGGCCTCATTAAAAACCCCTACTACTGTCCTTCAAGCAAAGCTAGAGGACCCTAAAAAGGGGAAAAGAGTGCCCTAATATATTATTGATTAATGAATATTTGTTATAAGATGTTGAATACAACGGGGAATATCCGATACAAATGACGTAGAAGTCATGGAATTTAGAGAAAAAGTAGCCAAAGTATGGGCTATAACATTTGCCTCACGGCGTACAAAGGAAATAGAAGCAAAGTCGAAGTCATGTAGAGCAGCTTGAATTTGACGAATGGTTGGACCCATAGTAGATAGATCCTGAGCAGGATTGTTGATCCTATTCGCGAGAGAGGCACAGTCAGTTTCGATCAAGAGACTATTCCATCCTTGAGAACGGGCAAAGGTGAGACCAGCAAGGATGCTTTCCCCCTCACTGGTGATAGCGTCCTGACGGCTACCAAGCGGAAAAGCAAGACCACCCACGACTACACCTGCGGGATCACGAGCAACAACACCAACTGCTGTTGTACGAGTTGAGGGATTAAAAGCTCCGTCCACATTAATTTTGATATAACTAGGTGGAGGGGTACGGGATGGGTTATATATAGTAGATGGAGATGAGACAGTTGACATTGAAGATTTACAAAATTCATCATGTAAGCTAATTGAATTGACTGCAATTAGCCATGAGGGTTGTAAATGGTGGTTGTGAATCCAATCATTACGTCTGTTCCAAATATTCCATAAAACTGTAAGGAAGAGACTAAATTTATCAGCGGAAATTGTAGAGGCTGCCTCCTCTAACCATTGTAGGGGTGTAGAAGCTAAGCTCTTATAGAGAGAAATAGGAATACCACTGATTTGAAGAGCTTCAGCTGCCCCAGGACAGTCACGAAGCGCATGGAGAATTGATTCCGATTGATTACCACAGATAGAGCAGGGCCCCGAGCTATGGGAGAAAACTTGCATTTTAGAGCCAACTGGTAGAGCATCAGAAGCCATACGCCATCCAAAAGTTTTAACTTTGGGTAAAGCTTTGGTTTTGGATAAAAATTTCCAAAACCGAGATGGAGGCAAAGGTTGGGATAGAGAGCGTTGTAGGAAGTTGTATCCAGAGCGAACTGAGTATATACCCGAATCGTTGGGAGACCATAAAATAGAATCCCGTTGATCATTGATGATGGGAATACGGAGAATGGCATCCGCATCCATTGTGGTGAAGTAATTGTTTAATTTTACTGTATCCCAAGCAGTTTGGTTGCGGATCATAAAATCCCGACATCGAATGTGAAATTCATCAGAGATTTCGTAATCCCCAGTTAGCTCAATCGGAGAAGACCCTCCCCATATATCTTTGTGTATTCTGATATTACTGTTTATACCCGGGCGATGAAGGAAGCCAGGGTAAAGACGCTGAAGGGCGTTATGTATGCCTTGCCAGGCAAAGGAGCCTCTATTAGGTTTCGGTGCATCCAGGATGTTACCAGCTGGGAAATATTTAGAACGGTATATTTGACCTAATAAGGAATCTGGTTCACAAATTAATTTCCAGATTTGCTTGCCCAAGAGAGCGATATTGAAATCGTGTAGGTCTTTGAAACCCATGCCACCAGCAGATTTGGGTAAACATATACGGTTCCACGATAACATGTGCCAGCCTTTTTTGTTGGATTTACCAGTCCACCAGTATTGGCGGATTGATGTAGTCATGTCATCTATGATATTGTGTGGTAGAAGATAACAAGACATCACGTATTGTGGGAGGGATTGTAAGACAGCTTTGATGAAAATCTCTCTACCACTAAAGGATAGAAGGTGTTTGTCCCAGCTAGAGAGACGATCATGTACTTTATCTCGTACAAAACCTAGTGATTCAGTTTTATTTTTCCCTATTAGGAGCGGGATGCCTAGGTAAACACCGGGGTTAGAAACTTCTCGTACTTGTAACAGGCTATTGATTGCATTTCTTGTTGCAGAGGGTGTACGTGGGTTATAGAAAATTGTTGATTTGTCGAAATTTATTGCTTGACCTGATGCATTAGCATAAACCTGCAGAGCATTTTTTAGAAGGGATGCTTCAAACTGATTGGTATTTATAAATACCATACAATCATCAGCAAAGAGGAGGTGGTTAACTTTGGGACCATGTTTACATGCCCCTAGACCTGGAAGTATATTAGTTTGTTGAGCTCCTAATCAATTATTTGAACTCCTAATATTTGATTAAAACTTGTTTTACAGTCCTTTTTGTAGAGGTTTCAGACGAGCGGGTCGAAATGGGCCTTTCAATGGACCCGTTGGAATTTTAACTGAGTAAAAAGTACAGAAATTGAGGTTTTGCAATATAATTGTGTTGAAAAGCTCCTAATCAATTATTTGAACTCCTAATATTTGATTAAAACATTTTTGCGGTCCTTTTTGTAAAGGTTTCGGACGAGCAGGTCTAAATGGGCCTTTCAATGGACCCGTTGGAATTTTAACTGAGTAAAAAATACATAAATCGAGGTTTTGCAATATAATAGTGTTGAAAAGATCCTAATCAATTATTTGAACTCCTAATATTTGAATAAAATATTTTTGCGGTCCTTTTTGTAGAGGTTTCGGACGAGCAGGTCCAAATGGGCCTTTCAATGGACCCGTTGGAATTTTAATTTAGTAAAAAGTACAGAAATCGAGGTATTGCAATATAATTGTGTTGAAAAGCTCCTAATCAATTACTTGAACTCCTAAAATTTGATTAAAACTTGTTTTGCGGTCCTTTTTGTAGAGGTTTCGGACGAGCGGGTCGAAATGGGCCTTTTAATGGACTCGTTGGAATTTTAAATAAGTAAAAAGTACAGAAATTGAGGTTTTGCAATATAATTGTGTTGAAAAGCTCCTAATCAATTATTTGAACTCCTAATATTTGAATAAAACATTTTTGCGGTGCTTTTTGTAGAGGTTTCGGACGAGCAGGTCTAAATGGGCATTTCAATGGACCCGTTGGAATTTTAACTGAGTAAAAAGTACAAAAATTGAGGTTTTTCAATATAATTGTGTTGAAAAGCTCCTAATCAATTATTTAAACTCCTAATATTTCAATAAAACCTTTTTGCGATCCTTTTTGTAGAGGTTTCAGACGAGCAGGTCTAAATGGGCCTTTCAATGGACCTGTTGGAATTTTATCTGAGTAAAAAGTATAAAATTGAGGTTTTTCAATATAATTGTGTTTAAAAGCTCCTAATCAATTATTTGAACTCCTAATAATTTAATAAAACATTTTTGCGGTCCTTTTTGTAGAGGTTACGGACGAGCAGGTCTAAATGGGCCTTTCAATGGACCCGTTGGAATTTTAACTGAGTAAAAATTACAGAACTCGAGGTTTTGCAATATAATTGTGTTGAAAAGCTCCTAATCAATTATTTGAACTCCTAATATTTGAATAAAACATTTTTACGGTCCTTTTTGTAGAGGTTTCGGACGAGCAGGTCCAAATGGGCCTTTCAATGGACCCGTTGGAATTTTAACTTAATAAAAAGTACAGAAATCGAGGTTTTGCAATATAATTGTGTTGAAAAGCTCCTAATCAATTACTTGAACTCCTAAAATTTGATTAAAACTTGTTTTACGGTCCTTTTGTAGAGGTTTCGGACGAGCGGGTCGAAATGGGCCTTTCAATGGACCCGTTGGAATTTTAAATGAGTAAAAAGTACAGAAATTGAGGTTTTGCAATATAATTGTGTTGAAAAGCTCCTAATCAATTATTTGAACTCCTAATATTTGAATAAAACATTTTTGCGGTGCTTTTTGTAGAGGTTTCGGACGAGCAGGTCTAAATGGGCATTTCAATGGACCCGTTGGAATTTTAACTGAGTAAAAAGTACAAAAATTGAGGTTTTTCAATATAATTGTGTTGAAAAGCTCCTAATCAATTATTTAAACTCCTAATATTTCAATAAAACCTTTTTGCGATCCTTTTTGTAGAGGTTTCAGACGAGCAGGTCTAAATGGGCCTTTCAATGGACCTGTTGGAATTTTATCTGAGTAAAAAGTATAAAATTGAGGTTTTTCAATATAATTGTGTTTAAAAGCTCCTAATCAATTATTTGAACTCCTAATAATTTAATAAAACATTTTTGCGGTCCTTTTTGTAGAGGTTACGGACGAGCAGGTCTAAATGGGCCTTTCAATGGACCCGTTGGAATTTTAACTGAGTAAAAATTACAGAACTCGAGGTTTTGCAATATAATTGTGTTGAAAAGCTCCTAATCAATTATTTGAACTCCTAATATTTGAATAAAACATTTTTACGGTCCTTTTTGTAGAGGTTTCGGACGAGCAGGTCCAAATGGGCCTTTCAATGGACCCGTTGGAATTTTAACTTAATAAAAAGTACAGAAATCGAGGTTTTGCAATATAATTGTGTTGAAAAGCTCCTAATCAATTACTTGAACTCCTAAAATTTGATTAAAACTTGTTTTACGGTCCTTTTGTAGAGGTTTCGGACGAGCGGGTCGAAATGGGCCTTTCAATGGACCCGTTGGAATTTTAAATGAGTAAAAAGTACAGAAATTGAGGTTTTGCAATATAATTGTGTTGAAAAGCTCCTAATCAATTATTTGAACTCCTAATATTTGAATAAAACATTTTTGCGGTCCTTTTTGTAGAGGTTTCGGACGAGCAGGTCTAAATGGGCCTTTCAATTGACCCGTTGGAATTTTAACTGAGTAAAATGTACCGAAATTGAGGTTTTGCAATATAATTGTGTTCAAAAGCCTCTAATCAATTATTTGAACTCCTAATATTTGAATAAAACATTTTTGCGGAACTTTTTGTAGAGGTTTCGGACGAGCAGGTCTAAATAGGCCTTTCAATGGACCCGTTGGATTTTAATTGAGTAAAAAGTATAGAAATTGAGCTTTTGCAATATAATTGTGTTGAAAAGCTCCTAATCAGCTACATGAACTCCTAAAATTTGATTAAAACTTGTTTTGCAGTCCTTTTTGTAGAGGTTTCAGACGAGCGGGTTGAAATAGGCCTTTCTATGGACCCGTTGGAATTTTAAATGAGTAAAAAGTACAGAAATTGAGGTTTTGAAATATAATTGTGTTGAAAAGCTCCTAATCAATTATTTGAACTCCTAATATTTGAATAAAACATTTTTGCGGTCCTTTTTGTAGAGGTTTCGTACGAGCAAGTCTAAATGGGCCTTTCAATGGACCCGTTGGAATTTTAACTGAGTAAAAAGTACAGAAATTGAAGTTTTGCAATATAATTGTGTTGAAAAGCTCCTAATCAATTATTTGAACTCTTAATATTTGAATAAAACATTTTTGCGGTCCTTTTTGTAGAGGTTTCGGACGAGCAGGTCCAAATGGGCCTTTCAATGGACCCGTTGGAATTTTAACTGAGAAAAAAGTACTGAAATTAAGCTTTTACAATATAATTGTGTTGAAAAGCTCCTAAACAGCTACATGAACTCCTAAAATTTGATTAAAACTTGTTTTGCAGTCCTTTTTGTAGAGGTTTCGGACGAGCGGGTTGAAATGGGCCTTTCAATGGACCCGTTGGAATTTTAAATGAGTAAAAAGTACAGAAATTGTGGTTTTGCAATATAATTGTGTTGAAAAGCTCCTAATCAATTATTTGAACTCCTAATATTTGAATAAAACATTTTTGCGGTCCTTTTTGTAGAGGTTTCGGACGAGCAAGTCTAAATGGGCCTTTCAATGGACCCGTTGGAATTCTAACCGAGTAAAAAGTTCAGGAATTGCGGTTTTGCAATATAATTGTGTTGAAAAGGTCCTAATAAATTATTTGAACTCCTAATATTTGACTAAAACTTGTTTTGCGGTCCTTTTTGTAGAGGTTTCGGACGAGCAGGTCGAAATGGGCCTTTCAATGGACCCGTTAGAATTTTAATTGAGTAAAAAGTACAGAAATTGAGGTTTTGCAATATAATTGTGTTGAATAACTCCTAATAAATTATTTGAACTCCTAATATTTGAATAAAACATTTTTGCGATCCTTTTTGTAGAGGTTTCGGACGAGCGGGTCGAAATGGGCCTTTCAATGGACCCGTTGGAATTTTAACTGAGTAAAAAGTTCAGGAATTGTGGTTTTGCAATATAATTGTGTTGAAAAGCTCATAATCAATTATTTTAACTCTTAATATTTGACTAAAACTTGTTTTGCGGTCCTTTTTGTAGAGGTTTCGGACGAGCAGGTCGAAATGGGCCTTTCAATGGACCCGTTAGAATTTTAATTGAGTAAAAAGTACAGAAATTGAGGTTTTGCAATATAATTGTGTTGAAAAGCTCCTAATCAATTATTTGAACTCCTAATATTTGAATAAAACATTTTTGCGGTCCTTTTTGTAGAGGTTTCGGACGAGCAGGTCTAAATGGGCCTTTCAATTGACCCGTTGGAATTTTAACTGAGTAAAATGTACCGAAATTGAGGTTTTGCAATATAATTGTGTTCAAAAGCCTCTAATCAATTATTTGAACTCCTAATATTTGAATAAAACATTTTTGCGGAACTTTTTGTAGAGGTTTCGGACGAGCAGGTCTAAATAGGCCTTTCAATGGACCCGTTGGATTTTAATTGAGTAAAAAGTATAGAAATTGAGCTTTTGCAATATAATTGTGTTGAAAAGCTCCTAATCAGCTACATGAACTCCTAAAATTTGATTAAAACTTGTTTTGCAGTCCTTTTTGTAGAGGTTTCAGACGAGCGGGTTGAAATGGGCCTTTCTATGGACCCGTTGGAATTTTAAATGAGTAAAAAGTACAGAAATTGAGGTTTTGAAATATAATTGTGTTGAAAAGCTCCTAATCAATTATTTGAACTCCTAATATTTGAATAAAACATTTTTGCGGTCCTTTTTGTAGAGGTTTCGTACGAGCAAGTCTAAATGGTCCTTTCAATGGACCCGTTGGAATTTTAACTGAGTAAAAAGTACAGAAATTGAAGTTTTGCAATATAATTGTGTTGAAAAGCTCCTAATCAATTATTTGAACTCTTAATATTTGAATAAAACATTTTTGCGGTCCTTTTTGTAGAGGTTTCGGACGAGCAGGTCCAAATGGGCCTTTCAATGGACCCGTTGGAATTTTAACTGAGAAAAAAGTACTGAAATTAAGCTTTTACAATATAATTGTGTTGAAAAGCTCCTAAACAGCTACATGAACTCCTAAAATTTGATTAAAACTTGTTTTGCAGTCCTTTTTGTAGAGGTTTCGGACGAGCGGGTTGAAATGGGCCTTTCAATGGACCCGTTGGAATTTTAAATGAGTAAAAAGTACAGAAATTGAGGTTTTGCAATATAATTGTGTTGAAAAGCTCCTAATCAATTATTTGAACTCCTAATATTTGAATAAAACATTTTTGCGGTCCTTTTTGTAGAGGTTTCGGACGAGCAAGTCTAAATGGGCCTTTCAATGGACCCGTTGGAATTTTAACTGAGTAAAAAGTACAGAAATAGAGGTTTTGCAATATAATTGTGTTGAAAAGCTCCTAATCAATTATTTGAAGTCCTAATATTTGATTAAAACATTTTTGCGGTCCTTTTTGTAAAGGTTTCAGACGAGCAGGTCTAAAATGGCCTTTCAATGGACCCGTTGGAATTTTAACTGAGTAAAAAGTACAGAAATCGAGGTTTTGCAATATAATTGTGTTGAAAAGCTCCTAATCAATTATTTGAACTCCTAATATTTGAATAAAACATTTTTACGGTCGTTTTTGTAGAGGTTTCGGACGAGCAGGTCCAAATGGGCCTTTCAATGGACCCGTTGGAATTTTAACTTAATAAAAAGTACAGAAATCGAGGTTTTGCAATATAATTGTGTTGAAAAGCTCCTAATCAATTACTTGAACTCCTAAAATTTGATTAAAACTTGTTTTACGGTCCCTTTGTAGAGGTTTCGGATGAGCGGGTCGAAATGGGCCTTTCAATGGACCCGTTGGAATTTTAAATGAGTAAAAAGTACAGAAATTGAGGTTTTGCAATATAATTGTGTTGAAAAGCTCCTAATCAATTATTTGAACTCCTAATATTTGCATAAAACATTTTTGCGGTCCTTTTTGTAGAGGTTTCGGACGAGCAGGTCTAAATGTGCCTTTCAATTGACCCGTTGGAATTTTAACCGAGTAAAATGTACCGAAATTGAGGTTTTGCAATATAATTGTGTTCAAAAGCCCCTAATCAATTATTTCAACTCCTAATATTTGAATAAAACATTTTTGCGGAACTTTTTGTAGAGGTTTCGGACGAGCAGGTCTCAATAAGCCTTTCAATGGACCCGTTGGATTTTAACTTAGTAAAAAGTATAGAAATTGAGCTTTTGCAATATAATTGTGTTGAAAAGCTCCTAATCAGCTACATGAACTCCTAAAATTTGATTAAAACTTGTTTTGCAGTCCTTTTTGTAGAGGTTTCAGACGAGCGGGTTGAAATGGGCCTTTCTATGGACCCGTTGGAATTTTAAATGAGTAAAAAGTACAGAAATTGAGGTTTTGAAATATAATTGTGTTGAAAAGCTCCTAATCAATTATTTGAACTCCTAATATTTGAATAAAACATTTTTGCGGTCCTTTTTGTAGAGGTTTCGTACGAGCAAGTCTAAATGGGCCTTTCAATAGACCCGTTGGAATTTTAAATGAGTAAAAAGTACAGAAATTGAGGTTTTGCAATATAATTGTGTTGAAAAGCTCCTAATCAATTATTTGAACTCCTAATATTTGAATAAAACATTTTTGCGGTCCTTTTTGTAGAGGTTTCGTACGAGCAAGTCTAAATGGGCCTTTCAATGGACCCGTTGGAATTTTAACTGAGTAAAAAGTACAGAAATTGAGGTTTTGCAATATAATTGTGTTGAAAAGCTCCTAATCAATTATTTGAACTCTTAATATTTGAATAAAACATTTTTGCGGTCCTTTTTGTAGAGGTTTCGGACGAGCAGGTCCAAATGGGCCTTTCAATGGACCCGTTGGAATTTTAACTGAGAAAAAAGTACTGAAATTGAGCTTTTACAATATAATTGTGTTGAAAAGCTCCTAATCAGCTACATGAACTCCTAAAATTTGATTAAAACTTGTTTTGCAGTCCTTTTTGTAGAGGTTTCGGACGAGCGGGTTGAAATGGGCCTTTCAATGGACCCGTTGGAATTTTAAATGAGTAAAAAGTACAGAAATTGAGGTTTTGCAATATAATTGTGTTGAAAAGCTCCTAATCAATTATTTGAACTCCTAATATTTGAATAAAACATTTTTGCGGTCCTTTTTGTAGAGGTTTCGGACGAGCAAGTCTAAATGGGCCTTTCAATGGACCCGTTGGAATTTTAACTGAGTACAAAGTATAGAAATTGAGCTTTTGCAATATAATTGTGTTGAAAAGCTCCTAATCAATTACTTGAACTCCTAAAATTTGATTAAAACTTGTTTTGCGGTCCTTTTTGTAGAGGTTTCGGATGAGCAGGTCTAAAAGGGCCTTTCAATGGACCCGTTGGAATTTTAACTGAGTAAAAAGTACAGAAATCGAGGTTTTGCAATAGAATTGTTTTGAAAAGCTTCTAATCAATTATTTGAACTCCTAATATTTGAATAAAACATTTTTGCGGTCCTTTTTGTAGAGGTTTCGGACGAGCAGGTCTAAATGGGCCTTTCAATTGACCCGTTGGAATTTTAACTGAGTAAAAAGTACCGAAATTGAGGTTTTGCAATATAATTGTGTTCAAAAGCCCCTAATCAATTATTTGAACTCCTAATATTTGAATAAAACATTTTTGTGGAACTTTTTGTAGAGGTTTCGGACGAGCAGGTCTAAATAGGCCTTTCAATGGACCCGTTGGAATTTTAACTGAGTACAAAGTACAGAAATTGAGCTTTTGCAATATAATTGTGTTGAAAAGCTCCTAATCAATTACTTGAACTCCTAAAATTTGATTAAAACTTGTTTTGCGGTCCTTTTTGTAGAGGTTTCGGACGAGCGGGTCGAAATGGGCCTTTCAATGGACTCGTTGGAATTTTAAATGAGTAAAAAGTACAGAAATTGAGGTTTTGCAATAGAATTGTTTTGAAAAGCTTCTAATCAATTATTTGAACTCCTAATATTTGAATAAAACATTTTTGAGGTCCTTTTTGTAGAGGTTTCGGACGAGCAGGTCTTAATGGGCCTTTCAATGGACCCGTTGGAATTTTAACTGAGTAAAAAGTACAGAAATTGAGGTTTTTCAATATAATTGTGTTGAAAAGCTCCTAATCAATTATTTGAACTCCTAATATTTCAATAAAACCTTCTTGCGGTCCTTTTTGTAGAGGTTTCGGACGAGCAGGTCTAAATGGGCCTTTCAATGGACCTGTTGGAATTTTATCTGAGTAAAAAGTATAAAATTGAGGTTTTTCAATATAATTGTGTTTAAAAGCTCCTAATCAATTATTTGAACTCCTAATAATTGAATAAAACATTTTTGCGGTCCTTTTTGTAGAGGTTACGGACGAGCAGGTCTAAATGGGCCTTTCAATGGACCCATTGGAATTTTAACTGAGTAAAAATTACAGAAATCGAGGTTTTGCAATATAATTGTGTTGAAAAGCTCCTAATCAATTATTTGAACTCCTAATATTTGAATAAAACATTTTTGCGGGCCTTTTTGTAGAGGTTTCGGACGAGCAGGTCCAAATGGGCCTTTCAATGGACCCGTTGGAATTTTAACTTAATAAAAAGTACAGAAATCGAGGTTTTGCAATATAATTGTGTTGAAAAGCTCCTAATCAATTACTTGAACTCCTAAAATTTGATTAAAACTTGTTTTACGGTCCCTTTGTAGAGGTTTCGGATGAGCGGGTCGAAATGGGCCTTTCAATGGACCCGTTGGAATTTTAACTGAGTAAAAATTACAGAAATATAGGTTTTGCAATATAATTGAGTTGAAAAGCTCCTAATCAATTATTTGAACTCCTAATATTTGAATAAAACATTATTGCGGGCCTTTTTGTAGAGGTTTCGGACGAGCAGGTCCAAATGGGCCTTTCAAAGGACCCGTTGGAATTTTAACTTAGTAAAAAGTACAGAAATCGAGGTTTTGCAATATAATTGTGTTGAAAAGCTCCTAATCAATTACTTGAACTCCTAAAATTTGATTAAAACTTGTTTTACAGTCCTTTTTGTAGAGGTTTCGGACGAGCGGGTCGAAATGGGCCTTTCAATGGACCCGTTGGAATTCTAAATGAGTAAAAAGTACAGAAATTGAGGTTTTGCAATATAATTGTGTTGAAAAGCTCCTAATCAATTATTTGAACTCCTAATATTTGAATAAAACATTTTTGAGGTCCTTTTTGTAGAGGTTTCAGACGAGCAGGTCTAAATGGGCCTTTCAATTGACCCGTTGGAATTTTAAATGAGTAAAAAGTACAGAAATTGAGGTTTTGCAATATAATTGTGTTGAAAAGCTACTAATCAATTATTTGAACTCCTAATATTTGAATAAAACATTTTTGTGGTCCTTTTTGTAGAGGTTTCGGACGAGCAGGTCTAAATGGGTCTTTCAATTGACCCGTTGGAATTTTAACTGAGTAAAAACTACCGAAATTGAGGTTTTGCAATATAATTGTGTTCAAAAGCCCCTAATCAATTATTTGAACTCCTAATATTTGAATAAAACATTTTTGCGGAACTTTTTGTAGAGGTTTCGGACGAGCAGGTCTAAATAAGCCTTTCAAAGGACCCGTTGGAATTTTAACTGAGTACAAAGTACAGAAATTGAGCTTTTGCAATATAATTGTGTTGAAAAGCTCCTAATCAATTACTTTAACTCATAAAATTTGATTAAAACTTGTTTTGCTGTCCTTTTTGTAGAGGTTTCGGACGAGCGGGTCGAAATGGGCCTTTCAATTGACTCGTTGGAATTTTAAATGAGTAAAAAGTACAGAAATTGAGGTTTTGCAATAGAATTGTTTTGAAAAGCTTCTAATCAATTATTTGAACTCCTAATATTTGAATAAAACATTTTTGCGGTCCTTTTTGTAGAGGTTTCGGACGAGCAGGTCTTAATGGGCCTTTCAATGGACCCGTTGGAATTTTAACTGAGTAAAAAGTACAGAAATTGAGGTTTTTCAATATAATTGTGTTGAAAAGCTCCTAATCAATTATTTGAACTCCTAATATTTCAATAAAACCTTCTTGCGGTCCTTTTTGTAGAGGTTTCGGACGAGCAGGTCTAAATGGGCCTTTCAATGGACCTGTTGGAATTTTATCTGAGTAAAAAGTATAAAATTGAGGTTTTTCAATATAATTGTGTTTAAAAGCTCCTAATCAATTATTTGAACTCCTAATAATTGAATAAAACATTTTTGCGGTCCTTTTTGTAGAGGTTACGGACGAGCAGGTCTAAATGGGCCTTTCAATGGACCCGTTGGAATTTTAACTGAGTAAAAATTACAGAAATCGAGGTTTTGCAATATAATTGTGTTGAAAAGCTCCTAATCAATTATTTGAACTCCTAATATTTGAATAAAACATTTTTGCGGGCCTTTTTGTAGAGGTTTCGGACGAGCAGGTCCAAATGGGCCTTTCAAAGGACCCGTTGGAATTTTAACTTAGTAAAAAGTACAGAAATCGAGGTTTTGCAATATAATTGTGTTGAAAAGCTCCTAATCAATTACTTGAACTCCTAAAATTTGATTAAAACTTGTTTTACAGTCCTTTTTGTAGAGGTTTCGGACGAGCGGGCCGAAATGGGCCTTTCAATGGACCCGTTGGAATTTTAAATGAGTAAAAAGTACAGAAATTGAGGTTTTGCAATATAATTGTGTTGAAAAGCTCCTAATCAATTATTTGAACTCCTAATATTTGAATAAAACATTTTTGCGGTCCTTTTTGTAGAGGTTTCAGACGAGCAGGTCTAAATGGGCCTTTCAATTGACCCGTTGGAATTTTAAATGAGTAAAAAGTACAGAAATTGAGGTTTTGCAATATAATTGTGTTGAAAAGCTACTAATCAATTATTTGAACTCCTAATATTTGAATAAAACATTTTTGCGGTCCTTTTTGTAGAGATTTCGGACGAGCAGGTCTTAATGGGCCTTTCAATGGACCCGTTGGAATTTTAACTGAGTAAAAAGTACAGAAATTGAGGTTTTTCAATATAATTGTGTTGAAAAGCTCCTAATCAATTATTTTAACTCCTAATATTTCAATAAACCTTCTTGCGGTCCTTTTTGTAGAGGTTTCGGACGAGCAGGTCTAAATGGGCCTTTCAATGGACCTGTTGGAATTTTATCTGGGTAAAAAGTATAAAATTGAGGTTTTTCAATATAATTGTGTTTAAAAGCTCCTAATCAATTATTTGAACTCCTAATAATTGAATAAAACATTTTTGCGGTCCTTTTTGTAGAGGTTACGGACGAGCAGGTCTAAATGGGCCTTTCAATGGACCCGTTGGAATTTTAACTGAGTAAAAATTACAGAAATATAGGTTTTGCAATATAATTGAGTTGAAAAGCTCCTAATCAATTATTTGAACTCCTAATATTTGAATAAAACATTATTGCGGGCCTTTTTGTAGAGGTTTCGGACGAGCAGGTCCAAATGGGCCTTTCAAAGGACCCGTTGGAATTTTAACTTAGTAAAAAGTACAGAAATCGAGGTTTTGCAATATAATTGTGTTGAAAAGCTCCTAATCAATTACTTGAACTCCTAAAATTTGATTAAAACTTGTTTTACAGTCCTTTTTGTAGAGGTTTCGGACGAGCGGGTCGAAATGGGCCTTTCAATGGACCCGTTGGAATTCTAAATGAGTAAAAAGTACAGAAATTGAGGTTTTGCAATATAATTGTGTTGAAAAGCTCCTAATCAATTATTTGAACTCCTAATATTTGAATAAAACATTTTTGAGGTCCTTTTTGTAGAGGTTTCAGACGAGCAGGTCTAAATGGGCCTTTCAATTGACCCGTTGGAATTTTAAATGAGTAAAAAGTACAGAAATTGAGGTTTTGCAATATAATTGTGTTGAAAAGCTACTAATCAATTATTTGAACTCCTAATATTTGAATAAAACATTTTTGTGGTCCTTTTTGTAGAGGTTTCGGACGAGCAGGTCTAAATGGGTCTTTCAATTGACCCGTTGGAATTTTAACTGAGTAAAAACTACCGAAATTGAGGTTTTGCAATATAATTGTGTTCAAAAGCCCCTAATCAATTATTTGAACTCCTAATATTTGAATAAAACATTTTTGCGGAACTTTTTGTAGAGGTTTCGGACGAGCAGGTCTAAATAAGCCTTTCAAAGGACCCGTTGGAATTTTAACTGAGTACAAAGTACAGAAATTGAGCTTTTGCAATATAATTGTGTTGAAAAGCTCCTAATCAATTACTTTAACTCCTAAAATTTGATTAAAACTTGTTTTGCTGTCCTTTTTGTAGAGGTTTCGGACGAGCGGGTCGAAATGGGCCTTTCAATTGACTCGTTGGAATTTTAAATGAGTAAAAAGTACAGAAATTGAGGTTTTGCAATAGAATTGTTTTGAAAAGCTTCTAATCAATTATTTGAACTCCTAATATTTGAATAAAACATTTTTGCGGTCCTTTTTGTAGAGGTTTCGGACGAGCAGGTCTTAATGGGCCTTTCAATGGACCCGTTGGAATTTTAACTGAGTAAAAAGTACAGAAATTGAGGTTTTTCAATATAATTGTGTTGAAAAGCTCCTAATCAATTATTTGAACTCCTAATATTTCAATAAAACCTTCTTGCGGTCCTTTTTGTAGAGGTTTCGGACGAGCAGGTCTAAATGGGCCTTTCAATGGACCTGTTGGAATTTTATCTGAGTAAAAAGTATAAAATTGAGGTTTTTCAATATAATTGTGTTTAAAAGCTCCTAATCAATTATTTGAACTCCTAATAATTGAATAAAACATTTTTGCGGTCCTTTTTGTAGAGATTACGGACGAGCAGGTCTAAATGGGCCTTTCAATGGACCCGTTGGAATTTTAACTGAGTAAAAATTACAGAAATCGAGGTTTTGCAATATAATTGTGTTGAAAAGCTCCTAATCAATTATTTGAACTCCTAATATTTGAATAAAACATTTTTGCGGGCCTTTTTGTAGAGGTTTCGGACGAGCAGGTCCAAATGGGCCTTTCAAAGGACCCGTTGGAATTTTAACTTAGTAAAAAATACAGAAATCGAGGTTTTGCAATATAATTGTGTTGAAAAGCTCCTAATCAATTACTTGAACTCCTAAAATTTGATTAAAACTTGTTTTACAGTCCTTTTTGTAGAGGTTTCGGACGAGCGGGTCGAAATGGGCCTTTCAATGGACCCGTTGGAATTTTAAATGAGTAAAAAGTACAGAAATTGAGGTTTTGCAATATAATTGTGTTGAAAAGCTCCTAATCAATTATTTGAACTCCTAATATTTGAATAAAACATTTTTGCGGTCCTTTTTGTAGAGGTTTCAGACGAGCAGGTCTAAATGGGCCTTTCAATTGACCCGTTGGAATTTTATATGAGTAAAAAGTACAGAAATTGAGGTTTTGCAATATAATTGTGTTGAAAAGCTACTAATCAATTATTATAACTCCTAATATTTGAATAAAACATTTTTGCGGTCCTTTTTGTAGAGGTTTCGGACGAGCAGGTCTAAATGGGCCTTTCAATTGACCCGTTGGAATTTTAACTGAGTAAAAACTACCGAAATTGAGGTTTTGCAATATAATTGTGTTCAAAAGCCCCTAATCAATTATTTGAACTCCTAATATTTGAATAAAACATTTTTGCGGAACTTTTTGTAGAGGTTTCGGACGAGCAGGTCTAAATAAGCCTTTCAAAGGACCCGTTGGAATTTTAACTGAGTACAAAGTACAGAAATTGAGCTTTTGCAATATAATTGTGTTGAAAAGCTCCTAATCAATTACTTTAACTCCTAAAATTTGATTAAAACTTGTTTTGCGGTCCTTTTTGTAGAGGTTTCGGACGAGCGGGTCGAAATGGGCCTTTCAATTGACTCGTTGGAATTTTAAATGAGTAAAAAGTACAGAAATTGAGGTTTTGCAATAGAATTGTTTTGAAAAGCTTCTAATCAATTATTTGAACTCCTAATATTTGAATAAAACATTTTTGCGGTCCTTTTTGTAGAGGTTTCGGACGAGCAGGTCTTAATGGGCCTTTCAATGGACCCGTTGGAATTTTAACTGAGTAAAAAGTACAGAAATTGAGGTTTTTCAATATAATTGTGTTGAAAAGATCCTAATCAATTATTTGAACTCCTAATATTTCAATAAAACCTTCTTTCGGTCCTTTTTGTAGAGGTTTCGGACGAGCAGGTCTAAATGGGCCAATGGACCTGTTGGAATTTTATCTGAGTAAAAAGTATAAAATTGAGGTTTTTCAATATAATTGTGTTTAAAAGCTCCTAATCAATTATTTGAACTCCTAATAATTGAATAAAACATTTTTGCGGTCCTTTTTGTAGAGGTTACGGACGAGCAGGTCTAAATGGGCCTTTCAATGGACCCGTTGGAATTTTAACTGAGTAAAAATTACAGAAATCGAGGTTTTGCAATATAATTGTGTTGAAAAGCTCCTAATCAATTATTTGAACTCCTAATATTTGAATAAAACATTTTTGCGGGCCTTTTTGTAGAGGTTTCGGACGAGCAGGTCCAAATGGGCCTTTCAAAGGACCCGTTGGAATTTTAACTTAGTAAAAAGTACAGAAATCGAGGTTTTGCAATATAATTGTGTTGAAAAGCTCCTAATCAATTACTTGAACTCCTAAAATTTGATTAAAACTTGTTTTACAGTCCTTTTTGTAGAGGTTTCGGACGAGCGGGTCGAAATGGGCCTTTCAATGGACCCGTTGGAATTTTAAATGAGTAAAAAGTACAGAAATTGAGGTTTTGCAATATAATTGTGTTGAAAAGCTCCTAATCAATTATTTGAACTCCTAATATTTGAATAAAACATTTTTGCGGTCCTTTTTGTAGAGGTTTCAGACGAGCAGGTCTAAATGGGCCTTTCAATTGACCCGTTGGAATTTTAAATGAGTAAAAAGTACAGAAATTGAGGTTTTGCAATATAATTGTGTTGAAAAGCTACTAATCAATTATTTGAACTCCTAATATTTGAATAAAACATTTTTGCGGTCCTTTTTGTAGAGGTTTCGGACGAGCAGGTCTAAATGGGCCTTTCAATTGACCCGTTGGAATTTTAACTGAGTAAAAACTACCGAAATTGAGGTTTTGCAATATAATTGTGTTCAAAAGCCCCTAATCAATTATTTGAACTCCTAATATTTGAATAAAACATTTTTGCGGAACTTTTTGTAGAGGTTTCGGACGAGCAGGTCTAAATAAGCCTTTCAAAGGACCCGTTGGAATTTTAACTGAGTACAAAGTACAGAAATTGAGATTTTGCAATATAATTGTGTTGAAAAGCTCCTAATCAATTACTTTAACTCCTAAAATTTGATTAAAACTTGTTTTGCGGTCCTTTTTGTAGAGGTTTCGGACGAGCGGGTCGAAATGGGCCTTTCAATTGACTCGTTGGAATTTTAAATGAGTAAAAAGTACAGAAATTGAGGTTTTGCAATAGAATTGTTTTGAAAAGCTTCTAATCAATTATTTGAACTCCTAATATTTGAATAAAACATTTTTGCGGTCCTTTTTGTAGAGGTTTCGGACGAGCAGGTCTTAATGGGCCTTTCAATGGACCCGTTGGAATTTTAACTGAGTAAAAAGTACAGAAATTGAGGTTTTTCAATATAATTGTGTTGAAAAGCTCCTAATCAATTATTTGAACTCCTAATATTTCAATAAAACCTTCTTTCGGTCCTTTTTGTAGAGGTTTCGGACGAGCAGGTCTAAATGGGCCTTTCAATGGACCTGTTGGAATTTTATCTGAGTAAAAAGTATAAAATTGAGGTTTTTCAATATAATTGTGTTTAAAAGCTCCTAATCAATTATTTGAACTCCTAATAATTGAATAAAACATTTTTGCGGTCCTTTTTGTAGAGGTTACGGACGAGCAGGTCTAAATGGGCCTTTCAATGGACCCGTTGGAATTTTAACTGAGTAAAAATTACAGAAATCGAGGTTTTGCAATATAATTGTGTTGAAAAGCTCCTAATCAATTATTTGAACTCCTAATATTTGAATAAAACATTTTTGCGGGCCTTTTTGTAGAGGTTTCGGACGAGCAGGTCCAAATGGGCCTTTCAAAGGACCCGTTGGAATTTTAACTTAGTAAAAAGTACAGAAATCAAGGTTTTGCAATATAATTGTGTTGAAAAGCTCCTAATCAATTACTTGAACTCCTAAAATTTGATTAAAACTTGTTTTACAGTCCTTTTTGTAGAGGTTTCGGACGAGCGGGTCGAAATGGGCCTTTCAATGGACCCGTTGGAATTTTAAATGAGTAAAAAGTACAGAAATTGAGGTTTTGCAATATAATTGTGTTGAAAAGCTCCTAATCAATTATTTGAACTCCTAATATTTGAATAAAACATTTTTGCGGTCCTTTTTGTAGAGGTTTCAGACGAGCAGGTCTAAATGGGCCTTTCAATTGACCCGTTGGAATTTTAAATGAGTAAAAAGTACAGAAATTGAGGTTTTGCAATATAATTGTGTTGAAAAGCTACTAATCAATTATTTGAACTCCTAATATTTGAATAAAACATTTTTGCGGTCCTTTTTGTAGAGGTTTCGGACGAGCAGGTCTAAATGGGCCTTTCAATTGACCCGTTGGAATTTTAACTGAGTAAAAACTACCGAAATTGAGGTTTTGCAATATAATTAAAAGCCCCTAATCAATTATTTGAACTCCTAATATTTGAATAAAACATTTTTGCGGAACTTTTTGTAGAGGTTTCGGACGAGCAGGTCTAAATAAGCTTTTCAAAGGACCCGTTGGAATTTTAACTGAGTACAAAGTACAGAAATTGAGCTTTTGCAATATAATTGTGTTGAAAAGCTCCTAATCAATTACTTTAACTCCTAAAATTTGATTAAAACTTGTTTTGCGGTCCTTTTTGTAGAGGTTTCGGACGAGCGGGTCGAAATGGGCCTTTCAATTGACTCGTTGGAATTTTAAATGAGTAAAAAGTACAGAAATTGAGGTTTTGCAATAGAATTGTTTTGAAAAGCTTCTAATCAATTATTTGAACTCCTAATATTTGAATAAAACATTTTTGCGGTCCTTTTTGTAGAGGTTTCGGACGAGCAGGTCTTAATGGGCCTTTCAATGGACCCGTTGGAATTTTAACTGAGTAAAAAGTACAGAAATTGAGGTTTTTCAATATAATTGTGTTGAAAAGCTCCTAATCAATTATTTGAACTCCTAATATTTCAATAAAACCTTCTTGCGGTCCTTTTTGTAGAGGTTTCGGACGAGCAGGTCTAAATGGGCCTTTCAATGGACCTGTTGGAATTTTATCTGAGTAAAAAGTATAAAATTGAGGTTTTTCAATATAATTGTGTTTAAAAGCTCCTAATCAATTATTTGAACTCCTAATAATTGAATAAAATATTTTTGCGGTCCTTTTTGTAGAGGTTACGGACGAGCAGGTCTAAATGGGCCTTTCAATGGACCCGTTGGAATTTTAACTAAGTTAAAATTACAGAAATCGAGGTTTTGCAATATAATTGTGTTGAAAAGCTCCTAATAAATTATTTGAACTCCTAATATTTGAATAAAACATTTTTGCGGGCCTTTTTGTAGAGGTTTCGGACGAGCAGGTCCAAATGGGCCTTTCAATAGACCCGTTGGAATTTTAACTTAGTAAAAAGTACAGAAATCGAGGTTTTGCAATATAATTGTGTTGAAAAGCTCCTAATCAATTACTTGAACTCCTAAAATTTGATTAAAACTTGTTTTACAGTCCTTTTGTAGAGGTTTCGGACGAGCGGGTCGAAATGGGCCTTTCAATGGACCCGTTGGAATTTTAAATGAGTAAAAAGTACAGAAATTGAGGTTTTGCAATATAATTGTGTTGAAAAGCTCCTAATCAATTATTTGAACTCCTAATATTTGAATAAAACATTTTTGCGGTCCTTTTTGTAGAGGTTTCAGACGAGCAGGTCTAAATGGGCCTTTCAATTGACCCGTTGGAATTTTAAATGAGTAAAAAGTACAGAAATTGAGGTTTTGCAATATAATTGTGTTGAAAAGCTACTAATCAATTATTTGAACTCCTAATATTTGAATAAAACATTTTTGCGGTCCTTTTTGTAGAGGTTTCGGACGAGCAGGTCTAAATGGGCCTTTCAATTGACCCGTTGGAATTTTAACTGAGTAAAAACTACCGAAATTGAGGTTTTGCAATATAATTAAAAGCCCCTAATCAATTATTTGAACTCCTAATATTTGAATAAAACATTTTTGCGGAACTTTTTGTAGAGGTTTCGGACGAGCAGGTCTAAATAAGCCTTTCAAAGGACCCGTTGGAATTTTAACTGAGTACAAAGTACAGAAATTGAGCTTTTGCAATATAATTGTGTTGAAAAGCTCCTAATCAATTACTTTAACTCCTAAAATTTGATTAAAACTTGTTTTGCGGTCCTTTTTGTAGAGGTTTCGGACGAGCGGGTCGAAATGGGCCTTTCAATTGACTCGTTGGAATTTTAAATGAGTAAAAAGTACATAAATTGAGGTTTTGCAATAGAATTGTTTTGAAAAGCTTCTAATCAATTATTTGAACTCCTAATATTTGAATAAAACATTTTTGCGGTCCTTTTTGTAGAGGTTTCGGACGAGCAGGTCTTAATGGGCCTTTCAATGGACCCGTTGGAATTTTAACTGAGTAAAAATTACAGAAATTGAGGTTTTGCAATATAATTGTTTTGAAAAGCTTATAATCAATTATTTGAACTCCTAATATTTGAATAAAACATTTTTGCGGTCCTTTTTGTAGAGGATTCGGACGAGCAGGTCCAAATGGGCCTTTCAATGGACCCGTTGGAATTTTAAATGAGTAAAAAGTACAGAAATTTGGGTTTTGAAATATAATTGTGTTGAAAAGCTCCTAATCAATTATTTGAACTCCTAATATTTGAATAAAACATTTTTGCGGTCCTTTTTGTAGAGGTTTCGTACGAGAAAGTCTAAATGGGCCTTTCAATGGACCCGTTGGAATTTTAACTGAGTAAAAAGTACATAAATTGAGGTTTTGCAATATAATTGTGTTGAAAAGCTCCTAATCAATTACTTGAACTCCTAAAATTTGATTAAAACTTGTTTTACAGTCCTTTTTGTAGAGGTTTCGGACGAGCGGGTCGAAATGGGCCTTTCAATGGACCCGTTGGAATTTTAAATGAGTAAAAAGTACAGAAATTGAGGTTTTGTAATATAATTGTGTTGAAAAGCTCCTAATCAATTATTTGACCTCCTAATATTTGAATAAAACATTTTTGCGGTCCTTTTTGTAGAGGTTTCAGACGAGCAGGTCTAAATGGGCCTTTCAATTGACCCGTTGGAATTTTAATTTAGTAAAAAGTACAGAAATCGAGGTTTTGCAATATAATTGTGTTGAAAAGCTCCTAATCAATTACTTGAACTCCTAAAATTTGATTAAAACTTGTTTTACGGTCCTTTTTGTCGAGGTTTCGGACGAGCGGGTCGAAATGGGCCTTTCAATGGACCCGTTGGAATTTTAAATGAGTAAAAAGTACAGAAATTGAGGTTTTGCAATATAATTGTGTTGAAAAGCTACTAATCAATTATTTGAACTTCTAATATTTGAATAAAACATTTTTGCGGTCCTTTTTGTAGAGGTTTCGGACGAGCAGGTCTAAATGGGCCTTTCAATTGACCCGTTGGAATTTTAACTGAGTAAAAATTACCGAAATTGAGGTTTTGCAATATAATTGTGTTCAAAAGCCCCTAATCAATTATTTGAACTCCTAATATTTGAATAAAACATTTTTGCGGAACTTTTTGTAGAGGTTTCGGACGAGCCGGTCTAAATTGGCCTTTCAATGGACCCGTTGGAATTTTAACTGAGTACAAAGTACAGAAATTGAGCTTTTGCAATATAATTGTGTTTAAAAGCTCCTAATCAATTATTTGAACTCCTAATATTTGATTAAAACATTTTTGCGGTCCTTTTTGTAAAGGTTTCGGACGAGCAGGTCTAAATGGGCCTTTCAATGGACCCGTTGGAATGTTAACTGAGTAAAAAGTACATAAATCGAGGTTTTGCAATATAATAGTGTTGGAAAGCTCCTAATCAATTATTTGTACTCCTAATATTTGAATAAAATATTTTTGCGGTCCTTTTTGTAGAGGTTTCGGACGAGCAGGTCCAAATGGGCCTTTCAATGGATCCGTTGGAATTTTAATTTAGTAAAAAGTACAGAAATCGAGGTTTTGCAATATAATTGTGTTGAAAAGCTCCTATCAATTACTTGAACTCCTAAAATTTGATTAAAACTTGTTTTACGGTCCTTTTTGTAGAGGTTTCGGACGAGCGGGTCGAAATGGGCCTTTCAATGGACCCGTTGGAGTTTTAAATGAGTAAAAAGTACAGAAATTGAGGTTTTGCAATATAATTGTGTTGAAAAGCTCCTAATCAATTATTTGAACTCCTAATATTTGAATAAAACATTTTTGCGGTCCTTTTTGTAGAGGTTTTGGACGAGCAGGTCTAAATGGGCCTTTCAATTGACCCGTTGGAATTTTAACTGAGTAAAAAGTACCGAAATTGAGGTTTCGCAATATAATTGTGTTCAAAAGCCCCTAATCAATTATTTGAACTCCTAATATTTGAATAAAACATTTTTGCGGAACTTTTTGTAGAGGTTTCGGACGAGCCGGTCTAAATAGGCCTTTCAATGGACCCGTTGGAATTTTATATGAGTACAAAGTACAGAAATTGAGCTTTTGCAATATAATAGTGTTGAAAAGCTCCTAATCAATTACTTGAACTCCTAAAATTTGATTAAAACTTGTTTTGCGGTCCTTTTTGTAGAGGTTTCGGACGAGCGGGTCGAAATGGGCCTTTCAATGGACTCGTTGGAATTATAAATAAGTAAAAAGTACAGAAATTGAGGTTTTGCAATATAATTGTGTTGAAAAGCTCCTAATCAATTATTTGAACTCCTAATATTTGAATAAAACATTTTTGCGGTCCTTTTTGTAGAGGTTTCGGATGAGCAGGTCTAAATGGGCCTTTCAATGGACCCGTTGGAATTTTAACTGAGTAAAAAGTACAAAAATTGAGGTTTTTCAATATAATTGTGTTGAAAAGCTCCTAATCAATTATTTAAACTCCTAATATTTCAATAAAACCTTTTTGCGGTCCTTTTTGTAGAGGTTTCGGACGAGCAGGTCTAAGTGGGCCTTTCAATGGACCTGTTGGAATTTTATCTGAGTAAAAAGTATAAAATTGAGGTTTTTCAATGTAATTGTTTTTGAAAGCTCCTAATCAATTATTTGAACTCCTAATAATTTAATAAAACATTTTTGCGGTCCTTTTTGTAGAAGTTACGGACGAGCAGGTCTAAATGGCCCTTTCAATGGACCCGTTGGAATTTTAACTGAGTAAAAATTACAGAAATCGAGGTTTTGCAATATAATTGTGTTGAAAAGCTCCTAATCAATTATTTGAACACCTAATATTTGAATAAAACATTTTTATGGTCCTTTTTGTAGAGGTTTCGGACGAGCAGGTCCAAATGGGCCTTTCAATGGACCCGTTGGAATTTTAACTTAATAAAAAGTAAAGAAATCGAGGTTTTGAAATATAATTGTGTTTAAAAGCTCCTAATCAATTACTTGAACTCCTAAAATTTGATTAAAACTTGTTTTACGGTCCTTTTGTAGAGGTTTCGGACGAGCGGGTCGAAATGGGCCCGTTGGAATTTTAAATGAGTAAAAAGTACAAAAATTGAGGTTTTGCAATATAATAGTGTTGAAAAGCTCCTAATCAATTATTTGAACTCCTAATATTTGAATAAAACATTTTTGCGGTCCTTTTTGTAGAGGTTTCAGACGAGCAATTCTAAATGGGTCTTTCAATGGACCCGTTGGAATTTTAACTGAGTAAAAAGTACAGAAATTGAGGTTTTGCAATATAATTGTGTTGAAAAGCTCCTAATCAATTATTTGAAGTCCTAATATTTGATTAAAACATTTTTGCGGTCCTTTTTGTAAAGGTTTCAGACGAGCAGGTCTAAAAGGGCCTTTCAATGGACCCGTTGGAATTTTAACTGAGTAAAAAGTACAGAAATCGAGATTTTGCAATATAATTGTGTTGAAAAGCACCTAATCAATTATTTGAACTCCTAATATTTGAATAAAACATTTTTGCGGTCCTTTTTGTAGAGGTTTCGTACGAGCAAGTCTAAATGGGCCTTTCAATGGACCCGTTGGAATTTTAACTGAGTAAAAAGTACAGAAATTGAGGTTCTGGAATATAATTGTGTTGAAAAGCTCCTAATCAATTATTTGAACTCCTAATATTTGAATAAAACATTTTTGCGGACCTTTTTGTAGAGGTTTCGGACGAGCAGGTCTAAATGGGCCTTTCAATGGACCCGTTGGAATTTTAACTGAGTAAAAAGTACAAAAATTGAGGTTTTTCAATATAATTGTGTTGAAAAGCTCCTAATCAATTATTTAAACTCCTAATATTTCAATAAAACCTTTTAGCGGTCCTTTTTGTAGAGGTTTCGGACGAGCAGGTCTAAGTGGGCCTTTCAATGGACCTGTTGGAATTTTATCTAAGTAAAAAGTATAAAATTGAGGTTTTTCAATATAATTATGTTTAAAAGCTCCTAATCAATTATTTGAACTCCTAATAATTTAATAAAACATTTTTGCGGTCCTTTTTGTAGAAGTTACGGACGAGGAGGTCTAAATGGGCCTTTCAATGGACCCGTTGGAATTTTAACTGAGTAAAAATTACAGAAATCGAGGTTTTGCAATATAATTGTGTTGAAAAGCTCCTAATCAATTATTTGAACTCCTAATATTTGAATAAAACATTTTTACGGTCCTTTTTGTAGAGGTTTCGGACGAGCAGGTCCAAATGGGCCTTTCAATGGACCCGTTGGAATTTTAACTTAATAAAAAGTAAAGAAATCGAGGTTTTGCAATATAATTGTGTTGAAAAGCTCCTAATCAATTACTTGAACTCCTAAAATTTGATTAAAACTTGTTTTACGGTCCTTTTGTAGAGGTTTCGGACGAGCGGGTCGAAATGGGCCTTTCAATGGACCCGTTGGAATTTTAAATGAGTAAAAAGTACAAAAATTGAGGTTTTGCAATATAATAGTGTTGAAAAGCTCCTAATCAATTATTTGAACTCCTAATATTTGAATAAAACATTTTTGTGGTCCTTTTTGTAGAGGTTTCGGACGAGCAATTCTAAATGGGCCTTTCAATGGACCCGTTGGAAATTTAACTGAGTAAAAAGTACAGAAATTGAGGTTTTGCAATATAATTGTGTTGAAAAGCTCCTAATCAATTATTTGAAGTCCTAATATTTGATTAAAACATTTTTGCGGTCCTTTTTGTAAAGGTTTCAGACGAGCAGGTCTAAAAGGGCCTTTCAATGGACCCGTTGGAATTTTAACTGAGTAAAAAGTACAGAAATCGAGGTTTTGCAATATAATAGTGTTGAAAAGCTCCTAATCAATTATTTGAACTCCTAATGTTTGAATAAAACATTTTTGCGGTCCTTTTTGTAGAGGTTTCGGACGAGCAGGTCCAAATGGGCCTTTCAAAGGACCCGTTGGAATTTTAATTTAGTAAAAAGTACAGAAATCGAGGTTTTGCAATATAATTGTGTTGAAAAGCTCCTAATCAATTACTTGAACTCCTAAAATTTGATTAAAACTTGTTTTACGGTCCTTTTTGTAGAGGTTTCGGACGAGCGGGTCGAAATGGGCCTTTCAATGGACCCGTTGGAATTTTAAATGAGTAAAAAGTACATAAATTGAAGTTTTGCAATATAATTGTGTTGAAAAGCTACTAATCAATTATTTGAACTCCTAATATTTGAATAAAACATTTTTGCGGTCCTTTTTGTAGAGGTTTCGGACGAGCAGGTCTAAATGGGCCTTTCAATTGACCCGTTGGAATTTTAAATGAGTAAAAAGTACAGAAATTGAGGTTTTGCAATATAATTGTGTTGAAAAGCTACTAATCAATTATTTGAACTCCTAATATTTGAATAAAACATTTTTGCGGTCCTTTTTGTAGAGGTTTCGGACGAGCGGGCCGAAATGGGCCTTTCAATGGACCCGTTGGAATTTTAAATGAGTAAAAAGTACAGAAATTGAGGTTTTGCAATATAATTGTGTTGAAAAGCTCCTAATCAATTATTTGAACTCCTAATATTTGAATAAAACATTTTTGCGGTCCTTTTTGTAGAGGTTTCAGACGAGCAGGTCTAAATGGGCCTTTCAATTGACCCGTTGGAATTTTAAATGAGTAAAAAGTACAGAAATTGAGGTTTTGCAATATAATTGTGTTGAAAAGCTACTAATCAATTATTTGAACTCCTAATATTTGAATAAAACATTTTTGCGGTCCTTTTTGTAGAGGTTTCGGACGAGCAGGTCTAAATGGGCCTTTCAATTGACCCGTTGGAATTTTAACTGAGTAAAAACTACCGAAATTGAGGTTTTGCAATATAATTAAAAGCCCCTAATCAATTATTTGAACTCCTAATATTTGAATAAAACATTTTTGCGGAACTTTTTGTAGAGGTTTCGGACGAGCAGGTCTAAATAAGCCTTTCAAAGGACCCGTTGGAATTTTAACTGAGTACAAAGTACAGAAATTGAGCTTTTGCAATATAATTGTGTTGAAAAGCTCCTAATCAATTACTTTAACTCCTAAAATTTGATTAAAACTTGTTTTGCGGTCCTTTTTGTAGAGGTTTCGGACGAGCGGGTCGAAATGGGCCTTTCAATTGACTCGTTGGAATTTTAAATGAGTAAAAAGTACATAAATTGAGGTTTTGCAATAGAATTGTTTTGAAAAGCTTCTAATCAATTATTTGAACTCCTAATATTTGAATAAAACATTTTTGCGGTCCTTTTTGTAGAGGTTTCGGACGAGCAGGTCTTAATGGGCCTTTCAATGGACCCGTTGGAATTTTAACTGAGTAAAAATTACAGAAATTGAGGTTTTGCAATATAATTGTTTTGAAAAGCTTATAATCAATTATTTGAACTCCTAATATTTGAATAAAACATTTTTGCGGTCCTTTTTGTAGAGGATTCGGACGAGCAGGTCCAAATGGGCCTTTCAATGGACCCGTTGGAATTTTAAATGAGTAAAAAGTACAGAAATTTGGGTTTTGAAATATAATTGTGTTGAAAAGCTCCTAATCAATTATTTGAACTCCTAATATTTGAATAAAACATTTTTGCGGTCCTTTTTGTAGAGGTTTCGTACGAGAAAGTCTAAATGGGCCTTTCAATGGACCCGTTGGAATTTTAACTGAGTAAAAAGTACATAAATTGAGGTTTTGCAATATAATTGTGTTGAAAAGCTCCTAATCAATTACTTGAACTCCTAAAATTTGATTAAAACTTGTTTTACAGTCCTTTTTGTAGAGGTTTCGGACGAGCGGGTCGAAATGGGCCTTTCAATGGACCCGTTGGAATTTTAAATGAGTAAAAAGTACAGAAATTGAGGTTTTGTAATATAATTGTGTTGAAAAGCTCCTAATCAATTATTTGACCTCCTAATATTTGAATAAAACATTTTTGCGGTCCTTTTTGTAGAGGTTTCAGACGAGCAGGTCTAAATGGGCCTTTCAATTGACCCGTTGGAATTTTAATTTAGTAAAAAGTACAGAAATCGAGGTTTTGCAATATAATTGTGTTGAAAAGCTCCTAATCAATTACTTGAACTCCTAAAATTTGATTAAAACTTGTTTTACGGTCCTTTTTGTCGAGGTTTCGGACGAGCGGGTCGAAATGGGCCTTTCAATGGACCCGTTGGAATTTTAAATGAGTAAAAAGTACAGAAATTGAGGTTTTGCAATATAATTGTGTTGAAAAGCTACTAATCAATTATTTGAACTTCTAATATTTGAATAAAACATTTTTGCGGTCCTTTTTGTAGAGGTTTCGGACGAGCAGGTCTAAATGGGCCTTTCAATTGACCCGTTGGAATTTTAACTGAGTAAAAATTACCGAAATTGAGGTTTTGCAATATAATTGTGTTCAAAAGCCCCTAATCAATTATTTGAACTCCTAATATTTGAATAAAACATTTTTGCGGAACTTTTTGTAGAGGTTTCGGACGAGCCGGTCTAAATTGGCCTTTCAATGGACCCGTTGGAATTTTAACTGAGTACAAAGTACAGAAATTGAGCTTTTGCAATATAATTGTGTTTAAAAGCTCCTAATCAATTATTTGAACTCCTAATATTTGATTAAAACATTTTTGCGGTCCTTTTTGTAAAGGTTTCGGACGAGCAGGTCTAAATGGGCCTTTCAATGGACCCGTTGGAATGTTAACTGAGTAAAAAGTACATAAATCGAGGTTTTGCAATATAATAGTGTTGGAAAGCTCCTAATCAATTATTTGTACTCCTAATATTTGAATAAAATATTTTTGCGGTCCTTTTTGTAGAGGTTTCGGACGAGCAGGTCCAAATGGGCCTTTCAATGGATCCGTTGGAATTTTAATTTAGTAAAAAGTACAGAAATCGAGGTTTTGCAATATAATTGTGTTGAAAAGCTCCTATCAATTACTTGAACTCCTAAAATTTGATTAAAACTTGTTTTACGGTCCTTTTTGTAGAGGTTTCGGACGAGCGGGTCGAAATGGGCCTTTCAATGGACCCGTTGGAGTTTTAAATGAGTAAAAAGTACAGAAATTGAGGTTTTGCAATATAATTGTGTTGAAAAGCTCCTAATCAATTATTTGAACTCCTAATATTTGAATAAAACATTTTTGCGGTCCTTTTTGTAGAGGTTTTGGACGAGCAGGTCTAAATGGGCCTTTCAATTGACCCGTTGGAATTTTAACTGAGTAAAAAGTACCGAAATTGAGGTTTCGCAATATAATTGTGTTCAAAAGCCCCTAATCAATTATTTGAACTCCTAATATTTGAATAAAACATTTTTGCGGAACTTTTTGTAGAGGTTTCGGACGAGCCGGTCTAAATAGGCCTTTCAATGGACCCGTTGGAATTTTATATGAGTACAAAGTACAGAAATTGAGCTTTTGCAATATAATAGTGTTGAAAAGCTCCTAATCAATTACTTGAACTCCTAAAATTTGATTAAAACTTGTTTTGCGGTCCTTTTTGTAGAGGTTTCGGACGAGCGGGTCGAAATGGGCCTTTCAATGGACTCGTTGGAATTATAAATAAGTAAAAAGTACAGAAATTGAGGTTTTGCAATATAATTGTGTTGAAAAGCTCCTAATCAATTATTTGAACTCCTAATATTTGAATAAAACATTTTTGCGGTCCTTTTTGTAGAGGTTTCGGATGAGCAGGTCTAAATGGGCCTTTCAATGGACCCGTTGGAATTTTAACTGAGTAAAAAGTACAAAAATTGAGGTTTTTCAATATAATTGTGTTGAAAAGCTCCTAATCAATTATTTAAACTCCTAATATTTCAATAAAACCTTTTTGCGGTCCTTTTTGTAGAGGTTTCGGACGAGCAGGTCTAAGTGGGCCTTTCAATGGACCTGTTGGAATTTTATCTGTGTAAAAAGTATAAAATTGAGGTTTTTCAATGTAATTGTTTTTGAAAGCTCCTAATCAATTATTTGAACTCCTAATAATTTAATAAAACATTTTTGCGGTCCTTTTTGTAGAAGTTACGGACGAGCAGGTCTAAATGGCCCTTTCAATGGACCCGTTGGAATTTTAACTGAGTAAAAATTACAGAAATCGAGGTTTTGCAATATAATTGTGTTGAAAAGCTCCTAATCAATTATTTGAACACCTAATATTTGAATAAAACATTTTTATGGTCCTTTTTGTAGAGGTTTCGGACGAGCAGGTCCAAATGGGCCTTTCAATGGACCCGTTGGAATTTTAACTTAATAAAAAGTAAAGAAATCGAGGTTTTGCAATATAATTGTGTTTAAAAGCTCCTAATCAATTACTTGAACTCCTAAAATTTGATTAAAACTTGTTTTACGGTCCTTTTGTAGAGGTTTCGGACGAGCGGGTCGAAATGGGCCCGTTGGAATTTTAAATGAGTAAAAAGTACAAAAATTGAGGTTTTGCAATATAATAGTGTTGAAAAGCTCCTAATCAATTATTTGAACTCCTAATATTTGAATAAAACATTTTTGCGGTCCTTTTTGTAGAGGTTTCAGACGAGCAATTCTAAATGGGTCTTTCAATGGACCCGTTGGAATTTTAACTGAGTAAAAAGTACAGAAATTGAGGTTTTGCAATATAATTGTGTTGAAAAGCTCCTAATCAATTATTTGAAGTCCTAATATTTGATTAAAACATTTTTGCGGTCCTTTTTGTAAAGGTTTCAGACGAGCAGGTCTAAAAGGGCCTTTCAATGGACCCGTTGGAATTTTAACTGAGTAAAAAGTACAGAAATCGAGATTTTGCAATATAATTGTGTTGAAAAGCACCTAATCAATTATTTGAACTCCTAATATTTGAATAAAACATTTTTGCGGTCCTTTTTGTAGAGGTTTCGTACGAGCAAGTCTAAATGGGCCTTTCAATGGACCCGTTGGAATTTTAACTGAGTAAAAAGTACAGAAATTGAGGTTCTGGAATATAATTGTGTTGAAAAGCTCCTAATCAATTATTTGAACTCCTAATATTTGAATAAAACATTTTTGCGGACCTTTTTGTAGAGGTTTCGGACGAGCAGGTCTAAATGGGCCTTTCAATGGACCCGTTGGAATTTTAACTGAGTAAAAAGTACAAAAATTGAGGTTTTTCAATATAATTGTGTTGAAAAGCTCCTAATCAATTATTTAAACTCCTAATATTTCAATAAAACCTTTTAGCGGTCCTTTTTGTAGAGGTTTCGGACGAGCAGGTCTAAGTGGGCCTTTCAATGGACCTGTTGGAATTTTATCTAAGTAAAAAGTATAAAATTGAGGTTTTTCAATATAATTATGTTTAAAAGCTCCTAATCAATTATTTGAACTCCTAATAATTTAATAAAACATTTTTGCGGTCCTTTTTGTAGAAGTTACGGACGAGGAGGTCTAAATGGGCCTTTCAATGGACCCGTTGGAATTTTAACTGAGTAAAAATTACAGAAATCGAGGTTTTGCAATATAATTGTGTTGAAAAGCTCCTAATCAATTATTTGAACTCCTAATATTTGAATAAAACATTTTTACGGTCCTTTTTGTAGAGGTTTCGGACGAGCAGGTCCAAATGGGCCTTTCAATGGACCCGTTGGAATTTTAACTTAATAAAAAGTAAAGAAATCGAGGTTTTGCAATATAATTGTGTTGAAAAGCTCCTAATCAATTACTTGAACTCCTAAAATTTGATTAAAACTTGTTTTACGGTCCTTTTGTAGAGGTTTCGGACGAGCGGGTCGAAATGGGCCTTTCAATGGACCCGTTGGAATTTTAAATGAGTAAAAAGTACAAAAATTGAGGTTTTGCAATATAATAGTGTTGAAAAGCTCCTAATCAATTATTTGAACTCCTAATATTTGAATAAAACATTTTTGTGGTCCTTTTTGTAGAGGTTTCGGACGAGCAATTCTAAATGGGCCTTTCAATGGACCCGTTGGAAATTTAACTGAGTAAAAAGTACAGAAATTGAGGTTTTGCAATATAATTGTGTTGAAAAGCTCCTAATCAATTATTTGAAGTCCTAATATTTGATTAAAACATTTTTGCGGTCCTTTTTGTAAAGGTTTCAGACGAGCAGGTCTAAAAGGGCCTTTCAATGGACCCGTTGGAATTTTAACTGAGTAAAAAGTACAGAAATCGAGGTTTTGCAATATAATAGTGTTGAAAAGCTCCTAATCAATTATTTGAACTCCTAATGTTTGAATAAAACATTTTTGCGGTCCTTTTTGTAGAGGTTTCGGACGAGCAGGTCCAAATGGGCCTTTCAAAGGACCCGTTGGAATTTTAATTTAGTAAAAAGTACAGAAATCGAGGTTTTGCAATATAATTGTGTTGAAAAGCTCCTAATCAATTACTTGAACTCCTAAAATTTGATTAAAACTTGTTTTACGGTCCTTTTTGTAGAGGTTTCGGACGAGCGGGTCGAAATGGGCCTTTCAATGGACCCGTTGGAATTTTAAATGAGTAAAAAGTACATAAATTGAAGTTTTGCAATATAATTGTGTTGAAAAGCTACTAATCAATTATTTGAACTCCTAATATTTGAATAAAACATTTTTGCGGTCCTTTTTGTAGAGGTTTCGGACGAGCAGGTCTAAATGGGCCTTTCAATTGACCCGTTGGAATTTTAAATGAGTAAAAAGTACAGAAATTGAGGTTTTGCAATATAATTGTGTTGAAAAGCTACTAATCAATTATTTGAACTCCTAATATTTGAATAAAACATTTTTGCGGTCCTTTTTGTAGAGGTTTCGGACGAGCGGGCCGAAATGGGCCTTTCAATGGACCCGTTGGAATTTTAAATGAGTAAAAAGTACAGAAATTGAGGTTTTGCAATATAATTGTGTTGAAAAGCTCCTAATCAATTATTTGAACTCCTAATATTTGAATAAAACATTTTTGCGGTCCTTTTTGTAGAGGTTTCAGACGAGCAGGTCTAAATGGGCCTTTCAATTGACCCGTTGGAATTTTAAATGAGTAAAAAGTACAGAAATTGAGGTTTTGCAATATAATTGTGTTGAAAAGCTACTAATCAATTATTTGAACTCCTAATATTTGAATAAAACATTTTTGCGGTCCTTTTTGTAGAGGTTTCGGACGAGCAGGTCTTAATGGGCCTTTCAATGGACCCGTTGGAATTTTAACTGAGTAAAAAGTACAGAAATTGAGGTTTTTCAATATAATTGTGTTGAAAAGCTCCTAATCAATTATTTGAACTCCTAATAATTGAATAAAACATTTTTGCGGTCCTTTTTGTAGAGGTTACGGACGAGCAGGTCTAAATGGGCCTTTCAATGGACCCGTTGGAATTTTAACTGAGTAAAAATTACAGAAATATAGGTTTTGCAATATAATTGCTTTGAAAAGCTTCTAATCAATTATTTGAACTCCTAATGTTTGAATAAAACATTTTTGCGGTCCTTTTTGTAGAGGTTTCGGACGAGCAGGTCCAAATGGGCCTTTCAAAGGACCCGTTGGAATTTTAATTTAGTAAAAAGTACAGAAATCGAGGTTTTGCAATATAATTGTGTTGAAAAGCTCCTAATCAATTACTTGAACTCCTAAAATTTGATTAAAACTTGTTTTACGGTCCTTTTTGTAGAGGTTTCGGACGAGCGGGTCGAAATGGGCCTTTCAATGGACCCGTTGGAATTTTAAATGAGTAAAAAGTACATAAATTGAAGTTTTGCAATATAATTGTGTTGAAAAGCTACTAATCAATTATTTGAACTCCTAATATTTGAATAAAACATTTTTGCGGTCCTTTTTGTAGAGGTTTCGGACGAGCAGGTCTAAATGGGCCTTTCAATTGACCCGTTGGAATTTTAACTGAGTAAAAAGTACCGAAATTGAGGTTTTGCAATATAATTGTGTTCAAAAGCCCCTAATCAATTATTTGAACTCCTAATATTTGAATAAAACATTTTTTCGGAACTTTTTGTAGAGGTTTCGGACGAGCAGGTCTAAATAGGCCTTTCAATGGACCCGTTGGAATTTTAACTCAGTACAAAGTATAGAAATTGAGCTTTTGCAATATAATGGTGTTGAAAAGCTCCTAATCAATTACTTGAACTCCTAAAATTTGATTAAAACTTGTTTTGCGGTCCTTTTTGTAGAGGTTTCGGACGAGCGGGTCTAAATGGGCCTTTCAATGGACTCGTTGGAATTTTAAATGAGTAAAAACTACAGAAATTGAGGTTTTGCAATATAATTGCTTTGAAAAGCTTCTAATCAATTATTTGAACTCCTAATATTTGAATAAAACATTTTTACGGTCCTTTTTGTAGAGGTTTCGGACGAGCAGGTCCAAAAGGGCCTTTCAATGGACCCGTTGGAATTTTAACTTAATAAAAAGTAAAGAAATCGAGGTTTTGCAATATAATTATGTTGAAAAGCTCCTAATCAATTACTTGAACTCCTAAAATTTGATTAAAACTTGTTTTACGGTCCTTTTGTAGAGGTTTCGGACGAGCGGGTCGAAATGGGCCTTTCAATGGACCCGTTGGAATTTTAAATGAGTAAAAAGTACAAAAATTGAGGTTTTGCAATATAATAGTGTTGAAAAGCTCCTAATCAATTATTTGAACTCCTAATATTTGAATAAAACATTTTTGCGGTCCTTTTTGTAGAGGTTTCGGACGAGCAATTCTAAATGGGCCTTTCAATGGACCCGTTGGAATTTTAACTGAGTAAAAAGTACAGAAATTGAGGTTTTGCAATATAATTGTGTTGAAAAGCTCCTAATCAATTATTTGAAGTCCTAATATTTGATTAAAACATTTTTGCGGTCCTTTTTGTAAAGGTTTCAGACGAGCAGGTCTAAAAGGGCCTTTAAATGGACCCGTTGGAATTTTAACTGAGTAAAAAGTACAGAAATCGAGGTTTTGCAATATAATAGTGTTGAAAAGCTCCTAATCAATTATTTGAACTCCTAATATTTGAATAAAACATTTTTGCGGTCCTTTTTGTAGAGGTTTCGGACGAGCAGGTCCAAATGGGCCTTTCAAAGGACCCGTTGGAATTTTAATTTAGTAAAAAGTACAGAAATCGAGGTTTTGCAATATAATTGCGTTGAAAAGCTCCTAATCAATTACTTGAACTCCTAAAATTTGATTAAAACTTGTTTTACGGTCCTTTTTGTAGAGGTTTCGGACGAGCGGGTCGAAATGGGCCTTTCAATGGACCCGTTGGAATTTTAAATGAGTAAAAAGTACATAAATTGAAGTTTTGCAATATAATTGTGTTGAAAAGCTACTAACCAATTATTTGAACTCCTAATATTTGAATAAAACATTTTTGCGGTCCTTTTTGTAGAGGTTTCGGACGAGCAGGTCTAAATGGGCCTTTCAATTGACCCGTTGGAATTTTAACTGAGTAAAAAGTACCGAAATTGAGGTTTTGCAATATAATTGTGTTCAAAAGCCCCTAATCAATTATTTGAACTCCTAATATTTTAATAAAACATTTTTGCGGAACTTTTTGTAGAGGTTTCGGACGAGCAGGTCTAAATAGGCCTTTCAATGGACCCGTTGGAATTTTAACTGAGTAAAAAGTACAGAAATCGAGGTTTTGCAATATAATTGTGTTGAAAAGCTCCTAATCAATTACTTGAACTCCTAAAATTTGATTAAAACTTGTTTTACGGTCCTTTTTGTAGAGGTTTCGGACGAGCAGGTCCAAATGGGCCTTTCAATGGACCCGTTGGAATTTTAAATGAGTAAAAAGTACAGAAATTGAGGTTTTGAAATATAATTGTGTTGAAAAGCACCTAATCAATTATTTGAACTCCTAATATTTGAATAAATCATTTTTGCGGTCCTTTTTGTAGAGGTTTCGTACGAGCAAGTCTAAATGGGCCTTTCAATGGACCCGTTGGAATTTTAACTGAGTAAAAAGTACAGAAATTGAGGTTTTGCAATATAATTGTGTTGAAAAGCTCCTAATCAATTATTTGAACTCCTAATATTTGAATAAAACATTTTTGCGGTCCTTTTTGTAGAGGTTTCGGACGAGCAGGTCTAAATGGGCCTTTCAATGGACCCGTTGGAATTTTAACTGAGTAAAAAGTACAAAAATTGAGGTTTTTCAATATAATTGTGTTGAAAAGCTCCTAATCAATTATTTAAACTCCTAATATTTCAATAAAACCTTTTTGCGGTCCTTTTTGTAGAGGTTTCGGACGAGCAGGTCTAAGTGGGCCTTTCAATGGACCTGTTGGAATTTTATCTGAGTAAAAAGTATAAAATTGAGGTTTTTCAATATAATTGTGTTTAAAAGCTCCTAATCAATTATTTGAACTCCTAATAATTTAATAAAACATTTTTGCGGTCCTTTTTGTAGAAGTTACGGACGAGGAGGTCTAAATGGGCCTTTCAATGGACCCGTTGGAATTTTAACTGAGTAAAAATTACAGAAATCGAGGTTTTGCAATATAATTGTGTTGAAAAGCTCCTAATCAATTATTTGAACTCCTAATATTTGAATAAAACATTTTTACGGTCCTTTTTGTAGAGGTTTCGGACGAGCAGGTCCAAATGGGCCTTTCAATGGACCCGTTGGAATTTTTACTTAATAAAAAGTAAAGAAATCTAGGTTTTGCAATATAATTGTGTTGAAAAGCCTCTAATCAATTACTTGAACTCCTAAAATTTGATTAAAACTTGTTTTACGGTCCTTTTGTAGAGGTTTCGGACGAGCGGGTCGAAATGGGCCTTTCAATGGACCCGTTGGAATTTTAAATGAGTAAAAAGTACATAAATTGAAGTTTTGCAATATAATTGTGTTGAAAAGCTACTAATCAATTATTTGAAATCCTAATATTTGAATAAAACATTTTTGCGGTCGTTTTTGTAGAGGTTTCGGACGAGCAGGTCTAAATGGGCCTTTCAATTGACCCGTTTTAATTTTAACTGAGTAAAAAGTACCGAAGTTGAGGTTTTGCAATATAATTGTGTTCAAAAGCCCCTAATCAATTATTTGAACTCCTAATATTTGAATAAAACATTTTTGCGGAACTTTTTGTACAGGTTTCGGACGAGCAGGTCTAAATAGGCCTTTCAATGGACCCGTTGGAATTTTAACTGAGTACAAAGTACAGAAATTGAGCTTTTGCAATATAATTGTGTTGAAAAGCTCCTAATCAATTACTTGAACTCCTAAAATTTGATTAAAACTTGTTTTGCGGTCCTTTTTGTAGAGGTTTCGGACGAGCGGGTCGAAATGGGCCTTTCAATGGACTCGTTGGAATTTTAAATGAGTAAAAACTACAGAAATTGAGGTTTTGCAATATAATTGTTTTGAAAAGCTTCTAATCAATTATTTGAACTCCTAATATTTGAATAAAACATTTTTGCGGTCCTTTTTGTAGAGGTTTCGGACGAGCAGGTCTTAATGGGCCTTTCAATGGACCCGTTGGAATTTTAACTGAGTAAAAAGTACAGAAATATAGGTTTTTCAATATAATTGTGTTGAAAAGCTCCTAATCAATTATTTGAACTCCTAATATTTCAATAAAACCTTCTTGCGGTCCTTTTTGTAGAGGTTTCGGACGAGCAGGTCTAAATGGGCCTTTCAATGGACCTGTTGGAATTTTATCTGAGTAAAAAGTATAAAATTGTGGTTTTTCAATATAATTGTGTTTAAAAGCTCCTAATCAATTATATGAACTCCTAATAATTGAATAAAACATTTTTGCGGTCCTTTTTGTAGAGGTTACGGACGAGCAGGTCTAAATGGGCCTTTCAATGGACCCGTTGGAATTTTAACTGAGTAAAAAGTACAGAAATCGAGGTTTTGCAATATAATTGTGTTGAAAAGCTCCTAATCAATTATTTGAACTCCTAATATTTGAATAAAACATTTTTGCGGTCCTTTTTGTAGAGGATTCGGACGAGCAGGTCCAAATGGGCCTTTCAATGGACCCGTTGGAATTTTAAATGAGTAAAAAGTACAGAAATTGGGGTTTTGAAATATAATTGTGTTGAAAAGCTCCTAATCAATTATTTGAACTCCTAATATTTGAATAAAACATTTTTGCGGTCCTTTTTGTAGAGGTTTCGTACGAGAAAGTCTAAATGGGCCTTTCAATGGACCCGTTGGAATTTTAACTGAGTAAAAAGTACATAAATTGAGGTTTTGCAATATAATTGTGTTGAAAAGCTCCTAATCAATTATTTGAACTCCTAATATTTGAATAAAACATTTTTGCGGTCCTTTTTGTAGAGGTTTCGGACGAGCAGGTCCAAATGGGCCTTTCAATGGACCCGTTGGAATTTTAACTGAGAAAAAAGTACTGAACTTGAGGTTTTGCAATATAATTGTGTTGAAAAGCTCCTAATCAATTACATGAACTCCTAAAATTTGATTAAAACTTGTTTTGCAGTCCTTTTTGTAGAGGTTTCGGACGAGCGGGTCGAAATGGGTCTTTCAATGGACCCGTTGGAATTTTAACTGAGTAAAAAGTACAAAAATTGTGGTTTTGCAATATAATTGTGTTTAAAAGCTCCTAATCAATTATTTGAACTCCTAATATTTGATTAAAACTTGTTTTACAATCCTTTTTGTAGAGGTTTCAGATGAGCGGGTCGAAATGGGCCTTTCAATGGACCCGTTGGAATTTTAACTGAGTAAAAAGTACAGAAATTGAGGTTTTGCAATATAATATTGTTGAAAAGCTCCTAATCAATTATTTGAACTCCTAATATTTGATTAAAACATTTTAGCGGTCCTTTTTGTAAAGGTTTCGGACGAGCAGGTCTAAATGGGCCTTTCAATGGACCCGTTGGAATTTTAACTGAGTAAAAATTACAAAAATCGAGCTTTTGCAATATAATTGTGTTGAAAAGCTCCTAATCAATTACTTGAACTCCTAAAATTTGATTAAAACTTGTTTTACAGTCCTTTTTGTAGAGGTTTCGGACGAGCGGGTCGAAATGGGCCTTTTAATGGACCCGTTGGAATTTTAAATGAGTAAAAAGTACAGAAATTGAGGTTTTGCAATATAATTGTGTTGAAAAGCTCCTAATCAATTATTTATACTCCTAATATTTAAATAAAACATTTTTACGGTCCTTTTTGTAGAGGTTTCGGACGAGCAGGTCCAAATGGGCCTTTCAATGGACCCGTTGGAATTTTAACTTAATAAAAAGTACAGAAATCGAGGTTTTGCAATATAATTGTCTTGAAAAGCTCCTAATCAATTACTTGAACTCCTAAAATTTGATTAAAACTTGTTTTACGGTCCTTTTGTAGAGGTTTCGGACGAGCAGGTCGAAATGGCCCTTTCAATGGACCCGTTGGAATTTTAAATGAGTAAAAAGTACAGAAATTGAGGTTTTGCAATATAATTGTGTTGCAAAGCTCCTACTCAATTATTTGAACTCCTAATATTTGAATAAAACATTTTTGCGGTCCTTTTTGTAGAGGTTTCGGACGAGCAGGTCTAAATGGGCCTTTCAATTGACCCGTTGGAATTTTAACTGAGTAAAATTTACAGAAATCGAGGTTTTGCAATATAATTGTGTTCAAAAGCCCCTAATCAATTATTTGAACTCCTAATATTTGAATAAAACATTTTTGCGGAACTTTTTGTAGAGGTTTCGGACGAGCAGGTCCAAATGGGCCTTTCAATGGACCCGTTGGAATTTTAACTTAGTAAAAAGTACAGAAATCGAGGTTTTGCAATATAATTGTGTTGAAAAGCTCCTAATCAATTACTTGAACTCCTAAAATTTGATTAAAACTTGTTTTACGGTCCTTTTTGTAGAGGTTTCGGACGAGCGGGACGAAATGGGCCTTTCAATGGACCCGTTGGAATTTTAAATGAGTAAAAAGTACAGAAATTGAGGTTTTGCAATATAATTGTGTTGAAAAGCTCCTAATCAATTATTTGAACTCCTAATATTTGAATAAAACATTTTTGCGGTCCTTTTTGTAGAGGTTTCGGACGAGCAGGTCTAAATGGGCCTTTCAATGGACCCGTTGGAATTTTAACTGAGTAAAAAGTACCGAAATTGAGGTTTTGCAATATAATTGTGTTGAAAAGCTCCTAATCAATTATTTGAACTCCTAATATTTGAATAAAACATTTTTGCGGAACTTTTTGTAGAGGTTTCGGACGAGCAGGTCTAAATAGTCCTTTCAATGGACCCGTTGGAATTTTAACTGAGTAAAAAGTACAGAAATTGAGCTTTTGCAATATAATTGTGTTGAAAAGCTCCTAATCAATTATTTGAACTCCTAATATTTGAATAAAACATTTTTGCGGTCCTTTTTGTAGAGGTTTCGGACAAGCAGGTCTAAATGGGCCTTTCAATGGACCCGTTGGAATTTTAACTGAGTAAAAAGTACAGAAATTGAGGTTTTGCAATCTAATTGTGTTGAAAAGCTCCTAATAAATTATTTTAACTCCTAATATTTGAATAAAACATTTTTGCGGTCCTTTTTGTAGAGGTTTCGGACGAGGAGGTCTAAATGGGCCTTTCAATGGACCTGTTGGAATTTTATCTGAGTAAAAAGTACAGATATTGAGGTTTTGCAATATAATAGTGTTGAAAAGCTCGTAATCAATTATTTGAACTCCTAATATTTGAATAAAACATTTTTGCGGTACTTTTTGTAGAGGTTTCGGACGAGCAGGTCTAAATGGGCCTTTCAATGGACCCGTTGGAATTTTAACTGAGTAAAAAGTACAGAAATTGAGGTTTTGCAATATAATTGTGTTGAAAAGCTCCTAATCAATTATTTTAACTCCTAATATTTGAATAAAACCTTTTTGCGGTCCTTTTTGTAGAGGTTTCGGACGAGCAGGTCTAAATGGGCCTTTCAATGGACCCGTTAGAATTTTATCTGAGTAAAAAGTATAAAATTGAGGTTTTTCAATATAATTGTGTTTAAAAGCTCATAATCAATTATTTGAACTCCTAATATTTGAATAAAATATTTTTGCGGTCCGTTTTGTAGAGGTTTCAGACGAGCAGGTCTAAATGGGCCTTTCAATGGACCCGTTGGAATTTTAACTGAGTAAAAAGTACAGAAATTGAGGTTTTGCAATATAATTGTGTTGAAAAGCTCCTAATCAATTATTTGAACTCCTAATATTTGAATAAAACATTTTTGCGGTCCTTTTTGTAGAGGTTTCAGACGAGCAGGTCTAAATGGGCCTTTCAATGGACCCGTTGGAATTTTAACTGAGAAAAAGTACTGAAATTGAGGTTTTGCAATATAATTGTGTTGAAAAGCTCCTAATCAATTACATGAACTCCTAAAATTTGATTAAAACTTGTTTTGTAGTCCTTTTTGTAGAGGTTTCGAACGAGCGGGCCGAAATGGGCCTTTCAATGGACCCGTTGGAATTTTAACTAAGTAAAAAGTACAGAAATTGAGGTTTTGCAATATAATTGTGTTCAAAAGCCCCTAATAAATTATTTGAAGTCCTAATATTTGAATAAAACATTTTTGCAGTCCTTTTTGTAGAGGTTTCGGACGAGCAGGTCTAAATGGGCCTTTCAATGGACCTGTTGGAATTTTAACTGAGTAAAAAGTACAGAAATTGAGCTTTTGCAATATAATTGTGTTGAAAATCTCCTAATTAATTACATGAACTCCTAAAATTTGATTAAAACTTGTTTTGCAGTCCTTTTTGTAGAGGTTTCGGACGAGCGGGTCGAAATGGGCCTTTCAATGGACCCGTTGGAATTTTAAATGAGTAAAAAGTACAGAAATTGAGGTTTTGCAATATAATTGTGTTGAAAAGCTTCTAATCAATTATTTGAACTCCTAATATTTTTATAAAACATTTTTGCGGTCCTTTTTGTAGAGGTTTCGGACTTGCAGGTCTAAATGGGCCTTTCAATGAACCCGTTGGAATTTTAACTAAGTAAAAAGTACAGAAATTGAGGTTTTGCAATATAATTGTGTTGAAAAGCTCCTAATAAATTATTTGAACTCCTAATATTTGAATAAAACCTTTTTGCGGTCCTTTTTGTAGTGGTTTCGGACGAGCAGGTCCAAATGGGCCTTTCAATGGACCTGTTGGAATTTTAACTGAGTAAAAAGTTCATAAATTGAGGTTTTGCAATATAATTGTGTTGAAAAGCTCCTAATCAATTACATGAACTCCTAAAATTTGATTAAAACTTGTTTTGCGGTCCTTTTTGTAGAGGTTTCGGACGAGCGGGTCGAAATGGGCCTTTCAATGGACCCGTTGGAATTTTTTTTTGAAGAAAACAGGCCTCATTAAAAACCCCTACTAAAATCCCCAAGCACAAGACTTGGAGAAACCTAAGAAGGGGAAAATAGTACACAAGTTATATTAATAAAACGAGGTTAAACCTCGCAAAGTACAATATTTTTGATACAATCAGGGTAAATAGATCCGAAAGACAAAGAAGACATGGATCTAAGGGCATGGGTAGCCAACGCATGAGCTACAAAATTAGCCTCACGGCGAATATACTGAACATGTGCTACAGAAAAATCCTCCAAAGCAGTGTGAGCCTGCAGAATCATCGGCCCCAAAGGAGAAAGATCTGGCCCAAGAGAGTTGGTCTGGTTTGCTAGAGATGCACAGTCTGTCTCAAAAATCAAGTGGCTCCATCCCTGAGATAGAGCAAAAGTAATGCCGGCAAGAAGACCTCTCCCTTCAGATGAAATAGCATCAGAACAGCTGCCCAGCGGAAAAGCCAGGCCACCGGCAACCGTCCCAGTGTCATCACGAGCCACGACACCAACCGCCGCTGCACGAGTGGAAGGATCAAAAGCCCCATCCACATTAACTTTAATAAAACCACGAGGGGGATGTCTCCATCGAGGAGGAGATGCCAAGGGAATGGATGATGTAGTTGGAGATATAGAGTTAGAGTAGTCCTTATGGAGACTAATAGAGTTGACGGCAATTAGCCAAGGGGTTTGAAGATGTTTATTATGGATCCAGTCGTTACGCCTGTTCCAAATATTCCAAAGGGTAGTCAAGAAGAGGCCAAAAAGATCAGAGGAAAGAAGGGAAGCACCTTCCTCAAGCCATTGGAGGCCCGTAGAGGCGGAGCTGTTGATATAAGAAGAGGGAAGACCAATCAATTTAAGGGTTTCCGAGGCACCAGAGCAGTCTCGGAGAGCATGTAGAAACGACTCTATACCAGAGTTACAGATGGGACATGGACCAAAGTCTGGAGCAAAATTCTAAAGGGGAACCCCAACAGGCAGGGCTTCTGCCCCCAGACGCCAACCAAAAGTTTTAACCTTAGGCAAAACCTTGAGTTTGGCAAGATATTTCCAAAATCGAGGGGGACGAAGTCTAGGCTCAAGGGGTCGTTGCAGAAAAAGATAGCCAGATCTGACAGAATAGATACCAGAATCGTTGGGATTCCAGAGGATGGTATCTCGAATGTCATTAATGATAGGAACAGAAAGAATGGAATTGGCATCATCCACAGTAAAATAAGCACGAACTTTGTCAGGGTCCCAGGCAGCTTGGTTCCGCATCATAAAATCTCGACAACGAATGTGTACTTCCTCCGATAGCTCATAGTCCCCATAGAGGTGAACAATCGAGGAGCCTCCCCAATTATCATGATGGATGCGTATGTTACTATTAATACCCGGACGATAGAGGAAACCACCAAATAGGTGTTGCATAGCATAATAAAGACCTTGCCAGGCAAATGAACCTCGCGAAGGCCGAGAGGCATTAAGGATATTACCTGACGGAAAGTACTTGAATTTATAGATTTGTCCTAAAAGGGAATCAGGTTCGCAAAAAAGGCGCCATAGTTGTTTTCCAAGAAGAGAAATGTTAAAATTATTGAGATCCCGGAAGCCCATACCACCAACAGATTTAGGCAAGCATACCTGATCCCATGGGAGCATATGCTAACCTTTCTTATTGGATTTCCCAGACCACCAATATCGTCGAATGGCAGATGTCATATCATCAATAATATTTTGTGGTAATAAATAACAGGACATAACATATTGGGGTAAAGATTGTAATACAGCTTTAATAAAAATTTCCCTACCACTGAAGGAAAGAAGCTGTTTGTCCCAGTTGGATAATCTATCATGAACTTTATCACGTATAAACCCTAAAGCAAGGGTCTTATTTTTACCAATAAGAAGAGGTACCCCCAGATAGACACCAGGATTGGAGACCTCACGTACTTGAAGATAGGAATTAATAGCTTGACGAGTAGAAGTAGGAGTGCGGGGATTGTAAAAAATAGTAGACTTATCAAAGTTGACTGCTTGCCCAGAGGCAGAGGCATAAGTATGGAGGGCCATCTTAAGGTGTGCAGCTTCATCGGGGTTTGAGTTAAGGAAAACTATGCAATCATCAGCAAATAAGAGGTGGTTAACCTTGGGTCCATGCTTACAAGCCCCTAAACCTGGGAGTAGGCCTTGTTGTTTAGCATCGGCCAAGAAAGCTGAAAGCCCTTGGGTACAAAATAGGAAAAGAAAAGGAGACAAAGGGTCACCTTGGCGGAGACCCCTTTGAGGTCGAAACAAAGGGGAAAAAGAATTGTTGACCTTAACCGTAAAGGAAACTGAAGAAACACGTCTCATGATAAGAGAGACCCATGATGAGGCAAACCCTATACAGTTCATAACATTTTCGAGGAAAGACCACTCGACCCTGTCAAAGGCCTTTTCCATATCAAGTTTAAGGGCAGCTCCACGAGAAGATTTAGAGGTACCAGTAATAATTGAATGAATTATTTCATGGGCAATAAGGATGTTATCTGTGATATTACGTCCCTGAACAAAAGCAGCTTGATTTGAACTGATACAGAACGGAATGGTATGTTTCATTCGATTAACTAAAACTTTAGCAATGATTTTGTAAATTACCGTACAGAGACTGATGGGCCTAAGATGCCTCATAGTAGTGGGATCCTTAATCTTAGGTATGAGTACCAAAATAGTTTGGTTAACTGAAGCCATATCAGTTGACCCTTTAAGAAGATTAAGGCAGAGTGTTATAATATCTGGCCCTACAGTATCCCAATGTTGACGAAAAAATCCGCTTGGTAGACCATCGATACCCGGGGCTTTCCTAGGATCGATGTCTCGAAAAGCTGTGATAATTTCTTATGGAGTGAATTCCTTGGAAAGGGACTCATTCATCGCAGTTGTAATAGTAGGAGTGATTTTTGAAAGAATTTGGTCAGAAAAATGAGGGTTGGAGGAAGTAAAAAGATTATGGAAATATGAGGAAGCAATTTCCATAAGGTCGGAACCATCCGTACGCCAAACATTGTTGGAGTCTAAGAGACCTGAGATAGTGTTCTTTTTCTTCCTATTAGAAGCTCGGGCATGAAAGAAACGGGTATTTTTATCCCCTTGGGAAAGCCATAGGTTACGAGAACGTTGTGCCCAATATGCTTCTTGCACTTCAAGAAGTTTATGGAGCTCAGATTTAGCAGAGAAATATCTTTTTTTTGCAGAAGCTGAAAGAGGTCGTTGTAATAATTTATTAATTTTCTTAGTGAGAAAGTTAATACGTCCATTGGTCTTAAATCTTTGTTGGGATTGCCAGTCTCCTATACAGGAGCCAATGGCTTTAATCTTATCCAAAGTAGTACCTTTGGTGGATGACCAAGTTTGTTTTACAACAGCAATGCCTTCATCATTGGAGGCCCAGCAATTTTCAAATCTGAACGTGGTGGGTGGGGAACGGTGATTTGTTGGGGAAGGTGGCTCCGTATTTAATAGTAGAAAACAGTGATCTGATTTCGCATCAAAGTCTGAGATGATGTTATAATTAGGAAAGGAAGCTTTCCATGTCATATTCCCAACGAAACGATCTAAACGCTCAAATAAAGTAGGGGTTTTGGGCCCCGATTTGGACCAGGTAAACCACCCCGTTGTAGGTTTGCAATCAAAAAGATTATTACGAGAAAGGCAATTGCGGAAATTATTAATTTGAGATCTAGGCCGTCGGCAACCTCCTTGTTTTTCATTATCAGATAGGATTTCGTTAAAGTCACCACCGATAAGCCAAGATTGACCATCATTAGTATTGAGTGAATCAATTAGATCCCAAGTTTTAGGTTTGTTACATGTTTCAGATAAACCATGAATACCAGTGAAATAGAACGAAGAAGAGTTGCATTTAACATACGTATGAATAAAGCGATCAGAGTAAGTAAGCAAATCACTATTATTATTATTCTGATACATGCATGGGAGGGCTAAAGCAATGCATATTGGACAAGAAGTTGAATTTGTTTGTGAAGTCTGGAAAGTCAGCCAACTTGAGACGACATTTCGGATGGGATCCTGGCATTTCTGGGCAAAGTTGTCTTCTAACAAATTGACCGGCATTCAGTTACCTTTCCAACGCATCTTGAAACGCATCAATCGGATATCGGGAACTCAAGATACGTCCATTTTACTGAAGACTGCGCATGCAGAAAACTGGATACGAGATTATTACGGGATTTTGTAAAATTCAGCCCAAAAGCTATTATATAAGGCTTTTGGACGAATTAGACTTAGCCCAACTTAATTATTAACATTTAAATTATAGGGTTTTATATACTTTAGGAACCAGCCACCCTTCTCCCAAGAAACTCTTATCAACTTATCACATGCACTTATCAGCTTATCACTTCCAGCCCAAGCACAAGGAGTTTAAAGGCTGTTTTTCTTTTATTTTTTAATTAAATTAGGGTTTCCTAGTTTTAGTAGAAGTTAGATTACTTTGGCTATCCTTCACCTATAAAAGGATGAAGCCTCCACCATTTTAATGGAGATTATTGAGATTTTCTTTGATTAATGAAATATTTAGTGAGTTTGTTTTTGCAAGTGCTGATTACTTGTGCCTTAGAAGTCTTCTTCAACATAAGTTCGACGAGTTCTTGTGAGGGAGATCATCTTCACACTCTTGCTCGCCTAGATAATTGTGTCTAGGAGGGTGGGTTAGAGCCGCTTGAGGTTGCTTGCTTAGATAATTGCGTCTAAGAGGGTGCTGAGGACAAAACAACAACAACAAATCGCAAGCCATCTTCATCTTCAATCTTCACGCCATCTCCCATAATTCCATAGACAAAGCTGAAAATTTCAGATTTGTTTTACCTATTCTTCTCTTCATCTTTTTTAAATCTTTTCCGTTATATTCTTATTATTCATCTCCTAATCTTCTTTCTTATCTTTGTTTCTTTTGTTTTCTAGCCTTGAATCTGAATTTTTCAAGAAAAGCCCTTCTCTTTTCTCTTGAATTTTCAGATATGCTCCTAATCTTCTTGATTGAGTCTAGAGCCTCTAGTTCTTGCAACAATTTGATTGAAGGCTTCCAAATCCAAGTTTGCGCTACTCTATCATTTGGTATCAGATTTGGGACGATTCTTGGCAAGAATTTTAGCGTTTTGGGTGAAAACTTTGAACGAAAGGGGAAAATCGCAAAACTCAAACGAACGAATTTTGAGCTGAAAATTTCCAGATCGGATCTACACTATTGTAGAAGTCACCACAAAAAATTTCAGAATTTTTTGACTTCGGGAACACCTCGAACAAAGTGGATCAAGTTGCTGCATATTTTAGGGGTTTTTTCGGGTTTTCTGATCTTCTTTCATTCTTAACTACTTGTTTTCATTTGTTTTACCTTTTTATTGTCTTCTATACATTATCTAACACTTTCTTTCTTCTTGTGTTAGTAGGAAACTAAAAGTTGCATACCTTTCTTTCTCCTTGCAACTAGAATTCAATTGGTGTCATACCTTTTATTGGACTCCTAGTATAAATAGGACTCATTGTTAGGATTAAACTCCGATTATAACTTGTTGACTTGTGGCAGGAAGGTCTTTAAAGAGTACAAGATCGGCTTACTTGTCTCGCTAAGTATTTCTTTCTTGGAGTGTTTAGTGAGATTTCTAGTTTTCTTTCTTTTGTTTTTCACCTTTGTAAATTTGAGTGTTCCAGGATGTTTCACAGAGACAAGACTCGTGCAAAACAACATGATACTTTGGGTTCTACTTATCGAGGAAAGCCTTCATTGACCAAGCCGAGGCATTCGTTCAATTTTTGTGAAGAAAGGCGAACTGAACCAAGGCGATCCGCACACACTTTGGCCACCCCAAAATTCAGAATACCTTCTTTTCAAGGAAGGTATGATCTTGATGGTTATTGTGATTGGGAAAAGAGGGTTGATTTCTTGTTTGGTTGTTACGGATATCCCGAGGAAGATCAAGCTTCATTAGTGGCCCTAAAGTTCGAGGAATATGCAGTACTATGGTGGCGTTTATTACAACGAGATAGACGTCTCAATAGTGAAGCCAAAATAAGAACATGGGATGAACTTAAAAAGGTCATGAGAGAGCGATTCGTTCCCAAACATTACCAACAACAAGAATCCAAGACTTGTCGGAAGAAATACTCCTCTTTTGATAAAGGTACATCTCAACCTTCATCTTTTCACAGCCCTACTAATGCACTATTCGACTCTAGTAGTACGACGCCAAAGGAAGAAGAATCATCGCTATTCCAAAAGGATAATGAACAACCGTCGGTGAGTCATGTCGAAGAAGACCGAGGAAAGCAAGATGTCGAAGAAATTTGTTATCCTCGAGAACATGGGGAAGATGTCACTACTGAGAGTTTAACCTTACCCAATAATGAGCAAATGCCCCCAAAAGATGACGTTTCGGAAGAAGAAACACTTGAACCCATAAATCAAGACAATCTTTCATGCTTAGTAGTCAGTTCTCTTGATTCATCAACAACCTCCCAAGAAAGTAAGTGTGATTCTAACCCTTTATTTGATTCTCGTCCTATCATTATGTTAGAAACACTTCATCCTCTACAGAAATTGTATTTCGATGATATTATTTGTGAGAGGAATTGGGTATGTGAGTTATCTTATTTGAAAAAGACCAAGAGTCAAGAGGCCGAGAGCAATAAAAGTCAAATTAATGGCCCAATTTTGGTGAGTGAAAAGAAACATGAGGTAAAAGTCGAACAATGTCTAAATGAAAAAGACGAGAAAAAAATAAAGAGAGATTTTTTTCGACCTAACCATAACATCATTGTTTCGAGTGGCTTTGAGTTCTTTTTTTCAGGATTTGGTTGAACCATTAAGAGGAGCTCAATTGGATCATTCCACCTATGAAAAAGATTCCGTTTCGATTGCCATTGTTAAACGTCCTTCATTTACTGTTTTTGATTCGAGGACGAATCTTTTTGAGGAGTGGGGGAATGATACATGCATGGGAGGGCTAAAGCAATGCATATTGGACAAGAAGTTGAATTTGTTTGTGAAGTCTGGAAAGTCAGCCAACTTGAGACGACATTTCGGATGAGATCCTGGCATTTCTGGGAAAATTTTCTTCTAACAAATTGACCGGCATTAAGTTACCTTTCTAACGCATCTTGAAACGCATCAATCGGACATTGGGAACTCAAGATACGTCCATTTTACTGAAGACTGCGCATGCAGAAAACTGGATACGGGATTATTACGGGATTTTGTAAAATTCAGCCCAAAAGCTATTATATAAGGCTTTTGGACGAATTAGACTTAGCCCAACTTAATTATTAACATTTAAATTATGTTTTTAGGGTTTTATATACTTTAGGAACAAGCCACCCTTCTCCCAAGCAACTCTTATCAACTTATCACCTGCACTTATCAGCTTATCACTTGCAGCCCGAGCACAAGGAGTTTAAAGGTTGTTTTTCTTTTATTTTTTAATTAAATTAGGATTTCCTAGTTTTATTAGAAGTTAGATTACTTTGGCTATCCTTCACCTATAAAAGGATGAAGCCTCCGCCATTGTAATGGAGATTATTGAGATTTTCTTTGATTAATGAAATATTTAGTGAGTTTGTTTTTGCAAGTGCTGATTACTTGTGCCTTAGAAGTCTTCTTCAACATAAGTTCGACGAGTTCTTGTGAGGGAGATCATCTTCACACTCTTGCTTGCCTAGATAATTGCGTCTAGGAGGGTGGGTTAGAGCCGCTTGAGGTTGCTTGCTTAGATAATTGCGTCTAAGAGGGTGCTGAGGACAAAACAACAACAACAAATCGCAAGCCATCTTCATCTTCAATCTTCACGCCATCTCCCATAATTCCATAGACAAAGCTGGAAATTTCATATTTGTTTTACCTATTCTTCTCTTCATCTTTTTTAAATCTTTTTCGTTATATTCTTATTATTCATCTCCTAATCTTCTTTCTTATCTTTGTTTCTTTGGTTTTCCAGCCTTGAATCTGAATTTTTCAAGAAAATCCCTTCTCTTTTCTCTTGAATTTTCAGATCTGCTCCTAATCTTCTTGATTGAGTCTAGAGCCTCTAGTTATTGCAACAATTTGATTGAAGGCTTCCAAATCGAAGTTTGCGCTACTCTATCATATTCAGAGTAAATAAAGCTAGTCCAGAGCAATTATAAGAAAAATCAATAGAAAAAGCTAGGGCCATCCCTAGCAAATCACCAAGACGGCTATAAGCCGTATTTTTGAGTTTAGTTTCGCATAAAAAAAGTAAATCAGGTTTATGAAGCTTAACATATTGATGGAGATGTTGAACTGCCTGGACCTTACCTAAGCCCTGGCAGTTCCAACATAAAATGATCATTTCCCTCGGCGGGGCTGTGCATCAGCCGCCGCCGGAGAGTTTTTTCCGCTGCTCATCCCATCTTTCGAAGTAGGCGAAGGAAAGGGTCTAGACTTTTTGGGCTGCAGGACCACACGGATGGGGGAGCGTCTCTTAGTACCTCGGTTCGGAGGAATGGGAATAGGGGCCGGAGCAGAAGCTGCAACATTGGGGTAATGCTTAAGTAGCCATGAATCAAAATCATCAAATAATGAGATACCGGTTTGAAGGAATGGCTTACTGAGTTGTTCATCTAGTTTCCTAACTTGCTGAGTAGTAGATTTTGGTACTCCATCATCTTGACCGTCCAGATCAATTTGAACAGGGTAAATGGTGTTCAGGGGTTGAGGAGAAATTACTCTTGAATGCCGTGGCGCTCTTGGGGGCTGCTGGGGATCGACATTTGTAGGAGGCAAGTCCGAGGATTCCTCTCCCACCACCTCATCGTTATTGTTGTTTTCCTCAATAGGGAGATCTGCAAAGGATGCAGCATCCCCTTCATTAAGGTTCCCTATAAAATTAGTAAAAGAGAAAATAAGATTTAATTGTTTGAAACTATGGATGAAAGAAGCATGATGGTTTTTAATAGAATTTAGACCTGAATCTTGTGCAGAATTGACAGGAGCTTTCCCTTTGTCCATAGTATCTGATAAGGAAAGGGAATCAATAATGCAACATAGGGGGGAGTGATTAATAAGGAGAAACCAAAGTAAGTATTGTATAGTACCTAATGGTGGGTTTGGATCAACATTAGCAGAGGATTCAACATTTTTGCCCTTGTCCAAAGGAGTTGTATAGAAAAACAATTTATAATATAATAATGGAGAAAGGAAAAAAATCAGATAGATATATTTAAAAAAATTTAAGATACCTAATGGTGGTTTGCAGTCAGTAGAAGAGGAATGCTCAACAATGCGAATACGACCACGTGGTCCCTGATCACGGCGACGTGGGGGAAGCCAGCGAAGCCATTCACCGTATTGGAGCTTTGTTGGATCAATTGTAGCCTTAGAAGGGCAGTGTTCGAAAATGTGGCTAATAAGGCCACATCCTTAACAGAGTAGGGGGAGACGCTCATATTGTAGACGGCATGAAGTGGTTCGTGGACCTTTCCTGATGAGGAGAAATCGTCAAATCGGTTTGGATATGTCCAGAAGAATTTCCACTCGTAGGAATTCAGTCATGTTCCCTCGTTCTTTGCGAGTATCAGTACGTAATACAATCCCTACCATGGCACCAAGTGACTGTCCCACAAGGTGAGCTCTGTCATGATCCTCCAAAAAAGGTTTGGGCAAGGAGTGAATACGAAACCAAATTCTCATGGGATTAAAAGAATACTCGTCCATGCTTTTGCCAGGTGTATACTCAGCTAGGGCCATCCATTCGTCTTTGTGAAGCCATGGGCCTCTCTCAAACACATCATCTTTGTCGCTTATAGTAGCAAATTCGATGCGGAAAAAAGATTCTCTAATGATAGAGATTGATTTGAGATGATTTTTCTTCCAGATGCCTTCAAAAACTGAGAGGACGGTTCAGTCGTCTATTGGCTTTGATGATATGAACTTGCCAATCAGGATGGTCTTAGGATCTTCATCGAAAAAATCGAAATCAGGGGTATAGATAGTATTGGCTTCCTCAATTGTGAGGTCCAAGTCAGTGAATTGGGGGAGAGAAGAAGAGGATGCCATTTGGTATTGATTGGGGTAATTCCGAATAGAGTAGGATGAAGAATTGCGAGTGGGAAAAGTGGGAGTAAAGGGAGGTGAAGTCTTATAATTTAGAAAATTGGTAGAAGAAGAGTTATGAATGGGAAACAAATAAAAGAAAAAAGTAAAAAAGGAATGCAAATTGATAATATTCCAGAAGATTTGAAGTGAGATGCGTGGAATAAATTTAGAAAGGGAGAAATATAGAAGAAGATTTAAAATAAAGCTTAGAAATAGGTAAGATTTAAGGTAGTGTTGGGTGTAAAAAGGAAAGAGAATACTTTGATTATGGTAACTAAATTGAATAGATAGAGTAAATAAAGGAAAGATATAATGTAGAATTAAATTTACAATAAAAGGCAAGAAATAAAAAGGAGATGCAGTAGTAAATGAAATTAATGAAGGATATGTAAAACAGTTGACAATAGAGAATAAAGATAGAATAAAATTAGATTGAAATGGGTTGGGAAAAGGAAAGAAAGAGCTTTGATTATGATAAAGATATCGGTTATTTATGGAAAATGGTAATTGAAGGAGATGATTTGGTAATAGTTTGACACTAAAAGGCAGGTAATATGAGTTTAATAAACATAAGTTAGAATAAATATAATGAAAAATTGTGAGTGTTATAGTTGGAGTATGGTAATATTTTAATAATGATTTTAAGAGTATAATAATTAGCTGTAGCTTTAGTATTTTTGTGTATGTGAGTTGGAAAAGGAAAGAAAGGGGGAAATAATAGATTAATAAAATAATTAAGGAGTAGATATATGATAAGAGGCAGGTAGTACATTGGAGATATGGTGGGATTCATAGTAAAGTTATGGGAATAGTGGGGAGAGTCTGGAAGGATAGTAGAAGAGTGCGTAATAAAGGAATGATATAGGCAGCCCCATAGGATGACAAGAGGTTTCTAGAAGGAAATGGTTGGTACTTTGATCATATGGAAGGTTAATCTAGCAAAAATATTAATAATTGTTCTGTAAATATAAGGTGTAATAATGGAACGGGAGATAGTTAATTTTTTTGTTACTTCTTTCAAACAGTTTTGTATTTGTTTAAATGTAATCACCATAAAGATGATCAAATTGTTTTCCCCAAAAGGGGATGGTAGGAAAGCACCTAAAGAGGTGTAGTAATATGCAATAGTTGGATGGCATATAGATAATATGAACAGAACATTTTTTGAAAGGATGGACAATGTGAAAAGAGAATAACAAAATAACAATAAAATACAATCAGTAAGCAATATAGTGGATTTAATGATGGTCATAGGTGAAGAGAAAAGGGAAAAATAGATATGACAAAAGAGGGAGTCATAGTAATAAAAGAAGCAGTCATGAAGCGAGAAAAGAGAGCATAGTAAGTAGCCAAAATGAATATAATGAAAACCTAGGAGGAGAGCATAAAACCTACTAAGATAAAAACATGTTAGAAAGTAAATAATAGAAGAGAAGAACCACATATAAGTAAGTAAGAGATAATTGCATGCAAGGACATAAAAGAAAAGCAAGAGAGCATGAAAAGGAAAATAATTACAAACCGGGATTAGAAAGAGAAGGGGGGGTAAAGAAATATAAAACAGACAAAAAGAACAAATAAAAGGGGTCAATAAAATAGTACAATAACAAAGCTAAAAAATAAAAAATAGGATGTCTTCGGCATTGAATGGTCCACATATGGAAAATTGATGAGAACCACGTTGGTTGCCGTCGGTGCAGTAGGTGAAAGGCACATGCAAAACATAAATAAAAAGAGTTAGAATCGAGGCAGGTGTTGTGTTGCAAAATAGAAGACGAATACTCAAATTATGGGATAAAAGAAAGAAGAGGATGCAACTAATAGTATAGAGGTATAATTTATCATTCAGAATGTCAAAACAGGATAATACCAAACGATAATATTGAATGATAGAAGACAGCTGAAAACAAGAAATACTATAAACAATTAACAGGTGGTGGAGTTGAAACATTAATGATATTTTAACGATATGGGAGTATATATAGAGATTGTTTGTGCATAGAGAGAGATTCGAAATGAAGAAACCAATTAAGGTCAAAATAGATATGTTGTAGAACATAAAAGTAAATACCACAAAGTGGTTCGATAAAATTCCCCTTATAGGGGATCAATTGTTCCTCAATTGGAGGATGGTGGTAAAAGAATATAAGCAAAATAAATGATATAATTGGCTGGAAAAATTCATAGTTTGAATTTGAACTATAAACCAAAGGAACAAAGAAACAATAACCAAAGATGATAGGAAGTTGAAGGATAGGTAAAAAGAAGAACAACATAAAATAGGATGATAAACAAAATAGCATACGAGAGTACAAAATAGAGAAATTGATAGAAAGTGCACAGATAAGAGAATCAAATCAATAATTGTACAGTTACAAGGGAAAAAGTAAAAAAGATAAGTGTTAAGAGCAAAGGATAAGATTATGAGCAGTAACAGGCATACGTAAAGTAATGACTTATTCATAAAAAGCAAGCATGAAAGGAAAACAAACCAAAATAAACAATAGATATGACAAATCCAATATAAATAACTAATAGGGGGATGAGACATCATGAAAGGACAAGGCTGGGAATTGAAATAAGAATAACCATGATCAATAAGGAGTACATAAGGCAACAGAGAAGAGAAAAATCCAGCACTCAAACAAAAGCAAATAAAATTAGGGAGAAATAAAAAAGGGGGGAACTATACCGATGGTCACCGGAGGCCTAGACAGATTATAAAACCGCCGATAAAGCCCTAAAGCCAAAGTCGCCATGGCCGTGACTGAGGACGAACAAACCACTTTACATAGAGAGAAGACTCTGGTAATATGCGGTCGATTGATAGAGGATCTGTTGAAACCGAGAGATGAAAAAATTAGAAGAAACAATAGATAAAAAAGAATACAAAAAATAAAAATAAAGAGATAGATGAAAAAAGATTTTGGGCGGCGGGGCATATTCGACTCATCATCATTATGAATCTGAGTATGGCCCCGGCTATATTTGCAGTGGTGGGTGGATCTGACTGAGGATGAAAACATGGATGAGATTGAACGGGAAAAAGAACAACCCTGGGTTAGTATTTGTAAAAGCCATAGCATATATGGAAAAAAATTAGCAAAAAGGGGGGAAGACAATAGATTTGGAGAAAAAAACCCGTTGGAATTTTAACTGAGTAAAAAGTATAGAAATTGCGGTTTTGCAATATAATTGTGTTTAAAAGCTCCTAATTAATTATTTGAACTCCTAATATTTGATTAAAACTTGTTTTGCAGTCCTTTTTGTAGAGGTTTCAGACGAGCGGGTCGAAATGGGCCTTTCAATGGACCCGTTGGAATTTTAACTGAGTAAAGAGTACAGAAATTGAGGTTTTGCAATATAATTGTGTTGAAAAGCTCCTAATCAATTATTTGAACTCCTAATATTTGAATAAAACATTTTTGCAGTCCTTTTTGTAGAGGTTTCGGACGAGCAGGTCTAAATGGGCCTTTCAATGGACCCGTTGGAATTTTAACTGAGTAAAAACTACAGAAATTGAGGTTTTGCAATATAATTGTGTTGAAAAGCTCCTAATAAATTATTTGAACTCCTAATATTTGAATAAAACATTTTTTGCGGTCCTTTTTGTAGAGGTTTCGGACGAGCAGGTCTAAATGGGCCTTTCAATGGACCCGTTGGAATTTTAACTGAGTAAAAAGTACAGAAATTGAGGTTTTGCAATATAATTGTGTTGAAGAGCTCCTAATCAATTATTTGAACTCCTAATATTTGATTAAAACTTGTTTTGCAGTCCTTTTTGTAGAGGTTTCGGACGAGCGGGTCTAAATGGGCCTTTCAATGGACCCGTTGGAATTTTTTTTTGAAGAAAGCGGGCCTCGTTAAAAACCCCTACTAAAATCCCCAGGCACAAGGCTTGGAGAAACCTAAAAGGGGAAAAGAGTACCCATAATATATTATAAAAACGAGGTCAAACCTCGCAAAGAACAACGTTTTGGATACATTCAGGATACATGGATCCAAAAGACATAGAGGACATAGATCTAAGGGCATGGGTAGCCAAAGTGTGAGCAACAATATTAGCCTCACGGCAAACAAACTGAACATGAGCTACAGAAAAATCCTCTAAAGCAGTATGAGCTTGCAGAATCGTCGGACCCATAGGAGAAAGATCTGGCCCGAGAGAGTTGATCCTGTTCGCAAGAAATGCACAGTCTGTCTCAAAGATCAAGTGGCTCCATCCCTGGGAAAGGGAGAAAGTAATACCGGCAAGAAGACCTCTCCCTTCAGATGTAATAGCATCAGAGCAACTACCTAGCGGGAAAGCCAGGCCACCAACAACCGTCCTTGTATCATCACGGGCTACAACTCCAACCGCCGCTGCACGTGTGGAAGGGTCAAAATCCCCATCCACATTAACTTTAATAAATCCGTGAGGGGGATGCCTCCAGCGAGAAGGTGTAGTCGACGATGTCAAGGGGATGGAAGGAGTAGAAGAGGATAAAGAATTAGAGTAGTCACGATGAAGATTAATGTAGTTGACAGTAATTAACCACGGGGGTTGAAGATGTCTATTATGGATCCAATCGTTACGCCTGTTCCAAATGTTCCAAAGGGTAGTCAAGAAAAGCCCAAAAAGATCAGGAGAAAGAAGGGAAGCACCTTCCTCAAGCCATTGAAGGCCAGTGGGGGTAGAGCTATTAATGAGAGAAAGTGGTAGACCAATCAATTTAAGGGTCTCTGAAGCACCAGAGCAATCTCGAAGAGCATGGAGAATCGACTCTGTACCAGAATTACAAACAGGGCACAGACCGGAGTCTGGAGCAAAAGTCTGAAGGCGAACCCCAACAGGTAGGGCCTCTGACCCCAGACGCCAACCAAAAGTTTTAAGCTTAGGTAAAACCTTGAGTTTGGAAAGAAATTTCCATATACGAGGGGGACATATTCTTGGCTCAGGGGGCGTTGCAGAAAGAGATAGCCAGATCTGACGGAATAGATACCAGAATCGTTAGGGCTCCAAAGGATGGAATCACGAGTGTCATTGATGATAGGAACATAAATAATGGAATCGGCATCATCCGTAGTAAAGTATGCACGAACTTTGATAGGATCCCAAGAAGCTTGGTTTCGCATCATAAAGTCGCGACAACGAATATGGACTTCCTCCAATAGCTCATAGTTCTCGTAGAGGTGAATAGGCGAAGAGCCTCCCCAGTTATCAAGATGGGTACATATGTTACTATTAATACCAGGACGATAGAGGAAACCACCAAAAAGGTGTTGCATAGCATTATAAAGACCTTGCCAGGCAAACGAGCCACGAGAAGGCCGAGAGGCATGAAGAATGTTACCTGATGGAAAGTATTTGAATTTATATATTTGTCCCAAGAGGGAGTTAGGTTCGCAAATAAGACGCCATAATTGTTTACCGAGAAGTGCAATGTTAAAGTTGTTGAGGTCCCAGAAACCCATATCGCCAACAGATTTAGGCAAACATACTTGGTCCCAAGGGAGCATGTGCCAACCTTTCTTATTGGTTTTCCCAGACCACCAACATCGTTGAATGGCAGAAGTCATATCATCAATAATATTTTGGGGTAATAAGTAACAGGACATAACATATTGGGGTAGAGATTGTAAAACGGCTTTAATAAAAACTTCCCTACCACTGAAGGAAAGAAGTTGTTTGTCCCATATGGATAATCTATCATGAATTTTATCGCGTATAAACCCTAAAGCGAGGGTCTTATTTTTACCAATAACAAGAAGTACCCTTAGATAGACACCAGGGTTGGAAACCTTACGTACTTGCAAGTGGGAGTTAATAGATTGACGAATCGAAGTAGGAGTACGGGAATTGTAAAATATGGTGGACTTATCAAAGTTAACTGCTTGCCCAGAGGCAGAAGAATAAGTATGGAGGGCTGATTCAAGATGTGCAGCTTCCTCGGGTTTCGAGTTTAGGAAAACTATACAATCATCAGCAAATAAGAGGTGGTTAACCTTAGGACCATGTTTACAAGCCCCTAATCCTGGGAGTAGGCCTTGTTGTTTAGCATCAGACAAGAAAGCTGAAAGCCCTTGGGTACAAAAAAGGAAAAGAAAAGGAGATAAAGGGTCCCCTTGACGGAGACCCCTTTGAGGACGAAACAAAGGGGAAAATGAGTTATTGACCTTAACCGTGAAGGAAACTGAAGAAATACATCTCATGATAAGAGATATCCATGATGAGGCAAAACCCATACGGTTCATGACATTTTCGAGAAATGACCACTCAACCCTGTCAAAGGCCTTTTCCATATCAAGCTTAAGGGCAGCTCCTTGAGAAGACTTGGATGTACCGGTATTAATGGAGTGAATAATTTCGTGGGCAATAAGAATGTTATCTGTGATATTGCGACCCTGAACGAAGGCAGCTTGATTAGAACTGATACATAATGGAATGGTGTGTTTCATACGATTAACTAAAACTTTAGCAATAATTTTGTAAATTACGGTGCAGAGACTTATGGGCCTTAGGTGCCTCATGGTACTGGGATCCTTAATCTTAGGTATGAGGACTAAAATAGTTTGGTTAACCGAAGCCATATCAGCAGACCCATTGAGGAGATTAAGGCAGAGTGTAATGATATCTGCCCCAACCGTATCCCAATGTTGACGAAAGAAACCACTTGGTAAACCGTCGATACCAGGGGCTTTTCTAGGGTCGATGTCTCGGAAAGCGGTGATAATTTCTTCTGAAGTGAATTCCTTAGAAAGGGACTCATTCATAGCAGTCGTGATAGAGGGAGTGATTTTTGAGAGAATTTGTTCGGAGAAGTGTGGGTTGGAGGAAGTAAAAAGATTGTGGAAATATGATGAAGCTATTTCCATTAGATCGGTGTCGTCAATACACCAAACGTTATTGGAGTCAAAAAGGCCAGAGATTGTGTTCTTCTTCTTTCTACTAGAAGCTCGGGCATGAAAGAAACGAGTGTTTTTTATCTCCTTGGGAAAGCCATAGATTGCGAGAACGTTGTGCCCAATATGCTTCTTGCACCTCAAGAAGTTTGTGAAGCTTGGATTTGGCAGGGATATATCTTTTTTCAGCCGAAGCTGAGAGAGGTCGTTGTAGAAGTTTATTGATTTTTTTGGTAAGAAAGTTGATGCGACCATTGGTCTTAAATCTTTGTTGTGATTGCCAGTCTCCTAGGCAGGAGCCAATGGCTTTAATTTTATCCAAAGTGTTACCCTTGGTGGATGACCAAGTTTGTTTTACGACAGAAATACCTTCATCATTGGAAGCCCAGCAATTTTCAAATCTGAACTTGGATGATAGGGGACGGTGATTTGTTAGAGAAGGAGGTTCCGTATTCAAGAGAAGAAAACAATGATCTGATTTAGCGTCAAAGTCGGAAGTGATGCTATAGTTGGGATAGGTGGCTTTCCATGCCATATTCCCTACGAATCGATCTAATCTCTCAAATAAAGTAGGAGTTTTGGGCCCCGTTTTGGTCCAAGTAAACCAACCCATTGTAGGTTTGCAATCAAAAAGGTTGTTACGTGAAAGACAATGGTGAAAGTTATTAATTTGAGATCTAGGCCGACGGCAGCCACCTTGTTTTTCATTATCAGCTAGGATTTCGTTAAAGTCGCCACCGAGAAGCCAAGGTTGACCATCATTATTATTGAGTGAATCAATTAGTTCCCAAGTTTTAGGTTTGTTACATGTTTCCAAGAAACCATGAACACCAGTGAAGTAAAACGAAGACGAATTGAAACTAACATAAGTATGAATAAAGCGATCCGAATAAGCAAGCAAATCAATATTATAAGTTTTTAAAGAAAATAAAGCGAGTCCAGAACATGCATCCGAAAAATCAACCGAAAAAGCTAGGTCCATACCTAGCAAAGTACCAAGACGGCTATAAGCCGTATTTTTAAGTTTAGTTTCGCATAAAAAAGTAAATCTGGATTATGAAGTTGAACGTATTGCTGGAGATGTTGAACTGCCTGGACCTTCCCGAGACCATGGCAGTTCCAACATAAAATGATCATTTCCCTCGGCGGGGCTGCACATCAGCCGCCAACGGAGAGTTTTTTCCGCTGCTCATCCCAGCTTTCAATGTTGGAGAAGGAGAGGGCCTTGATTTCTTGGGCTGGAGGACCACATGGATGGGGGAACGTCTCTTTACACCACGGTTAGAAGGAATGGGAATGGGAGCAGGATCCGAGGCTGCAATATTCGGATAGTACTTAAGTAGCCATGAATCAAATGCATCTATAAGCGAAATACCGGTTTGGAGGAAGGGCTTACTTAATTGAGAGTCCAATTTACGCACTTGATGAGCTGTGGGACTTGGAACTCCATCATCTTGGACTTCCAGATTGTCTTGTTCAGAATCCACAGGAACAAGGTAGATAGTGTTTAGAGGCTGTGGCGAAATAACCCGAAGAGGGCGTGGAACACGTAGAGGTGGCTGGGAATCTGGCTTGGCAGCAGGCGGCTCAGAGGATTGTTCCCCTACCATCTCATCATTGTTATTAGTGTCCTCCACGGGGAGATCAGCAAAAGAGGCAGCATCCCCTTCATTCAACTTCCCTAAAAATTCAGAGAAGCATGAAGTGAGCTTTAGGTGTGGGAAGCGTTGGATAAAGAGCAAATGGTAATGTTTAATAAGAGAAAGACCTAAGTCTTGTGCAGAAGCCACAGGCTCCACTACAGATTTACCTTTATCCTTTGGATCTGTTAATAAAGGTAATTCAGTGAAAAGACTAAAGGAAAAGTAGGGAATGTAAAGTAGTATTATAAAAAAACATAGAATACCTTTCAGTGGGAGCTGGTTGACATTAGTAGGGTTTGCAGTAGATTTTCCTTTATCCGTGGAATCTAAATGAGCGAAAGAATCAAAGTATGAGTAAAGTGAATAATGATGAGGAGATTTTTGAATACGAAAAAAAATATATAAATTACCTTGTGGTGGTTGGCGATTAACAGGAATGGGGATATCAACAGAACGGATGCGACCCCGTGGTCCCTGATCCCGAGGGCGCGGGGGAAGCCAACAGAGCCATTCTCCATATTGTAATTTAGTCGGATCAAAAGCACTTTTATTAGGGCAGTTCTCAAAAATATGACTAATGAAGCCACAGTCGTGGCATAAGAGAGGTAAGCGTTCATACTGAAGTCGACAGGAAGTGGTTCGTATACCTTTACCAATGAGAATGAATCGGGGAATTGGCTTGGAAATATCCATCAGGATCTCAACTCTCAGAAAATCTGTCATGTTTACTTCTTTTTTTCGAGTATTAGTCCTAAGAACTGTACCAACCATAGCGCCAAGTGATTGACCCACCAGGTGGGTTCTGTCAGGATCTTCGTCTGTAGTTACCATTAACGGTTTGGGCAAGGCAAGAATGCGAAACCAGATACGCATAGGGTTGAAGGAGTATTCATCCATGCTTTTGCCAGGATTGTATTCAACTAGAGCTAACCACTCATCTTTGTATAACCAAGGTCCCCTCTCAAAAACATCATCGTGATCACTTGGGGTAGCGAACTCTATCCTAAAGAAAGAGTCACGAACAATGGACATAGATTTGAGGTTATTTTTTTCCATATTCCTTCAAAAGCTTGAAGGACTGCCCAATCATCAATGGGTTTGGATGAGATGAATTTCCCAATTAGGATAGTGTTTGGATTTTCATCAAAGAAGTCAAAATCAGGTGTATAGATGGCAGTAGCTTCTTCATTGGTAAGATCAAGGTTGGAGTAATGGGGAAGAGAAGATGAGGAAGCCATTCGAGAAGAGCTAGGTAGAAAGTGGAATTGAAAGACAGAGATAAAAATCAAAGGAGGTAGGAAAGTGGGAGTAAAAGATTGATATTCCTTTAAAGGAAAATAATTAAGTAGACGGCAAGGAATTGAAAAAGGAAAGGAGTTAAGCAATTGATTGATGGAATCATAAATCAGATTCCAAGATTGAAGTTTAGAAGATATGAAATTGATGGGATGAGAATAAGGAAAGGTTTGGAATGGAAAGGGGAAGATGGAAGATAATTTCCAAATATGAAAGATGATCTTATGAAAAATTATGGAAAGATGGGTGAGGATATTATGGAGCATAACGGGAAAGATATGTATGGGAATAATAAGGAAAGGAAAATGAAATTTGCTAATTAATGGAGTGATTATGTAAGTAATATTACTGGATATTACAAATGAAGGTAATAAGTTGGTATAGGGAATGTAAAGAATTATCATTAATGGAAAGAGGAGAGTTAAATGTGGGTGAAGATAAGGAAATAAAATGAATAATTTGTGGTAAGTATAATTAAAGTGGTGATACACGTTAAATTTAAAGATGGAAAAGAAATTAATTGATTGGTGAATTGAACCATTAAAGATTGAGGTGGGAGTATAAGGAAGTTTTATAAAAAGGAATCTAATACTTAACATGTATTTAGAATGGGATAGTAAAAAAAGATAGAAGAAAAGGATATGTCTGGAAATTAGTAAAGATGGTAAGAATTGTATATTGTAACTGGAAAGTTTTGTCTCCAACAAAGAAAGAAGAGTTAAATGTGGAACAAAATAAGTGAACAAAATGGCATGATTAGTGTAATAGAATAGTGAGTTTGGTGAAAGTATATTAATAGGAAGATAAATTGAGCTATTTAGGGCGTTTAGAGTGTTGTAAAGTATCATAATAGGATATGTATAAGGTATGTGGAAAAATTTAAGGGTACAAGGAAAATAGTTTAATAAATGAGAAGGTTTAAACATCCTTAAAATGGGAAGTAACGTATTATTGATGCTGTAATAAAATAGACTAGTAGGTGTAAGATTGATGTAAATTGATAAAATAAAGAAGATATTAAATTGAAATTGTAAATTGTTTAAAGTTATACTATGCGAATTTATGTAGGTATTAAATGGATCTTTATTTATATGTGGAAAAAGATGGTAGTTCAGAATGGAATGAGATTTTACAAATTGATGTCTTTGATTATCTAATTTCACCATGAAGGTGATCGTTGTAATTTCCCCAATGGGGGATAGAAGAAGAGCACCTAAAAAGGTGTTGATGATTGTAAGAAAATGGAGAGGATTCCATAGACATAAAATAAAATGGATAGAAATAAAAAAAGAAATAAAAGAAATTGTAGATAGAGAAAACAATAGAGCAAAAGAAGTAATTACATTACAATAATAAAATTGGAAATATGAGGCGTATTGAGCAGAGTGGAAGGAATAGGTAAACAAGAAAACAAGAAAATAAGCAGAAATACTCGAGCTGCAACTAACATGGTGAAAAAGACCCAGGGTCTTACAAAAACGACTAATGGAATAAAGCCAAACAAAAGATAAGCATAGAAGCTGAAGATAAAGATGGATGTTAATGAAAAAGAAGAAGGTACTAACATAAAATAAATAGCTACGCAAATTATATAAAATAGATGAGAAAAGATCATTCAGAAAAGAGAAAAAAGCTTTGCAAATGCAATGAAAGAATGAAATAAAAAAGAAAATACAAGACAGCAGAAAAAATAAAGCATAATAAAAGAGCATAAAAGAAAAGGCAAAAACATCAAAAAAGGAAGCATAAAAAAACAAATAATTACAGACCAAGGGAATGATAGAGAGAGGGGATAGAAAAATAATACAGACTAAAGGATAAAGAAAGGGGGGATAAAAGAATAATTACAAACCCATAAATAGCTAAGATGAAAAAAAGAAATACTAGAACCAGAAAGTTGGCTTGTAATAGGGAGACAACGACCCCCTAGAGATGGGCACCTTGAGGACGCAAAGGGCTCACACGAAGGATTGATATGCAAGGCACCAACAAGAGCAATAATTAGAGTAGATAAACATGAGCAAAAATAAAACATCCAAAATAGAGAAGACAACAAATTAAAAATAACAAAGAGGATCCAATATGCAAGAAGATAATAAGGGAGAAGACGGCATGGCAGTAGCACAAATAATTGATTTGTTAACAAAATCCCTAAAAGGGAATGATAACATAACATAGCAGAAACAAAAAGAAAAATATAAAATCCCACATGGTGGGTCGATAGCAAATTCCCTAGAAGGGATCGAATGTGGATAGAAAAAAAGTAGGCCAAGGCCACATAAATAGAAAAAACGAACCAGAAGATTAATAATAGATTCAAAAGAAGCAGCCATAATAGGGAATCAATCCAAAATAAACTGTGGAGATGACTAAGCCGAGGCAAATAACAAATAGGAAAAAGAAACCTCGTAAAAGAACAATTCAGGAGATTGAAATAAAATTTAGCATAAACATTAAAGGGAACATAAAAAAACAGAATTGAATATAGCCCAAAATCAGACATAAGCAGATAGAAAAAATATAAATTAACGAAGGAAGAGCTTTACCGGTGGTCACCAGAGGAAAAGACGATTCACAGATCCGTCGGATGCCCGGCAGAGAATGGCGAACCAGGTTTCGTCACGGGGGGAAAATGCCATAATAGAGAAAACCACAAATGTCAGAGGAGAAATATTTAAGATTAGGAAAACAAATACGAGAACAAGAAGGGGGAGGGGAGAAAATATTACCCATTGTATATACGACTGATATAACCCTATAACTGACATCTCCAAAGGAGTGGCTGAGGTCGATCGGGAAATCCAACTTTCCACTGTCAAGACAACCCATCGGTGAGAGAAATCAGGGGCAGAGGAGAGACTAACAAAACAGAAAGATAGAAGAGGAATAAAAAAGACCAGAATAAAAAAATAATAAAAAAATAAAGCAATAAAAAAGAAATGGTAATGGTAGATGGCCATTCGGAGATGGTGTAGAACAAACCCTAAACAAATTGAAAAAAGCCTTGCAAAAGGAAGAGAAACCATTAGATCAAATAAGAAAATTAAAAAAAATAAAAAAAAATAAAGAGGGGATGGCCGGAAACATGACCGGAGCGGCAACAGCAGCATCGATGAAAGGGGAGGCCTCGGAAAAAAGTAGGATCTCCAAAAAATGCAAAAGAGAAACCGGATGAAAAAAAGATTGCAAATCACACCACCCGTTGCGGAAACCTTGATCTTGCACAAAGAAGATGCATCGGTGAGAGCCAGTGGATAGATATGCCTCACAAAACAAAAATGAAGCAAGATTGTGAGAAAAAATAACACGAAAATAGTAAAAAAAATTAAAACCAGAACCTGAAAAAACTAATCTAAAAATGGGGGAAATCGGATTTGGGCTGGGATTGGGACTCATCAAAACTTTACCTTTAATCACATGGATCTCATGGTGGGGGTAAACGCCGGCTGGTGAGGGGAAAGGAACGGTGGCGGACGGCGTAGTGGAGACACTGGCGGCGGCAGAGAGAAGCATAGAGGAGAGAAAACTAGGGTAAAATGAAAGAAGGGGAAAGGGTAAAGCAGCGGTGTAAGGGAAAATAGAAAAGGGAAATGCAAAAAAACACGCAAAACCCCAAAAGAGAGCCGAGAGAGTTGAGAGAATTTCGAGAGACCCCATCCCACCCGTTGGAATTTTAACTGAGTAAAAAGTACAGAAATTGAGGTTTTGCAATATAATTGTGTTGCAAAGCTCCAAATCAATTACATGAACTCCTAAAATTTGGTTAAAACTTGTTTTGCAGTCCTTTTTGTAGAGGTTTCGGACGAGCAGGTCGAAATGGGCCTTTCAATGGACCCGTTGGAATTTTAAATGAGTAAAAAGTACATAAATTGATGTTTTGCAATATAATTGTGTTGAAAAGCTCCTAATCAATTATTTGAACTCCTAATATTTGAATAAAACATTTTTGGGGTCCTTTTTGTAGAGATTTCGGACGAGCAGGTCTAAATGGGCCTTTCAATGGACATGTTGGAATTTTAAATGAGTAAAAAGTATAGAAATTGAGGTTTTGCAATATAATTGTGTTGAAAAGCTCCTAATCAATTATTTGAACTCCTAATATTTGAATAAAACCTTTTTGCGGTCCTTTTTGTAGAGGTTTCGGACGAGCATGTCTAAATGGGCGTTTCAATGGACCCGTTGGAATTTTAACTAAGTAAAAAGTACAGAAATTGAGGTTTTGCAATGTAATTGTGTTGAAAAGCTCCTAATCAATTATTTGAACTCCTAATATTTGAATAAAACATTTTTGCGGTCCTTTTTGTAGAGGTTTCGGACGAGCAGGTCTAAATGGGCCTTTCAATGGACCCGTTGGAATTTTAACTGAGTAAAAAGTACAGAAATTGAGGTTTTGCAATGTAATTATGTTGAAAAGCTTCTAATCAATTACATGAACTCCTAAAATTTGATTAAAACTTGTTTTGCGGTCATTTTTGTAGAGGTTTCGGACGAGCGGGTCGAAATGGGCCTTTCAATGGACCCGTTGGAATTTTAAATTAGTAAAAAGTACAGAAATTGAGGTTTTGCAATATAATTGTGTTGAAAAGCTCCTAATCAATTATTCGAACTCCTAATATTTGAATAAAACATTTTTGCGGTCTTTTTTGTAGAGGTTTTGGACGAGCAGGTCTAAATGGGCCTTTCAATGGACCCATTGGAATTTTAACTGAGTAAAAAGTACAGAAATTGCGGTTTTGCAATATAATTGTGTTGAAAAGCTCCTAATCAATTATTTGAACTCCTAATATTTGAATAAAACATTTTTACGGTCCTTTTTGTAGAGGTTTCGAACGAGCAGGTCTAAATGGGCCTTTCAATGGACCCGTTGGAATTTTAACTGAGTAAAAAGTACAAAAATTGAGGTTTTGCAATGTAATTATGTTGAAAAGCTTCTAATCAATTACGTGAACTGAATAAAAAGTACAGAAATTGAGGTTTTGCAATGTAATTAAAACATGTTTTGCGGTCCTTTTTGTAGAGGTTTCGGACGAGCGAGTCAAAATGGGCCTTTCAATGGACCAGTTGGAATTTTAACTGAATAAAAAGTACATAAATTGAGGTTTTGCAATATAGTTGTGCTCTAAAGCTCCTAATCAATTACATGAACTCCTAAAATTTGGTTAAAACTTGTTTTGCAGTCCTTTTTGTAGAGGTTTCGGACGAGCGGGTCGAAATGGGCCTTTCAATGGACCCGTTGGAAATTTAAATGAGTAAAAAGTACATAAATTGATGTTTTGCAATATAATTGTGTTGAAAAGCTCCTAATCAATTATTTGAACTCCTAATATTTGAATAAAACATTTTTGGGGTCCTTTTTGTAGAGATTTTGGACGAGCAGGTATAAATGGGCCTTTCAATGGACCCGTTGGAATTTTAAATGAGTAAAAAGTATAGAAATTGAGGTTTTGCAATATAATTGTGTTGAAAAGCTCCTAATCAATTATTTGAACTCCTAATAATTGAATAAAACCTTTTTGCGGTCCTTTTTGTAGAGGTTTCGGACGAGCATGTCTAAATGGGCCTTTCAATGGACCCGTTGGAATTTTAACTAAGTAAAAAGTACAGAAATTGAGGTTTTGCAATATAATTGTGTTGAAAAGCTCCTAATCAATTATTTGAACTCCTAATATTTGAATAAAACATTTTTGCGGTCCTTTTTGTAGAGGTTTCGAACGAGCATGTCTAAATAGGCCTTTCAATGGACCCGTTGGAATTTTAACTGAGTAAAAAGTACAGAAATTGAGGTTTTGCAATGTAATTGTGTTGAAAAGCTTCTAATCAATTACATGAACTGAATAAAAAGTACAGAAATTGAGGTTTTGCAATGTAATTAAAACTTGTTTTGCGGTCCTTTTTGTAGAGGTTTCGGACGAGCGGGTCGTAATGGGCCTTTCAATGGACCAATTGGAATTTTAACTGAATAAAAAGTACATAAATTGAGGTTTTGCAATATAGTTGTGTTCAAAAGCTCATAATCAATTACATGAACTCCTAAAATTTGGTTAAAACTTGTTTTGCAGTCCTTTTTGTAGAGGTTTCGGACGAGCGGGTCGAAATGGGCCTTTCAATGGACCCCTTAGAATTTTAAATGAGTAAAAAGTACAAAAATTGATGTTCTGCAATATAATTGTGTTGAAAAGCTCCTAATCAATTATTTGAACTCCTAATATTTGAATAAAACCTTTTTGCGGTCCTTTTTGTTGGGGTTTCGGACAAGTAGGTCTAAATGGGCCTTTCAATGGACCCGTTGGAATTTTATCTGAGTAAAAAGTATAAAATTGAGGTTTTTCAATATAATTGTTTTTAAAAGCTCCTAATCAATTATTTGAACTCCTAATATTTGAATAAAACATTTTTGCTTTCCTTTTTGTAGAGGTTTCGGACGAGCAGGTCTAAATGGGCCTTTCAATGGACCCGTTGGAATTTTAACTGAGTAAAAAGTACAGAAATTGAGGTTTTGCAATGTAATTGTGTTTAAAAGCTTCTAATCAATTACATGAACTCCTAAAATTTGATTAAAACTTGTTTTGCGGTCCTTTTTGTAGAAGTTTCAGACGAGCGGGTCGAAATGGGCATTTCAATGGACCCGTTGGAATTTTAACAGAGTAAAAAGTACAGAAATTGAGGTTTTGCATTATAATTATGTTGAAAAGCTCCTATTCAATTATTTGAACTCCTAATATTTGAATAAAACATTTTTGCGGTCCTTTTGTAGAGGTTTCGGACGAGGAGGTCTAAATGGGCCTTTCAATGGACCCGTTGGAATTTTAAATGAGTAAAAAGTACAGAAATTGAGGTTTTGCATTATAATTGTGTTGAAAAGCTCCTAATCAATTATTCGAACTCCTAATATTTGAATAAAACATTTTTGCGGTCTTTTTTGTAGAGTTTTCGGACGAGCAGGTCGAAATGGGTCTTTCAATGGACCCGTTGGAATTTTAACTGAGTAAAAAGTACAGAAATTGAAGTTTTTTAATATAATTGTTTTCAAAATCTCCTAATCAATTATTTGAACTCCTAAAATTTGATTAAAACTTGTTTTGCGGTCCTTTTTGTAGAGGTTTCGGATGAGCGAGTCGAATTGGGCCTTTCAATGGACCCGTTGGAATTTTATCTAAGTAAAAAGTATAAAATTGAGGTTTTGCAATATAATTGTGTTTAAAAGATCCTAATCAATTACATGAACTCTAAAAATTTGATTAAAACTTGTTTTGCTGTCCTTTTTGTTGAGGTTTCGGACGAGCGGGTCGAAATGGGCCTTTCAATGGACCCGTTAGAATTTTAACTGATTAAAAAGTACATAAATTGAGGTTTTGCAATATAATTGTGTTGAAAAGCTCCTAATCAATTATTTGAACTCCTAATATTTGAATAAAACATTTTTGCGGTCCTTTTTGTAGAGGTTTCGGACGAGCAGGTCTAAATGGGCCTTTCAATGGACCCGTTGGAAATTTAATTGAGTAAAAAGTACAGAAATTGAGGTTTTGCAATATAATTGTGTTGAAAAGCTCCTGATCAATTACATGAACTCCTAAAATTTGATTAAAACTTGTTTTGCAGTCCTTTTTGTAGAGGTTTCGGACGAGCGGGTCGAAATGGGCCTTTCAATGGACCCGTTGGAATTTTAAATTAGTAAAAAGTACAGAAATTGAGGTTTTGCTATATAATTGTGTTGAAAAGCTCCTAATCAATTATTCGAACTCCTAATATTTGAATAAAACATTTTTGCGGTCTTTTTTGTAGAGGTATCGGACGAGCAGGTCTAAATGGGCCTTTCAATGGACCCGTTGGAATTTTAAATTAGTAAAAAGTACAGAAATTGCGGTTTTGCAATATAATTGTGTTGAAAAGCTCCTAATCAATTATTTGAACTCCTAACATTTGAATAAAACATTTTTGCGGTCCTTTTTGTGGAGGTTTCGGATGAGCAGGTCTAAATGGGCCTTTCAATGGACCCGTTGGAATTTTAACTGAGTAAAAAGTACAGAAATTGAGGTTTTGCAATGTAATTATGTTGAAAAGCTTCTAATCAATTACATGAACTGAATAAAAAGTACAGAAATTGAGGTTTTGCAATGTAATTAAAACTTGTTTTGCGGTCCTTTTTGTAGAGGTTTCGGACGAGCGGGTCGAAATGGGCCTTTCAATGGACCAGTTGGAATTTTAACTGAATAAAAAGTACATAAATTGTGGTTTTGCAATATAGTTGTGTTCAAAAGCTCCTAATCAATTATTTGAACTCCTAATATTTGATTAAAACTTGTTTTGCGGTCCTTTTTGTAGAGGTTTCGGACGAGCAGGTCTAAATGAACCTTTGAATGGACCCGTTGGAATTTTGACTGAGTAAAAAGTACAAAAATTGAGGTTTTGCAATATAATTGTGTTGAAAAGCTCCTAATCAATTATTTGAACTCTTAATATTTGAATAAAACATTTTTGCGGTCCTTTTTGTAGAGGTTTCGGACGAGGAGGTCTAAATAGGCCTTTCAATGGACCCGTTGGAATTTTAAATGAGTAAAAAGTACAGAAGTTGAGGTTTCGCAATATAATTGTGTTGAAAAGCTCCTAATCAATTATTCGAACTCCTAATATTTGAATAAAACATTTTTGCGGTCTTTTTTGTGGAGTTTTCGGACGAGCAGGTCGAAATGGGCCTTTCAATGGACCCGTTGGAATTTTAACTGAGTAAAAAGTACAGAAATTGCGGTTTTGCAATATAATTGTGTTGAAAAGCCCCTAATCAATTATTTGAACTCCTAATATTTGAATAAAACATTTTGCGGTCCTTTTTGTAGAGGTTTCGGACGAGCAGTTCTAAATGGGCCTTTCAATGGACCCGTTGGAATTTTACCTGTGTACAAAGTACCGAAATTGAGGTTTTGCAATGTAATTATGTTGAAAAGCTTCTAATCAATTACATGAACTCCTAAAATTTGATTAAAACATGTTTTGCGGTCCTTTTTGTAGAGGTTTCGGACGAGCGGTTCGAAATGGTCCTTTCAATGGACCCGTTGGAATTTTAACTGAATAAAAAAGGACATAAATTGAGGTTTTTCAATATAGTTGTGTTAAAAAGCTCCTAATCAATTATTTGAACTCCTAATATTTGATTAAAACTTGTTTTGCAGTCCTTTTTGTAGAGGTTTCGGACGAGTGGGTCGAAATGGGCCTTTCAATGGACCCTTTAGAATTTTAAATGAGTAAAACGTACAGAAATTGATGTTTTGCAATATAATTGTGTTGAAAAGCTCCTAATCAACTATTTGAACTCCTAATATTTGAATAAAACCTTTTTGCGGTCCTTTTTGTTGAGGTTTCGGACAAGTAGGTCTAAATGGGCCTTTCAATGGACCCGTTGGAATTTTATCTGAGTAAAAAGTATAAAATTGAGGTTTTTCAATATAATTGTTTTTAAAAGCTCCTAATCAATTATTTGAACTCCTAATATTTGAATAAAACATTTTTGCGTTCCTTTTCGTAGAGGTTTCGGACGAGCAAGTCTAAATGGGCCTTTCAATGGACCCGTTGGAATTTTAACTGAGTAAAAAGTACAGAAATTGCGGTTTTGCAATGTAATTGTGTTTAAAAGCTTCTAATCAATTACATGAACTCCTAAAATTTGATTAAAACTTGTTTTGCGGTCCTTTTTGTAGAAGTTTCAGATGAGCGGGTCGAAATGGGCATTTCAATGGACCCGTTGGAATTTTAACTGAGTAAAAAGTATAGAAATTGAGGTTTTGCATTATAATTATGTTGAAAAGCTCCTAATCAATTATTTGAACTCCTAATATTTGAATAAAACATTTTTGCGGTCCTTTTGTAGAGGTTTCGGACGAGGAGGTCTAAATGGGCCTTTCAATGGACCCGTTGGAATTTTAAATGAGTAAAAAGTACAGAAATTGAGGTTTTGCATTATAATTGTGTTGAAAAGCTCCTAATCAATTATTCGAACTCCTAATATTTGAATAAAACATTTTTGCGGTCTTTTTTGTAGAGGTTTCGGACGAGCAGGTCGAAATGGGCCTTTCAATGGACCCGTTGGAATTTTAACTGAGTAAAAAGTACAGAAATTGATGTTTTGCAATATAATTGTTTTCAAAATCTCCTAATCAATTATTTGAACTCCTAAAATTTGATTAAAACTTGTTTTGCGGTCCTTTTTGTAGAGGTTTCGGACGAGCGAGTCGAAATGGGCCTTTCAATGGACCCGTTGGAATTTTATCTAAGTAAAAAGTATAAAATTGAGGTTTTGCAATATAATTGTGTTTAAAAGATCCTAATCAATTACATGAACTCTAAAAATTTGATTAAAACTTGTTTTGCTGTCCTTTTTGTTGAGGTTTCGGACGAGCGGGTCGAAATGGGCCTTTCAATGGACCCGTTAGAATTTTAACTGATTAAAAAGTACATAAATTGAGGTTTTGCAATATAATTGTGTTGAAAAGCTCCTAATCAATTATTTGAACTCCTAATATTTGAATAAAACATTTTTGCGGTCCTTTTTGTAGAGGTTTCGGACGAGCAGGTCTAAATGGGCCTTTCAATGGACCCGTTGGAAATTTAATTGAGTAAAAAGTACAGAAATTGAGGTTTTGCAATATAATTGTGTTGAAAAGCTCCTAATACATTACATGAACTCCTAAAATTTGATTAAAACTTGTTTTGCAGTCCTTTTTGTAGAGGTTTCGGACGAGCGGGTCGAAATGGGCCTTTCAATGGACCCGTTGGAATTTTAAATTAGTAAGAAGTACAGAAATTGAGGTTTTGCAATATAATTGTGTTGAAAAGCTCCTAATTAATTATTCGAACTCATAATATTTGAATAAAACATTTTTGCGGTCTTTTTTGTAGAGGTTTCGGACGAGCAGGTCTAAATGGGTGTTTCAATGGACCCGTTGGAATTTTTTTTGATTATATGCATGTCCGTCTTACGGTCCATGTTCGGGGTGCGTGGCTGCCCCTCCCAACAATGTCGTCTCCAAGGTTCGAACTCACGTCCTCTCCTTGGGAGTGCAATGTGCCTTACCAATGCACCCAACCCTTGTTGGTGACCCGTTGGAATTTTAACTTAGTAAAAAGTACAGAAATTGAGGTTTTGCAATATAATTGTGTTGAAAAGCTCCTAATCAATTATTTGAACTCCTAACATTTGAATAAAACATTTTTGCGGTCCTTTTTGTGGAGGTTTCGGATGAGCAGGTCTAAATGGGCCTTTCAATGGACCCGTTGGAATTTTAACTGAGTAAAAAGTACAGAAATTGAGTTTTGCAATATAATTGTGTTGAAAAGCTCCTAATCAATTATTTGAACTCCTAATATTTGAATAAAACATTTTTGCGGTCCTTTTTGTAGAGGTTTCGGACGAGCAGGTCTAAATGGGCCTTTCAATGGACCCGTTGGAATTTTAACTGAGTAAAAAGTACAGAAATTGAGGTTTTGCAATGTAATTATGTTGAAAAGCTTCTAATCAATTACATGAACTCCTAAAATTTGATTAAAACTTGTTTTGCGGTCCTTTTTGTAGAGGTTTTGGACGAGCGGGTCGAAATGGGCCTTTCAATGGACCAGTTGGAATTTTAAATTAGTAAAAAGTACAGAAATTGAGGCTTTGCAATATAATTGTGTTGAAAAGCTCCTAATCAATTATTCGAACTCCTAATATTTGAATAAAACATTTTTGCGGTCTTTTTTGTAGATGTTTCGGACGAGCAGGTCTAAATGGGCCTTTCAATGGACCCGTTGGAATTTTAACTGAGTAAAAAGTACAGAAATTGCGGTTTTGCGATATAATTGTGTTGAAAAGCTCCTAATCAATTATGTGAACTCCTAATATTTGAATAAAACATTTTTGCGGTCCTTTTTGTAGAGGTTTCGGACGAGGAGGTCTAAATGGGCCTTTCAATGGACCCGTTGGATCTTTAAATGAGTAAAAAGTACAGAAATTGAGGTTTTGCAATATAATTGTGTTGAAAAGCTCCTAATCAATTATTCGAACTCCTAATATTTGAATAAAACATTTTTGCGGTCTTTTTTGTAGAGGTTTCGGACGAGCAGGTCGAAATGTGCCTTTCAATGGACCCGTTGGAATTTTAACTAAGTAAAAAGTATAGAAATTGCGGTTTTGCAATATAATTGTGTTGAAAAGCCCCTAATCAATTATTTGAACTCCTAATATTTGAATAAAACATTTTTGCGGTCCTTTTTGTAGAGGTTTCGGACGAGCAGTTCTAAATGGGCCTTTCAATGGACCCGTTGGAATTTTAACTGAGTAAAAAGTACAGAAATTGAGGTTTTGCAATATAATTGTGTGAAAAGCTCCTAATCAATTATTTGAACTCCTAATATTGGAATAAAACATTTTTGCGGTCCTTTTTGTAGAGGTTTCGGACGAGCAGGTCTAAATGGGCCTTTCAATGGACCCGTTGGAATTTTAACTGAGTAAAAAGTACAGAAATTGAGGTTTTGCAATGTAATTATGTTGAAAAGCTTCTAATCAATTACATGAACTCCTAAAATTTGATTAAAACTTGTTTTGCAGTCCCTTTTGTAGAGGTTTCGGACGAGCGGGTCGAAATGGGCCTTTCAATGGACCCGTTGGAATTTTAACTGAATAAAAAGTACATAAATTGAGGTTTTGCAATATAATTGTGTTCAAAAACTCCTAATCAATTATTCGCACTCCTAATATTTGAAAAAAACATTTTTGCGGTCTTTTTTGTAGAGGTTTCGGACGAGCAGGTCTAAATGGGTCTTTCAATGGACCCGTTGGAATTTTAACTGAGTAAAAAGTACAGAAATTGCGGTTTTGCAATATAATTGTGTTGAAAAGCTCCTAATCAATTATTTGAACTCCTAATATTTGAATAAAACATTTTTGCGGTCCTTTTTGTAGAGGTTTCGGACGAGGAGGTCTAAATGGGCCTTTCAATGGACCCGTTGGAATTTTAAATGAGTAAAAAGTACAGAAATTGAGGTTTTGCAATATAATTGTGTTGAAAAGCTCCTAATCAATTATTCGAACTCCTAATATTTGAATAAAACATTTTTGCGGTCTTTTTTGTAGAGGTTTCGGACGAGCAGGTCGAAATGTGCCTTTCAATGGACCCGTTGGAATTTTAACTGAGTAAAAAGTATAGAAATTGCGGTTTTGCAATATAATTGTGTTGAAAAGCCCCTAATCAATTATTTGAACTCCTAATATTTGAATAAAACATTTTTGTTGTCCTTTTTGTAGAGGTTTCGGACGAGCAGTTCTAAATGGGCCTTTCAATGGACCCGTTGGAATTTTACCTGAGTACAAAGTACAGAAATTGAGGTTTTGCAATGTAATTATGTTGAAAAGCTTCTAATCAATTACATGAACTCCTAAAATTTGATTAAAACATGTTTTGCGGTCCTTTTTGTAGAGGTTTCGGACGAGCGGTTCGAAATGGTCCTTTCAATGGACCCGTTGGAATTTTAACTGAATAAAAAGTACAGAAATTGAGGTTTTGCAATATAGTTGTGTTCAAAAGCTCCTAATCAATTATTTGAACTCCTAATATTTGATTATAACTTGTTTTGCAGTCCCTTTTGTAGAGGTTTCGGACGAGCGGGTCGAAATGGGCCTTTCAATGGACCCCTTAGAATTTTAAATGAGTAAAAAGTACAGAAATTGAGGTTTTGCAATATAATTGTGTTGAAAAGCTCCTAATCAATTATTTGAACTCCTAATATTTGAATAAAACCTTTTTGCGGTCCTTTTTGTTGAGGTTTCGAACAAGTAGGTTTAAATGGGCCTTTCAATGGACCCGTTGGAATTTTATCTGAGTAAAAAGTATAAAATTGAGGTTTTTCAATATAATTGTTTTTAAAAGCTCCTAATCAATTATTTGAACTCCTAATATTTGAATAAAACATTTTTGCATTCCTTTTTGTAGAGATTTCGGACGAGCAGGTCTAAATGGGCCTTTCAATGGACCCGTTGGAATTTTAACTGAGTAAAAAGTACAGAAATTGAGGTTTTGCAATGTAATTGTGTTGAAAAGCTTTTAATCAATTACATGAACTCCTAAAATTTGATTAAAACTTGTTTTGCGGTCCTTTTTGTAGAAGTTTCAGACGAGCGGGTCGAAATGGGCATTTCAATGGACCCGTTGGAATTTTAACTTAGTAAAAAGTACAGAAATTGAGGTTTTGCAATATAATTGTGTTGAAAAGCTCCTAATCAATTATTTGAACTCCTAACATTTGAATAAAACATTTTTGGGGTCCTTTTTGTAGAGATTTTGGACGAGCAGGTATAAATGGGCCTTTCAATGGACCCGTTGGAATTTTAAATGAGTAAAAAGTATAGAAATTGAGGTTTTGCATTATAATTGTGTTGAAAAGCTCCTAATCAATTATTCGAACTCCTAATATTTGAATAAAACATTTTTGCGGTCTTTTTTGTAGAGTTTTCGGACGAGCAGGTCGAAATGGGTCTTTCAATGGACCCGTTGGAATTTTAACTGAGTAAAAAGTACAGAAATTGAAGTTTTTTAATATAATTGTTTTCAAAATCTCCTAATCAATTATTTGAACTCCTAAAATTTGATTAAAACTTGTTTTGCGGTCCTTTTTGTAGAGGTTTCGGATGAGCGAGTCGAATTGGGCCTTTCAATGGACCCGTTGGAATTTTATCTAAGTAAAAAGTATAAAATTGAGGTTTTGCAATATAATTGTGTTTAAAAGATCCTAATCAATTACATGAACTCTAAAAATTTGATTAAAACTTGTTTTGCTGTCCTTTTTGTTGAGGTTTCGGACGAGCGGGTCGAAATGGGCCTTTCAATGGACCCGTTAGAATTTTAACTGATTAAAAAGTACATAAATTGAGGTTTTGCAATATAATTGTGTTGAAAAGCTCCTAATCAATTATTTGAACTCCTAATATTTGAATAAAACATTTTTGCGGTCCTTTTTGTAGAGGTTTCGGACGAGCAGGTCTAAATGGGCCTTTCAATGGACCCGTTGGAAATTTAATTGAGTAAAAAGTACAGAAATTGAGGTTTTGCAATATAATTGTGTTGAAAAGCTCCTGATCAATTACATGAACTCCTAAAATTTGATTAAAACTTGTTTTGCAGTCCTTTTTGTAGAGGTTTCGGACGAGCGGGTCGAAATGGGCCTTTCAATGGACCCGTTGGAATTTTAAATTAGTAAAAAGTACAGAAATTGAGGTTTTGCTATATAATTGTGTTGAAAAGCTCCTAATCAATTATTCGAACTCCTAATATTTGAATAAAACATTTTTGCGGTCTTTTTTGTAGAGGTATCGGACGAGCAGGTCTAAATGGGCCTTTCAATGGACCCGTTGGAATTTTAAATTAGTAAAAAGTACAGAAATTGCGGTTTTGCAATATAATTGTGTTGAAAAGCTCCTAATCAATTATTTGAACTCCTAACATTTGAATAAAACATTTTTGCGGTCCTTTTTGTGGAGGTTTCGGATGAGCAGGTCTAAATGGGCCTTTCAATGGACCCGTTGGAATTTTAACTGAGTAAAAAGTACAGAAATTGAGGTTTTGCAATGTAATTATGTTGAAAAGCTTCTAATCAATTACATGAACTGAATAAAAAGTACAGAAATTGAGGTTTTGCAATGTAATTAAAACTTGTTTTGCGGTCCTTTTTGTAGAGGTTTCGGACGAGCGGGTCGAAATGGGCCTTTCAATGGACCAGTTGGAATTTTAACTGAATAAAAAGTACATAAATTGTGGTTTTGCAATATAGTTGTGTTCAAAAGCTCCTAATCAATTATTTGAACTCCTAATATTTGATTAAAACTTGTTTTGCGGTCTTTTTTGTAGAGGTTTCGGACGAGCAGGTCGAAATGTGCCTTTCAATGGACCCGTTGGAATTTTAACTAAGTAAAAAGTATAGAAATTGCGGTTTTGCAATATAATTGTGTTGAAAAGCCCCTAATCAATTATTTGAACTCCTAATATTTGAATAAAACATTTTTGCGGTCCTTTTTGTAGAGGTTTCGGACGAGCAGTTCTAAATGGGCCTTTCAATGGACCCGTTGGAATTTTAACTGAGTAAAAAGTACAGAAATTGAGGTTTTGCAATATAATTGTGTTCAAAAACTCCTAATCAATTATTTGAACTCCTAATATTTGATTAAAACTTGTTTTGCAGTCCTTTTTGTAGAGGTTTCGAACGAGCGGGTCGAAATGGGCCTTTCAATGGACCCCTTGGAATTTTAAATGAATAAAAAGTACAGAAATTGAGGTTTTGCAATATAATTGTGTTCAAAAGCTCCTAATCAATTATATAAACTCCTAAAATTTGATTAAACCTTGTTTTGCGGTCCTTTTTGTTGAGGTTTCGGACGAGCGGGTCGAAATAGGCCTTTCAATGGACCTGTTGGAATTTTATCTAAGTAAAAAGTATAAAATTGAGGTTTTGCAATATAATTGTGTTTAAAAAATCCTAATCAATTACATGAACTCTAAAAATTTGATTAAAACTTGTTTTGCTGTCCTTTTTGTTGAGGTTTCGGACGAGCGGGTCGAAATGGGCCTTTCAATTGACCCGCTAGAATTTTAATTGATTAAAAAGTACATAGATTGAGATTTTGCAATATAATTGTGTTGAAAAGCTCGTAATCAATTATTTGAACTCCTAATATTTGAATAAAACATTTTTGCTGTCCTTTTTTTAGAGGTTTCGGACGAGCGGGTCTAAATGGGCCTTTCAATGGACCCGTTGGAATTTTAACTGAGTAAAAAGTACAGAAATTGCGGTTTTGCAATATATTTGTGTTCAAAAACTCCTAATCAATTATTTGAACTCCTAATATTTGATTAAAACTTGTTTTGCAGTCCTTTTTGTAGTGGTTTCGAACGAGCGGGTCTAAATGGCCCTTTCAACGGACCCGTTGGAATTTTAAATGAGTAAAAAGTATAGAAATTTAGGTTTTGCAATATAATTGTGTTGAAAAGCTCCTAATCAATTATTTGAACTCCTAATATTTGAATAAAACATTTTTGCGGTCCTTTTTGTAGAGGTTTCGGACGAGCAGGTCTAAATGGGCCTTTCAATGGAACCGTTGGAATTTTAACCGAGTAAAAAGTACAGAAATTGAGGTTTTGCAATATAATTGTGTTGAAAAGCTCCTAATCAATTATTTGAACTCCTAATATTTTAATAAAACATTTTTGTGGTCCTTTTTGTAGAAGTTTCGGACGAGCAGGTCTAAATGGGCCTTTCAATGGACCCGTTGGAATTTTAACTGAGTAAAAAGTACAGAAATTGAGGTTTTGCAATTTAATTGGGTTGAAAAGCTTCTAATCAATCACATGAACTACTAAAATTTTATTAAAACTCGTTTTGCGGTCCTTTTTGTAGAGGTTTCGGACGAGCAGGTCTAAATGGGCCTTTCAATGGACCCGTTGGAATTTTAACTGAGTAAAAAGTACAGAAATTGAGGTTTTGCAATGTAATTGTGTTGAAAAGCTTCTAATCAATTACATGAACTCCTAAAATTTGATTAAAACTCGTTTTGCGGGCCTTTTTGTAGAGGTTTTGGACGAGCGGGTCCAAATGGGCCTTTCAATGGACCCGTTGGAATTTTAAATGAGTAAAAAGTACTGAAATTGAGGTTTTGCAATATAATTGTGTTGAAAAGCTCCTAATTAATTATTTGAACTCCTAATATTTTAATAAAACATTTTTGCGGTCCTTTTTGTAGAAGTTTCGGACGAGCAGGTCTAAATTGGCCTTTCAATGGACCCGTTGGAATTTTAACTGAGTAAAAAGTACAGAAATTGAGGTTTTGCAATGTAATTGTGTTGAAAAGCTTCTAATCAATTACATGAACTCCTAAAATTTGATTAAAACTCGTTTTGCGGGCCTTTTTGTAGAGGTTTTGGACGAGCTGGTCGAAATGGGCCTTTCAATGGACCCGTTGGAATTTTAAATGAGTAAAAAGTACAAAAATTGAGGTTTTGCAATATAATTGTGTTGAAAAGCTCCTAATCAATTATTTGAACTCCTAATGTTTGAATAAAACATTTTTGCGGTCCTTTTTGTAGAGGTTTCGGACGAGCAGGTCTAAATGGGCCATTCAATGGACCCGTTGGAATTTTAACTGAGTAAAAAGTACAGAAATTGTGGTTTTGCAATATAATTGTGTTGAAAAGCTCCTAATCAATTATTTGAACTCCTAATATTTGATTAAAAGTTGTTTTCCGGTCCTTTTTGTAGAGGTTTCGGACGAGCTGGTCTAAATGGGCCTTTCAATGGACCCGTTGGAATTTTAACTGTGTAAAAAGTACAGAAATTGCGGTTTTGCAATATAATTGTGTTGAAAAGCTCCTAATCAATTACATGAATTCCTAAAATTTGATTAAAACTTGTTTTGTAGTCCTTTTTGTAGAGGTTTCGGACGAGCGGGTCGAAATGGTCCTTTCAATGGACCCGTTGGAATTTTAAATGAGTAAAAAGTACAGAAATTGAGGTTTTGCAATATAATTGTGTTGAAAAGCTCCTAATCAATAATTTGAACTCCTAATATTTGAATAAAACATTTTTGAGGTCCTTTTTGTAGAGGTTTCGGACGAGCAGGTATAAATGGGCCTTTCAATGGACCCTTTGGAATTTTAACAGAGTAAAAAGTACATATATTGCGGTTTTGCAATATAATTGTGTTGAAAAGCTCCTAATCAATTATTTGAACTCCTAATATTTGAATAAAACATTTTTGCGTTCCTTTTTGTAGAGGTTTCGGACGAGCAGGTCTAAATGGGCCATTCAATGGACCCGTTGGAATTTTAACTGAGTAAAAAGTACATAAATTGAGATTTTGCAATGTAATTGTGTTCAAAAGCTTCTAATCAATTACATGAACTCCTAAAATTTGATTAAAACTCCTTTTGCGGTCCTTTTTGTAGAGGTTTTAGACGAGCGGGTCGAAATGGGCCTTTCAATGGAACCGTTGGAATTTTAACTGAGTAAAAAGTACATAAATTGAGGTTTTGCAATATAGTTTTGTTCAAAAGCTCCTACTCAATTATTTGAACTCCTAATATTTGATTAAAACTTGTTTTGCTGTCTTTTCTGTAGAGGTTTCGGACGAGCCTGTCTAAATGGGCCATTCAATGGACTCGTTGGAAATTTAACTAAGTAAAAAGTACAGAAATTGCGGTTTTGCAATATAATTGTGTTGAAAAGCTCCTAATCGATTACATGAATCCCTAATATTTGATTAAAACTTGTTTTCCGGTCCTTTTTGTAGAGGTTTCGGACGAGCTGGTCTAAATGGGCCTTTCAATGGACCTGTTTGAATTTTAACTTAGTAAAAAGTATAGAAATTGCAGTTTTGCAATATAATTGTGTTGAAAAGCTCCTAATCAATTACATGAATACCTAAAATTTGATTAAAACTTGTTTTGTAGTCCTTTTTTGTAGAGGTTTCGGACGAGCGGGTCGAAATGGTCCTTTCAATGGACCCGTTGGAATTTTAAATGAGTAAAAAGTACAGAAATTGAGGTTTTGCAACATAATTGTGTTGAAAAGCTCCTAATCAATTATTTGAACTCCTAATATTTGAATAAAATATTTTTGCGGTCCTTTTTGTAGAGGTTTCGGACGAGCAGGTATAAATGGGCCTTTCAATGTACCCTTTGGAATTTTAACTGAGTAAAAACTACATATATTGCGGTTTTGCAATATAATTGTGTTGAAAAGCTCCTAATCAATTATTTGAACTCCTAATATTTGAATAAAACATTTTTGCGTTCCTTTTTGTAGAGGTTTCGGACGAGCAGGTCTAAATGGGCCATTCAATGGACCCGTTGGAATTTTAACTGAGTAAAAAGTACATAAATTGAGATTTTGCAATGTAATTGTGTTCAAAAGCTTCTAATCAATTACATGAACTCCTAAAATTTGATTAAAACTCCTTTTGCGGTCCTTTTTGTGGAGGTTTCGGACGAGCGGGTCGAAATGGGCCTTTCAATGGAACCGTTGGAATTTTAACTGAGTAAAAAGTACATAAATTGAGGTTTTGCAATATAGTTGTGTTCAAAAGCTCCTAATCAATTATTTGAACTCCTAATATTTGATTAAAACTTGTTTTGCAGTCCTTTTGTAGAGGTTTCGAACGAGCTGGTCTAAATGGGCCTTTCAATGGACCCGTTGGAATTTTAACTGAGTAAAAAGTACAGAAATTGAGGTTTTGCAATGTAATTGTGTTGAAAAGCTTCTAATCAATTACATGAACTCCTAAAATTTGATTAAAACTGGTTTTGCTGTCCTTTTTGTAGAGGTTTCGGACGAGCAGGTCTAAATGGGCCATTCAATGGACCCGTTGGAATTTTAACTGAGTAAAAAGTACAGAAATTGTGGTTTTGCAATATAATTGTGTTGAAAAGCTCCTAATCAATTATTTGAACTCCTAATATTTGATTAAAAGTTGTTTTCCGGTCCTTTTTGTAGAGGTTTCGGACGAGCTGGTCTAAATGGGCCTTTCAATGGACCCGTTGGAATTTTAACTGTGTAAAAAGTACAGAAATTGCGGTTTTGCAATATAATTGTGTTGAAAAGCTCCTAATCAATTACATGAATTCCTAAAATTTGATTAAAACTTGTTTTGTAGTCCTTTTTGTAGAGGTTTCGGACGAGCGGGTCGAAATGGTCCTTTCAATGGACCCGTTGGAATTTTAAATGAGTAAAAAGTACAGAAATTGAGGTTTTGCAATATAATTGTGTTGAAAAGCTCCTAATCAATAATTTGAACTCCTAATATTTGAATAAAACATTTTTGAGGTCCTTTTTGTAGAGGTTTCGGACGAGCAGGTATAAATGGGCCTTTCAATGGACCCTTTGGAATTTTAACAGAGTAAAAAGTACATATATTGCGGTTTTGCAATATAATTGTGTTGAAAAGCTCCTAATCAATTATTTGAACTCCTAATATTTGAATAAAACATTTTTGCGTTCCTTTTTGTAGAGGTTTCGGACGAGCAGGTCTAAATGGGCCATTCAATGGACCCGTTGGAATTTTAACTGAGTAAAAAGTACATAAGTTGAGATTTTGCAATGTAATTGTGTTCAAAAGCTTCTAATCAATTACATGAACTCCTAAAATTTGATTAAAACTCCTTTTGCGGTCCTTTTTGTAGAGGTTTTAGACGAGCGGGTCGAAATGGGCCTTTCAATGGAACCGTTGGAATTTTAACTGAGTAAAAAGTACATAAATTGAGGTTTTGCAATATAGTTTTGTTCAAAAGCTCCTACTCAATTATTTGAACTCCTAATATTTGATTAAAACTTGTTTTGCTGTCTTTTCTGTAGAGGTTTCGGACGAGCCTGTCTAAATGGGCCATTCAATGGACTCGTTGGAAATTTAACTAAGTAAAAAGTACAGAAATTGCGGTTTTGCAATATAATTGTGTTGAAAAGCTCCTAATCGATTACATGAATCCCTAATATTTGATTAAAACTTGTTTTCCGGTCCTTTTTGTAGAGGTTTCGGACGAGCTGGTCTAAATGGGCCTTTCAATGGACCTGTTTGAATTTTAACTTAGTAAAAAGTATAGAAATTGCAGTTTTGCAATATAATTATGTTGAAAAGCTCCTAATCAATTACATGAATACCTAAAATTTGATTAAAACTTGTTTTGTAGTCCTTTTTTGTAGAGGTTTCGGACGAGCGGGTCGAAATGGTCCTTTCAATGGACCCGTTGGAATTTTAAATGAGTAAAAAGTACAGAAATTGAGGTTTTGCAACATAATTGTGTTGAAAAGCTCCTAATCAATTATTTGAACTCCTAATATTTGAATAAAACATTTTTCCGGTCCTTTTTGTAGAGGTTTCGGACGAGCAGGTATAAATGGGCCTTTCAATGGACCCTTTGGAATTTTAACTGAGTAAAAACTACATATATTGCGGTTTTGCAATATAATTGTGTTGAAAAGCTCCTAATCAATTATTTGAACTCCTAATATTTGAATAAAACATTTTTGCGTTCCTTTTTGTAGAGGTTTCGGACGAGCAGGTCTAAATGGGCCATTCAATGGACCCGTTGGAATTTTAACTGAGTAAAAAGTACATAAATTGAGTTTTTGCAATGTAATTGTGTTCAAAAGCTTCTATTCAATTACATGAACTCCTAAAATTTGATTAAAACTCCTTTTGCGGTCCTTTTTGTAGAGGTTTCGGACGAGCGGGTCGAAATGGGCCTTTCAATGGAACCGTTGGAATTTTAACTGAGTAAAAAGTACATAAATTGAGGTTTTGCAATATAGTTGTGTTAAAAAGCTCCTAATCAATTATTTGAACTCCTAATATTTGATTAAAACTTGTTTTGCAGTCCTTTTGTAGAGGTTTCGAACGAGCTGGTCTAAATGGGCCTTTCAATGGACCCGTTGGAATTTTAACTGAGTAAAAAGTACAGAAATTGAGGTTTTGCAATGTAATTGTGTTGAAAAGCTTCTAATCAATTACATGAACTCCTAAAATTTGATTAAAACTGGTTTTGCTGTCCTTTTTGTAGAGGTTTCGGACGAGCAGGTCTAAATGGGCCATTCAATGGAGCCGTTGGAATTTTAACTGAGTAAAAAGTACAGAAATTGTGGTTTTGCAATATAATTGTGTTGAAAAGCTCCTAATCAATTATTTGAACTCCTAATATTTGATTAAAGGTTGTTTTCCGGTCCTTTTTGTAGAGGTTTCGGACGAGCTGGTCGAAATGGTCCTTTCAATGGACCCGTTGGAATTTTAATTGAGTAAAAAGTACAGAAATTGTGGTTTTGCAATATAATTGTGTTGAAAAGCTCCTAATCAATTATTTGAACTCCTAATATTTGATTAAAAGTTGTTTTCCGGTCCTTTTTGTAGAGGTTTCGGACGAGCTGGTCTAAATGGGCCTTTCAATGGACCCGTTGGAATTTTAACTGTGTAAAAAGTACAGAAATTGCGGTTTTGCAATATAATTGTGTTGAAAAGCTCCTAATCAATTACATGAATTCCTAAAATTTGATTAAAACTTGTTTTGTAGTCCTTTTTGTAGAGGTTTCGGACGAGCGGGTCGAAATGGTCCTTTCAATGGACCCGTTGGAATTTTAAATGAGTAAAAAGTACAGAAATTGAGGTTTTGCAATATAATTGTGTTGAAAAGCTCCTAATCAATAATTTGAACTCCTAATATTTGAATAAAACATTTTTGCGGTCCTTTTTGTAGAGGTTTCGGACGAGCAGGTATAAATGGGCCTTTCAATGGACCCTTTGGAATTTTAACAGAGTAAAAAGTACATATATTGCGGTTTTGCAATATAATTGTGTTGAAAAGCTCCTAATCAATTATTTGAACTCCTAATATTTGAATAAAACATTTTTGCGTTCCTTTTTGTAGAGGTTTCGGACGAGCAGGTCTAAATGGGCCATTCAATGGACCCGTTGGAATTTTAACTGAGTAAAAAGTACATAAATTGAGATTTTGCAATGTAATTGTGTTCAAAAGCTTCTAATCAATTACATGAACTCCTAAAATTTGATTAAAACTCCTTTTGCGGTCCTTTTTGTAGAGGTTTCAGACGAGCGGGTCGAAATGGGCCTTTCAATGGAACCGTTGGAATTTTAACTGAGTAAAAGTACATAAATTGTGGTTTTGCAATATAGTTTTGTTCAAAAGCTCCTAATCAATTATTTGAACTCCTAATATTTGATTAAAACTTGTTTTGCAGTCCTTTTGTAGAGGTTTCGGACGAGCTGGTCTAAATGGGCCTTTCAATGGATCGTTGGAATTTTAACTAAGTAAAAAGTACATAAATTGAGGTTTTGCAATGTAATTGTGTTGAAAAGCTTCTAATCAATTACATGAACTCCTAAAATTTGATTAAAACTCGTTTTGTTGTCCTTTTTGTAGAGGTTTCGGACGATTAGGTCTAAATGGGCCATTCAATGGAGCCGTTGGAATTTTAATTGAGTAAAAAGTACAGAAATTGTGGTTTTGCAATATAATTGTGTTGAAAAGCTCCTAATCAATTATTTGAACTCCTAATATTTGATTAAAGGTTGTTTTCCGGTCCTTTTTGTAGAGGTTTCGGACGAGCTGGTCGAAATGGTCCTTTCAATGGACCCGTTGGAATTTTAATTGAGTAAAAAGTACAGAAATTGAGGTGTTGCAATATAATTGTGTTGAAAACCTCCTAATCAATTACATGAACTCCTAAAATTTGATTTAAACTTGTTTTGCAGTCCTTTTTTTGTAGAGGTTTCGGACGAGCGGGTCGAAATGGGCCTTTCAATGGACCCGTTGGAATTTTAACTGAGTAAAAATTACAGAAATTGAGGTTTTGCAATATAATTGTGTTCAAAAGCTCCTAATCAATTATTTGAACTCCTAAAATTTGATTAAAACTTGTTTTGCGGTCCTTTTTGTAGAGGTTTCGGACGAGCGGGTCGAAATGGGCCTTTCAATGGACCTGTTGGAATTTGATCTAAGTAAAAAGTATAAAATTGAGGTTTTGCAATATAATTGTGTTTAAAAAATCCTAATCAATTACATGAACTCTAAAAATTTGATTAAAACTTGTTTTGCTGTCCTTTTTGTTGAGGTTTCGGACGAGCGGGTCGAAATGGGCCTTTCAATTGACCCGTTAGAATTTTAATTGATTAAAAAGTACATAAATTGAGATTTTGCAATATAATTGTGTTGAAAAGCTCGTAATCAATTATTTGAACTCCTAATATTTGAATAAAACATTTTTCCTGTCCTTTTTTTAGAGGTTTCGGACGAGCGGGTCTAAATGGGCCTTTCAATGGACCCGTTGGAATTTTAACTGGGAAAAAAGTATAGAAATTGAGGTTTTGCAATATAGTTGTGTTCAAAAGCTTCTAATCAATTATTTGAACTCCTAATATTTGATTAAAACTTGTTTTGCAGTCCTTTTTGTAGAGGTTTCGGACGAGCGGGTCGAAATGGGCCTTTCAATGGACCCCTTGGAATTTTAAATGAGTAAAAAGTACAGAAATTGAGGTTTTGCAATATAAATGTGTTGAAAAGCTCCTAATCAATTATTTGAACTCCTAATATTTGAATAAAACCTTTTTGCGGTCGTTTTTGTTGAGGTTTCGGACGAGCAGGTCTAAATGTGCCTTTCAATGGACCCGTTGGAATTTTATCTGAGTAAAAAGTATAAAATTGAGGTTTTTCAATATAATTGTTTTTAAAAGCTCCTAATCAATTATTTTAACTCCTAAAATTTGATTAAAACTTGTTTTGCAGTCCTTTTTGTAGAGGTTTCGGACGAGAAGGTCAAAATGGGCCTTTCAATGGAACCGTTGGAATTTTAACTGAGTAAAAAGTACATAAATTGAGGTTTTGCAATATAGTTGTGTTCAAAAGCTCCTAATCAATTATTTGAACTCCTAATATTTGATTAAAACTTGTTTTGCAGTCCTTTTGTAGAGGTTTCGAACGAGCTGGTCTAAATGGGCCTTTCAATGGACCCGTTGGAATTTTAACTGAGTAAAAAGTACAGAAATTGAGGTTTTGCAATGTAATTGTGTTGAAAAGCTTCTAATCAATTACATGAACTCCTAAAATTTGATTAAAACTGGTTTTGCTGTCCTTTTTGTAGAGGTTTCGGACGAGCAGGTCTAAATGGGCCATTCAATGGACCCGTTGGAATTTTAACTGAGTAAAAAGTACAGAAATTGTGGTTTTGCAATATAATTGTGTTGAAAAGCTCCTAATCAATTATTTGAACTCCTAATCAATTATTTGAACTCCTAATATTTGATTAAAAGTTGTTTTCCGGTCCTTTTTGTAGAGGTTTCGGACGAGCTGGTCTAAATGGGCCTTTCAATGGACCCTTTGGAATTTTAACTGTGTAAAAAGTACAGAAATTGCGGTTTTGAAATATAATTGTGTTGAAAAGCTCCTAATCAATTACATGAATTCCTAAAATTTGATTAAAACTTGTTTTGTAGTCCTTTTTGTAGAGGTTTCGGACGAGCGGGTCGAAATGGTCCTTTCAATGGACCCGTTGGAATTTTAAATGAGTAAAAAGTACAGAAATTGAGGTTTTGCAATATAATTGTGTTGAAAAGCTCCTAATCAATAATTTGAACTCCTAATATTTGAATAAAACATTTTTGCGGTCCTTTTTGTAGAGGTTTCGGACGAGCAGGTATAAATGGGCCTTTCAATGGACCCTTTGGAATTTTAACAGAGTAAAAAGTACATATATTGCGGTTTTGCAATATAATTGTGTTGAAAAGCTCCTAATCAATTATTTGAACTCCTAATATTTGAATAAAACATTTTTGCGTTCCTTTTTGTAGAGGTTTCGGACGAGCAGGTCTAAATGGGCCATTCAATGGACCCGTTGGAATTTTAACTGAGTAAAAAGTACATAAATTGAGATTTTGCAATGTAATTGTGTTCAAAAGCTTCTAATCAATTACATGAACTCCTAAAATTTGATTAAAACTCTTTTTGCGGTCCTTTTTGTAGAGGTTTCAGACGAGCGGGTCGAAATGGGCCTTTCAATGGAACCGTTGGAATTTTAACTGAGTAAAAAGTACATAAATTGAGGTTTTGCAATATAGTTGTGTTCAAAAGCTCCTAATCAATTATTTGAACTCCTAATATTTGATTAAAACTTGTTTTGCAGTCCTTTTGTAGAGGTTTCGAACGAGCTGGTCTAAATGGGCCTTTCAATGGACCCGTTGGAATTTTAACTGAGTAAAAAGTACAGAAATTGAGGTTTTGCAATGTAATTGTGTTGAAAAGCTTCTAATCAATTATATGAACTCCTAAAATTTGATTAAAACTGGTTTTGCTGTCCTGTTTGTAGAGGTTTCGGACGAGCAGGTCTAAATGGGCCATTCAATGGACCCGTTGGAATTTTAACTGAGTAAAAAGTAAAGAAATTGTGGTTTTGCAATATAATTGTGTTGAAAAGCTCCTAATCAATTATTTGAACTCCTAATATTTGATTAAAAGTTGTTTTCCGGTCCTTTTTGTAGAGGTTTCGGACGAGCTGGTCTAAATGGGCCTTTCAATGGACCCGTTGGAATTTTAACTGTGTAAAAAGTACAGAAATTGCGGTTTTGCAATATAATTGTGTTGAAAAGCTCCTAATCAATTACATGAATTCCTAAAATTTGATTAAAACTTGTTTTGTAGTCCTTTTTGTAGAGGTTTCGGACGAGCGGGTCGAAATGGTCCTTTCAATGGACCCGTTGGAATTTTAAATGAGTAAAAAGTACAGAAATTGAGGTTTTGCAATATAATTGTGTTGAAAAGCTCCTAATCAATAATTTGAACTCCTAATATTTGAATAAAACATTTTTGCGGTCCTTTTTGTAGAGGTTTCGGACGAGCAGGTATAAATGGGCCTTTCAATGGACCCTTTGGAATTTTAACAGAGTAAAAAGTACATATATTGCGGTTTTGCAATATAATTGTGTTGAAAAGCTCCTAATCAATTATTTGAACTCCTAATATTTGAATAAAACATTTTTGCGTTCCTTTTTGTAGAGGTTTCGGACGAGCAGGTCTAAATGGGCCATTCAATGGACCCGTTGGAATTTTAACTGAGTAAAAAGTACATAAATTGAGATTTTGCAATGTAATTGTGTTCAAAAGCTTCTAATCAATTACATGAACTCCTAAAATTTGATTAAAACTCCTTTTGCGGTCCTTTTTGTAGAGGTTTCAGACGAGCGGGTCGAAATGGGCCTTTCAATGGAACCGTTGGAATTTTAACTGAGTAAAAAGTACATAAATTGAGGTTTTGCAATATAGTTTTGTTCAAAAGCTCCTAATCAATTATTTGAACTCCTAATATTTGATTAAAACTTGTTTTGCTGTCTTTTCTGTAGAGGTTTCGGACGAGCATGTCTAAATGGGCCATTCAATGGACTCATTGGAAATTTAACTAAGTAAAAAGTACAGAAATTGCGGTTTTGCAATATAATTGTGTTGAAAAGCTCCTAATCGATTACATGAATCCCTAATATTTGATTAAAACTTGTTTTCCGGTCCTTTTTGTAGAGGTTTCGGACGAGCTGGTCTAAATGGGCCTTTCAATGGACCTGTTTGAATTTTAACTTAGTAAAAAGTATAGAAATTGCAGTTTTGCAATATAATTGTGTTGAAAAGCTCCTAATCAATTACATGAATACCTAAAATTTGATTAAAACTTGTTTTGTAGTCCTTTTTTGTAGAGGTTTCGGACGAGCGGGTCGAAATGGTCCTTTCAATGGACCCGTTGGAATTTTAAATGAGTAAAAAGTACAGAAATTGAGGTTTTGCAACATAATTGTGTTGAAAAGCTCCTAATCAATTATTTGAACTCCTAATATTTGAATAAAACATTTTTGCGGTCCTTTTTGTAGAGGTTTCGGACGAGCAGGTATAAATGGGCCTTTCAATGGACCCTTTGGAATTTTAACTGAGTAAAAACTACATATATTGCGGTTTTGCAATATAATTGTGTTGAAAAGCTCCTAATCAATTATTTGAACTCCTAATATTTGAATAAAACATTTTTGCGTTCCTTTTTGTAGAGGTTTCGGACGAGCAGGTCTAAATGGGCCATTCAATGGACCCGTTGGAATTTTAACTGAGTAAAAAGTACATAAATTGAGATTTTGCAATGTAATTGTGTTCAAAAGCTTCTAATCAATTACATGAACTCCTAAAATTTGATTAAAACTCCTTTTGCGGTCCTTTTTGTAGAGGTTTCGGACGAGTGGGTCGAAATGGGCCTTTCAATGGAACCGTTGGAATTTTAACTGAGTAAAAAGTACATAAATTGAGGTTTTGCAATATAGTTGTGTTCAAAAGCTCCTAATCAATTATTTGAACTCCTAATATTTGATTAAAACTTGTTTTGCAGTCCTTTTGTAGAGGTTTCGAACGAGCTGGTCTAAATGGGCCTTTCAATGGACCCGTTGGAATTTTAACTGAGTAAAAAGTACAGAAATTGAGGTTTTGCAATGTAATTGTGTTGAAAAGCTTCTAATCAATTACATGAACTCCTAAAATTTGATTAAAACTGGTTTTGCTGTCCTTTTCGTAGAGGTTTCGGACGAGCAGGTCTAAATGGGCCATTCAATGGACCCGTTGGAATTTTAACTGAGTAAAAAGTACAGAAATTGTGGTTTTGCAATATAATTGTGTTGAAAAGCTCCTAATCAATTATTTGAACTCCTAATATTTGATTAAAAGTTGTTTTCCGGTCCTTTTTGTAGAGGTTTCGGACGAGCTGGTCTAAATGGGCCTTTCAATGGACCCGTTGGAATTTTAACTGTGTAAAAAGTACAGAAATTGCGGTTTTGCAATATAATTGTGTTGAAAAGCTCCTAATCAATTACATGAATTCCTAAAATTTGATTAAAACTTGTTTTGTAGTCCTTTTTGTAGAGGTTTCGGACGAGCGGGTCGAAATGGTCCTTTCAATGGACCCGTTGGAATTTTAAATGAGTAAAAAGTACAGAAATTGAGGTTTTGCAATATAATTGTGTTGAAAAGCTCCTAATCAATAATTTGAACTCCTAATATTTGAATAAAACATTTTTGCGGTCGTTTTTGTAGAGGTTTCGGACGAGCAGGTATAAATGGGCCTTTCAATGGACCCTTTGGAATTTTAACAGAGTAAAAAGTACATATATTGCGGTTTTGCAATATAATTGTGTTGAAAAGCTCCTAATCAATTATTTGAACTCCTAATATTTGAATAAAACATTTTTGCGTTCCTTTTTGTAGAGGTTTCGGACGAGCAGGTCTAAATGGGCCATTCAATGGACCCGTTGGAATTTTAACTGAGTAAAAAGTACATAAATTGAGATTTTGCAATGTAATTGTGTTCAAAAGCTTCTAATCAATTACATGAACTCCTAAAATTTGATTAAAACTCCTTTTGCGGTCCTTTTTGTAGAGGTTTCAGACGAGCGGGTCGAAATGGGCCTTTCAATGGAACCGTTGGAATTTTAACTGAGTAAAAAGTACATAAATTGAGGTTTTGCAATATAGTTTTGTTCAAAAGCTCCTAATCAATTATTTGAACTCCTAATATTTGATTAAAACTTGTTATGCAGTCCTTTTGTAGAGGTTTCGGACGAGCTGGTCTAAATGGGCCTTTCAATGGACCCGTTGGAATTTTAACTAAGTAAAAAGTACATAAATTGAGGTTTTGCAATGTAATTGTGTTGAAAAGCTTCTAATCAATTACATGAACTCCTAAAATTTGATTAAAACTCGTTTTGCTGTCCTTTTTGAAGAGGTTTCGGACGATTAGGTCTAAATGGGCCATTCAATGGAGCCGTTGGAATTTTAACTGAGTAAAAAGTACAGAAATTGTGGTTTTGCAATATAATTGTGTTGAAAAGCTCCTAATCAATTATTTGAACTCCTAATATTTGATTAAAGGTTGTTTTCCGGTCCTTTTTGTAGAGGTTTCGGACGAGCTGGTCGAAATGGTCCTTTCAATGGACCCGTTGGAATTTTAATTGAGTAAAAAGTACAGAAATTGATGTGTTGCAATATAATTGTGTTGAAAACCTCCTAATCAATTACATGAACTCCTAAAATTTGATTTAAACTTGTTTTGCAGTCCTTTTTTTGTAGAGGTTTCGGACGAGCGGGTCGAAATGGGCCTTTCAATGGACCCGTTGGAATTTTAACTGAGTAAAAATTACAGAAATTGAGGTTTTGCAATATAATTGTGTTCGAAAGCTCCTAATCAATTATTTGAACTCCTAAAATTTGATTAAAACTTGTTTTGCGGTCCTTTTTGTAGAGGTTTCGGACGAGCGGGTCGAAATGGGCCTTTCAATGGACCTGTTGGAATTTGATCTAAGTAAAAAGTATAAAATTGAGGTTTTGCAATATAATTGTGTTTAAAAAATCCTAATCAATTACATGAACTCTAAAAATTTGATTAAAACTTGTTTTGCTGTCCTTTTTGTTGAGGTTTCGGACGAGCGGGTCGAAATGGGCCTTTCAATTGACCCGTTAGAATTTTAATTGATTAAAAAGTACATAAATTGAGATTTTGCAATATAATTGTGTTGAAAAGCTCGTAATCAATTATTTGAACTCCTAATATTTGAATAAAACATTTTTGCTGTCCTTTTTTTAGAGGTTTCGGACGAGCGGGTCTAAATGGGCCTTTCAATGGACCCGTTGGAATTTTAACTGGAAAAAAGTATAGAAATTGAGGTTTTGCAATATAGTTGTGTTCAAAAGCTTCTAATCAATTATTTGAACTCCTAATATTTGATTAAAACTTGTTTTGCAGTCCTTTTTGTAGAGGTTTCGGACGAGCGGGTCGAAATGGGCCTTTCAATGGACCCCTTGGAATTTTAAATGAGTAAAAAGTACAGAAATTGAGGTTTTGCAATATAAATGTGTTGAAAAGCTCCTAATCAATTATTTGAACTCCTAATATTTGAATAAAACCTTTTTGCGGTCCTTTTTGTTGAGGTTTCGGACGAGCAGGTCTAAATGTGCCTTTCAATGGACCCGTTGGAATTTTATCTGAGTAAAAAGTATAAAATTGAGGTTTTTCAATATAATTGTTTTTAAAAGCTCCTAATCAATTATTTTAACTCCTAAAATTTGATTAAAACTTGTTTTGCAGTCCTTTTTGTAGAGGTTTCGGACGAGAAGGTCAAAATGGCCCTTTCAATGGACCCGTTGGAATTTTAACTGAGTAAAAAGTACAGAAATTGAGGTTTTGCAGTGTAATTGTGTTGAAAAGCTTCTAATCAATTACATGAACTCCTAAAATTTGATTAAAACTTGTTTTGTGGTCCTTTTTGTAGAGGTTTCAGACGAGCGGGTCGAAATGGGCCTTTCAATGGACCCGTTGGAATTTTAACTGAGTAAAAAGTACAGAAATTGAGGTTTTGCAATATAATTGTGTTGAAAAGCTCCAAATCAATTATATGAACTCCTCATATTTGAATAAAACCTTTTTACGGTCCTTTTTCTAGACGTTTCGGACGAGCAGGTCTAAATGGGCCTTTCAATGGACCCGTTGGAATTTTATCTGAATAAAAAGTATAAAATTGAAGTTTTTCAATATAATTGTGTTTAAAAGCTCCTAAACAATTCTTTCAACTCCTAATATTTGATTAAAACATTTTTGCGGTCCTTTTTGTAGAGGTTTCAGACGAGCAGGTCTAAATGGGCCTTTCAATGGAACCGTTGGAATTTTAAATGAGTAAAAAGTACAAAAATTGAGGTTTTGCAATATAATTGTGTTTAAAAGCTCCTAATCAATTACATGAACTCCAAAAATTTGATTAAAACTTGTTTTGCAGTCCTTTTTGTTGTGGTTTCGGACGAGCGGGTCGAAATGGTCCTTTCAATGGACCCGTTAGAATTTTAACTGATTAAAAAGTACATAAATTGAGGTTTTGCAATATAATTGTGTTGAAAAGCTCCTAATCAATTATTTGAACTCCTAATATTTGAATAAAACATTTTTGCGGTCCTTTTTGTAGAGGTTTCGGACGAGAAGGTCTAAATGGGCCTTTCAATGGACCCGTAGGAATTTTAAATGAGTAAAAAGTACAAAAATTGAGGTTTTGCAATGTAATTGTGTTGAAAATCTTATAATAAATTACATGAACTCCTAAAATTTGATTAAAACTTTTTTTGCGGTCCTTTTTGTAGAGGTTTCAGACGAGCGGGTCAAAATGGGCCTTTCAATGGACCCGTTGGAATTTTAACTGAGTAAAAAGTACAGAAATTGTGGTTTTGAAATATAATTGTGTTGAAAAGCTCCTAATCAATTATTTGAACTCCTAATATTTGATTAAAACTTGTTTTGCGGTCCTTTTTGTAGAGGTTTCGGACGAGCAGGTCTAAATGGGCCATTCAATGGACCCGTTGGAATTTTAACTGAGTAAAAAGTACAGAAATTTCGGTTTTGCAATATAATTGTGTTGAAAAGCTCCTAATCAATTATTTGAACTCCTAATATTTGATTAAAACTTGTTTTCCGGTCCTTTTTGTAGAGGTTTCGGACGAGCTGGTCTAAATGGGCCTTTCAATGGACCCGTTGGAATTTTAACTAAGTAAAAAGTACAGAAATTGCGGTTTTGCAATATAATTGTGTTGAAAAGCTCCTAATCAATTACATGAATTCCTAATATTTGATTAAAACTTGTTTTGCAGTCCTTTTTGTAGTGGTTTCGGACGAGCGGGTCTAAATGGCCCTTTCAATGGACCCGTTGGAATTTTAAATGAGTAAAAAGTACAGAAATTTAGGTTTTGCAATCTAATTGTGTTGAAAAGCTCCTAATCAATTATTTGAACTCCTAATATTTGAATAAAAAAATTTTGAGGTCCTTTTTGTAGAGGTTTCGAACGAGCAGGTCTAAATGGGCCTTTCAATGGACCCGTTGGAATTTTAACCGAGTAAAAAGTACAGAAATTGAGGTTTTGCAATATAATTGTGTTGAAAAGCTTCTAATCAATTATTTGAACTCCTAATATTTTAATAAAACATTTTTGCGGTCCTTTTTGTAGAAGTTTCGGACGAGCAGGTCGAAATGGGCCTTTCAATGGACCCGTTGGAATTTTAACTGAGTAAAAAGTACAGAAATTGAGGTTTTACAATGTAATTGTGTTGAAAAGCTTCTAATAAATCACATGAACTACTAAAATTTGATTAAAACTCGTTTTGCGGTCCTTTTTGTAGAGGTTTTGGACGAGCAGGTCTAAATGGGCCTTTCAATGGACCCGTTGGAATTTTAACTGAGTAAAAAGTACAGAAATTGAGGTTTTGCAATGTAATTGTGTTGAAAAGCTTCTAATCAAATACATGAACTCCTAAAATTTGATTAAAACTCGTTTTGCGGGCTTTTTTGTAGAGGTTTTGGACGAGCGGGTCGAAATGGGCCTTTCAATGGACCCGTTGGAATTTTAAATGAGTAAAAAGTACAGAAATTGAGGTTTTGCAATATAATTGTGTTGAAAAGCTCCTAATCAATTATTTTAACTCCTAATATTTGAATAAAACATTTTTGCGGTACTTTTTGTAGAGGTTTCGGACGAGCAGGTCTAAATGGGCCTTTCAATGGACCCGTTGGAATTTTAACCGAGTAAAAAGTACAGAAATTGAGTTTTTGCAATGTAATTGTGTTGAAAAGCTTCTAATCAATTACATGAACTCCTAAAATTTGATTAAAACTTGTTTTGCAGTCCTTTTTGTAGAGGTTTTGGACGAGCGGGTCGAAATGGGCCTTTCAATGGACCCGTAGGAATTTTAACTGAGTAAAAAGTACAAAAATTGAGGTTTTGCAATGTAATTGTGTTGAAAAGCTTCTAATCAAATACATGAACTCCTAAAATTTGATTAAAACTCGTTTTGCGGGCCTTTTTGTAGAGGTTTTGGACGAGCGGGTCGAAATGGGCCTTTCAATGGACCCGTTGGAATTTTAAATGAGTAAAAAGTACAGAAATTGAGGTTTTGCAATATAATTGTGTTGAAAAGCTGCTAATCAATTATTTGAACTCCTAATATTTGAATAAAACATTTTTGCGGTACTTTTTGTAGAGGTTTCAGACGAGCAGGTCTAAATGGGCCTTTCAATGGACCCGTTGGAATTTTAACTGAGTAAAAAGTACAGAAATTTAGGTTTTGCAATGTAATTGTGTTGAAAAGCTTCTAATCAATTACATGAACTCCTAAAATTTGATTAAAACTTGTTTTGCAGTCCTTTTTGTAGAGGTTTCGGACGAGCGGGTCGAAATGGGCCTTTCAATGGACCCGTTTGAATTTTAAATGAGTAAAAAGTACAGAAATTGAGGTTTTGCAATATTACTATGTTGAAAAGCTCTAATAAAATATTTGAACTCATAATATTTGAATAAAACCTTTTTGTCGTCCTTTTTGTTGAGGTTTCGGACAAGTAGGTCTAAATGGGCCTTTCAATGGACCCGTTGGAATTTTATCTGAGTAAAAAGTATAAAAATGAGGTTTTTCAATATAATTGTGTTTAAATGCTCCTAATCAATTATTTGAACTCCTAATATTTGAATAAAACATTTTTGCGGTCCTTTTCGTAGAGGTTTCGGACGAGCAGGTCTAAATGGGCCTTTCTATGGACCCGTTGGAATTTTAACTAAGTAAAAAAGTATAGAAATTGAGGTTTTGCAATGTAATTGTGTTGAAAAGCTTCTAATCAATTACATGAACTCCTAAAATTTGATTAAAACTTGTTTTGTGGTCCTTTTTGTAGAGGTTTCAGACGAGCGGGTCGAAATGGGCTATTCAATGGACCCGTTGGAATTTTAACTGAGTAAAAAGTACAGAAATTGAGGTTTTGCAATATAATTGTGTTGAAAAGCTCCTAATCAATTATTTGAACTTCTCATATTTGAATAAAACCTTTTTACGGTCCTTTTTCTAGATGTTTCGGACGAGCAGGTCTAAATGGGCCTTTCAATGGACCCGTTGGAATTTTATCTGAATAAAAAGTATAAAATTGAAGTTTTTCAATATAATTGTGTTTAAAAGCTCCTAAACAATTATTTGAACTCCTAATATTTGAATAAAACATTATTGCGGTCCTTTTTGTAGAGGTTTCAGACGTGCAGGTCTAAATGGGCCTTTCAATGGAACCGTTGGAATTTTAAATGAGTAAAAAGTACAAAAATTGAGGTTTTGCAATATAATTGTGTTTAAAAGCTCCTAATCAATTACATGAACTCATAAAATTTGATTAAAACTCTTTTTCCAGTCCTTTTTGTTAAGGTTTCGTACGAGCGGGTCGAAATGGTCCTTTCAATGGACCCGTTAGAATTTTAACTGATTAAAAAGTACATAAATTGAGGTTTTGCAATATAATTGTGTTGAAAAGCTCCTAATCAATTATTTGAACTCCTAATATTTGAATAAAACATTTTTGCGGTCCTTTTTGTAGAGGTTTCGGACGAGAAGGTCTAAATGAGCCTTTCAATGGACCCGTAGGAATTTTAACTGAGTAAAAAGTACAAAAATTGAGGTTTTGCAATGTAATTGTGTTGAAAAGCTTCTAATCAAATACATGAACTCCTAAAATTTGATTAAAACTCGTTTTGCGGGCCTTTTTGTAGAGGTTTTGGACGAGCGGGTCGAAATGGGCCTTTCAATGGACCCGTTGGAATTTTAAATGAGTAAAAAGTACAGGAATTGTGGTTTTGCAATATAATTGTGTTGAAAAGCTCCTAATCAATTATTTGAACTCCTAATATTTGAATAAAACATTTTTTCGGTACTTTTTGTAGAGGTTTCGGACGAGCAGGTCTAAATGGGCCTTTCAATGGACCCGTTGGAATTTTAACTGAGTAAAAAGTACAGAAATTGAGGTTTTGCAATGTAATTGTGTTGAAAAGCTTCTAATCAATTACATGAACTCCTAAAATTTGATTAAAACTTGTTTTGCAGTCCTTTTTGTAGAGGTTTCGGACGAGCGGGTCGAAATGGGCCTTTCAATGGACCCGTTTGAATTTTAAATGAGTAAAAAGTACAGAAATTGAGGTTTTGCAATATTACTATGTTGAAAAGCTCTAATAAAATATTTGAACTCATAATATTTGAATAAAATCTTTTAGTCGTCCTTTTTGTTGAGGTTTCGGACAAGCAGGTCTAAATGGGCCTTTCAATGGACCCGTTGGAATTTTATCTGAGTAAAAAGTATAAAAATGAGGTTTTTCAATATAATTGTGTTTAAATGCTCCTAATCAATTATTTGAACTCCTAATATTTGAATAAAACATTTTTGCGGTCCTTTTCGTAGAGGTTTCGGACGAGCAGGTCTAAATGGGCCTTTCTATGGACCCGTTGGAATTTTAACTAAGTAAAAAAGTATAGAAATTGAGGTTTTGCAATGTAATTGTGTTGAAAAGCTTCTAATCAATTACATGAACTCCTAAAATTTGATTAAAACTTGTTTTGTGGTCCTTTTTGTAGAGGTTTCAGACGAGCGGGTCGAAATGGGCCATTCAATGGACCCGTTGGAATTTTAACTGAGTAAAAAGTACAGAAATTGAGGTTTTGCAATATAATTGTGTTGAAAAGCTCCTAATCAATTATTTGAACTTCTCATATTTGAATAAAACCTTTTTACGGTCCTTTTTCTAGATGTTTCGGACGAGCAGGTCTAAATGGGCCTTTCAATGGACCCGTTGGAATTTTATCTGAATAAAAAGTATAAAATTGAAGTTTTTCAATATAATTGTGTTTAAAAGCTCCTAAACAATTATTTGAACTCCTAATATTTGAATAAAACATTATTGCGGTCCTTTTTGTAGAGGTTTCAGACGTGCAGGTCTAAATGGGCCTTTCAATGGAACCGTTGGAATTTTAAATGAGTAAAAAGTACAGAAATTGAGGTTTTGCAATGTAATTGTGTTGAAAAGCTTCTAATCAATTACATGAACTCCTAAAATTTGATTAAAACTTGTTTTGTGGTCCTTTTTGTAGAGGTTTCAGACGAGCGGGTCGAAATGGGCCATTCAATGGACCCGTTGGAATTTTAACTGAGTAAAAAGTACAAAAATTGAGGTTTTGCAATATAATTGTGTTGAAAAGCTCCTAATCAATTATTTGAACTCCTCATATTTGAATAAAACCTTTTTACGGTCCTTATTCTAGATGTTTCGGACGAGCAGGTCTAAATGGGCCTTTCAATGGACCCGTTGGAATTTTATCTGAATAAAAAGTATAAAATTGAAGTTTTTCAATATAATTGTGTTTAAAAGCTCCTAAACAATTATTTGAACTCCTAATATTTGAATAAAACATTATTGCGGTCCTTTTTGTAGAGGTTTCAGACGTGCAGGTCTAAATGGGCCTTTCAATGGAACCGTTGGAATTTTAAATGAGTAAAAAGTACAAAAATTGAGGTTTTGCAATATAATTGTGTTTAAAAGCTCCTAATCAATTACATGAACTCATAAAATTTGATTAAAACTTGTTTTCCAGTCCTTTTTGTTAAGGTTTCGTACGAGCGGGTCGAAATGGTCCTTTCAATGGACCCGTTAGAATTTTAACTGATTAAAAAGTACATAAATTGAGGTTTTGCAATATAATTGTGTTGAAAAGCTCCTAATCAATTATTTGAACTCCTAATATTTGAATAAAACATTTTTGCGGTCCTTTTTGTAGAGGTTTCGGACGAGAAGGTCTAAATGAGCCTTTCAATGGACCCGTAGGAATTTTAACTAAGTAAAAAGTACAAAAATTGAGGTTTTGCAATGTAATTGTGTTGAAAATCTTCTAATCAATTACATGAACTCCTGAAATTTGATTAAAACTTTTTTTGCGGTCCTTTTTGTAGAGGTTTCAGACGAGCGGGTCGAAATGGGCCTTTCAATGGACCCGTTGGAATTTTAACTGAGTAAAAAGTACAGGAATTGTGGTTTTGCAATATAATTGTGTTCAAAAGCTCCTAATCAATTATTTGAACTCCTAATATTTGAATAAAACATTTTTTCGGTACTTTTTGTAGAGGTTTCGGACGAGCAGGTCTAAATGGGCCTTTCAATGGACCCGTTGGAATTTTAACTGAGTAAAAAGTACAGAAATTGAGGTTTTGCAATGTAATTGTGTTGAAAAGCTTCTAATCAATTACATGAACTCCTAAAATTTGATTAAAACTTGTTTTGCAGTCCTTTTTGTAGAGGTTTCGGACGAGCGGGTCGAAATGGGCCTTTCAATGGACCCGTTTGAATTTTAAATGAGTAAAAAGTATAGAAATTGAGGTTTTGCAATATTACTATGTTGAAAAGCTCTAATAAAATATTTGAACTCATAATATTTGAATAAAATCTTTTAGTCGTCCTTTTTGTTGAGGTTTCGGACAAGCAGGTCTAAATGGGCCTTTCAATGGACCCGTTGGAATTTTATCTGAGTAAAAAGTATAAAAATGAGGTTTTTCAATATAATTGTGTTTAAATGCTCCTAATCAATTATTTGAACTCCTAATATTTGAATAAAACATTTTTGCGGTCCTTTTCGTAGAGGTTTCGGACGAGCAGGTCTAAATGGGCCTTTCTATGGACCCGTTGGAATTTTAACTAAGTAAAAAGTATAGAAATTGAGGTTTTGCAATGTAATTGTGTTTAAAAGCTTCTAATCAATTACATGAACTCCTAAAATTTGATTAAAACTTGTTTTGTGGTCCTTTTTGTAGAGGTTTCAGACGAGCGGGTCGAAATGGGCCATTCAATGGACCCGTTGGAATTTTAACTGAGTAAAAAGTACAAAAATTGAGGTTTTGCAATATAATTGTGTTGAAAAGCTCCTAATCAATTATTTGAACTCCTCATATTTGAATAAAACCTTTTTACGGTCCTTATTCTAGATGTTTCGGACGAGCAGGTCTAAATGGGCCTTTCAATGGACCCGTTGGAATTTTATCTGAATAAAAAGTATAAAATTGAAGTTTTTCAATATAATTGTGTTTAAAAGCTCCTAAACAATTATTTGAACTCCTAATATTTGAATAAAACATTATTGCGGTCCTTTTTGTAGAGGTTTCAGACGTGCAGGTCTAAATGGGCCTTTCAATGGAACCGTTGGAATTTTAAATGAGTAAAAAGTACAAAAATTGAGGTTTTGCAATATAATTGTGTTTAAAAGCTCCTAATCAATTACATGAACTCATAAAATTTGATTAAAACTTGTTTTCCAGTCCTTTTTGTTAAGGTTTCGTACGAGCGGGTCGAAATGGTCCTTTCAATGGACCCGTTAGAATTTTAACTGATTAAAAAGTACATAAATTGAGGTTTTGCAATATAATTGTGTTGAAAAGCTCCTAATCAATTATTTGAACTCCTAATATTTGAATAAAACATTTTTGCGGTCCTTTTTGTAGAGGTTTCGGACGAGAAGGTCTAAATGAGCCTTTCAATGGACCCGTAGGAATTTTAACTAAGTAAAAAGTACAAAAATTGAGGTTTTGCAATGTAATTGTGTTGAAAATCTTCTAATCAATTACATGAACTCCTGAAATTTGATTAAAACTTTTTTTGCGGTCCTTTTTGTAGAGGTTTCAGACGAGCGGGTCGAAATGGGCCTTTCAATGGACCCGTTGGAATTTTAACTGAGTAAAAAGTACAGGAATTGTGGTTTTGCAATATAATTGTGTTCAAAAGCTCCTAATCAATTATTTGAACTCCTAATATTTGAATAAAACATTTTTTCGGTACTTTTTGTAGAGGTTTCGGACGAGCAGGTCTAAATGGGCCTTTCAATGGACCCGTTGGAATTTTAACTGAGTAAAAAGTACAGAAATTGAGGTTTTGCAATGTAATTGTGTTGAAAAGCTTCTAATCAATTACATGAACTCCTAAAATTTGATTAAAACTTGTTTTGCAGTCCTTTTTGTAGAGGTTTCGGACGAGCGGGTCGAAATGGGCCTTTCAATGGACCCGTTTGAATTTTAAATGAGTAAAAAGTATGGAAATTGAGGTTTTGCAATATTACTATGTTGAAAAGCTCTAATAAAATATTTGAACTCATAATATTTGAATAAAATCTTTTAGTCGTCCTTTTTGTTGAGGTTTCGGACAAGCAGGTCTAAATGGGCCTTTCAATGGACCCGTTGGAATTTTATCTGAGTAAAAAGTATAAAAATGAGGTTTTTCAATATAATTGTGTTTAAATGCTCCTAATCAATTATTTGAACTCCTAATATTTGAATAAAACATTTTTGCGGTCCTTTTCGTAGAGGTTTCGGACGAGCAGGTCTAAATGGGCCTTTCTATGGACCCGTTGGAATTTTAACTAAGTAAAAAGTATAGAAATTGAGGTTTTGCAATGTAATTGTGTTTAAAAGCTTCTAATCAATTACATGAACTCCTAAAATTTGATTAAAACTTGTTTTGTGGTCCTTTTTGTAGAGGTTTCAGACGAGCGGGTCGAAATGGGCCATTCAATGGACCCGTTGGAATTTTAACTGAGTAAAAAGTACAAAAATTGAGGTTTTGCAATATAATTGTGTTGAAAAGCTCCTAATCAATTATTTGAACTCCTCATATTTGAATAAAACCTTTTTACGGTCCTTATTCTAGATGTTTCGGACGAGCAGGTCTAAATGGGCCTTTCAATGGACCCGTTGGAATTTTATCTGAATAAAAAGTATAAAATTGAAGTTTTTCAATATAATTGTGTTTAAAAGCTCCTAAACAATTATTTGAACTCCTAATATTTGAATAAAACATTATTGCGGTCCTTTTTGTAGAGGTTTCAGACGTGCAGGTCTAAATGGGCCTTTCAATGGAACCGTTGGAATTTTAAATGAGTAAAAAGTACAAAAATTGAGGTTTTGCAATATAATTGTGTTTAAAAGCTCCTAATCAATTACATGAACTCATAAAATTTGATTAAAACTTGTTTTCCAGTCCTTTTTGTTAAGGTTTCGTACGAGCGGGTCGAAATGGTCCTTTCAATGGACCCGTTAGAATTTTAACTGATTAAAAAGTACATAAATTGAGGTTTTGCAATATAATTGTGTTGAAAAGCTCCTAATCAATTATTTGAACTCCTAATATTTGAATAAAACATTTTTGCGGTCCTTTTTGTAGAGGTTTCGGACGAGAAGGTCTAAATGAGCCTTTCAATGGACCCGTAGGAATTTTAACTAAGTAAAAAGTACAAAAATTGAGGTTTTGCAATGTAATTGTGTTGAAAATCTTCTAATCAATTACATGAACTCCTGAAATTTGATTAAAACTTTTTTTGCGGTCCTTTTTGTAGAGGTTTCAGACGAGCGGGTCGAAATGGGCCTTTCAATGGACCCGTTGGAATTTTAACTGAGTAAAAAGTACAGGAATTGTGGTTTTGCAATATAATTGTGTTCAAAAGCTCCTAATCAATTATTTGAACTCCTAATATTTGAATAAAACATTTTTTCGGTACTTTTTGTAGAGGTTTCGGACGAGCAGGTCTAAATGGGCCTTTCAATGGACCCGTTGGAATTTTAACTGAGTAAAAAGTACAGAAATTGAGGTTTTGCAATGTAATTGTGTTGAAAAGCTTCTAATCAATTACATGAACTCCTAAAATTTGATTAAAACTTGTTTTGCAGTCCTTTTTGTAGAGGTTTCGGACGAGCGGGTCGAAATGGGCCTTTCAATGGACCCGTTTGAATTTTAAATGAGTAAAAAGTATGGAAATTGAGGTTTTGCAATATTACTATGTTGAAAAGCTCTAATAAAATATTTGAACTCATAATATTTGAATAAAATCTTTTAGTCGTCCTTTTTGTTGAGGTTTCGGACAAGCAGGTCTAAATGGGCCTTTCAATGGACCCGTTGGAATTTTATCTGAGTAAAAAGTATAAAAATGAGGTTTTTCAATATAATTGTGTTTAAATGCTCCTAATCAATTATTTGAACTCCTAATATTTGAATAAAACATTTTTGCGGTCCTTTTCGTAGAGGTTTCGGACGAGCAGGTCTAAATGGGCCTTTCTATGGACCCGTTGGAATTTTAACTAAGTAAAAAGTATAGAAATTGAGGTTTTGCAATGTAATTGTGTTTAAAAGCTTCTAATCAATTACATGAACTCCTAAAATTTGATTAAAACTTGTTTTGTGGTCCTTTTTGTAGAGGTTTCAGACGAGCGGGTCGAAATGGGCCATTCAATGGACCCGTTGGAATTTTAACTGAGTAAAAAGTACAAAAATTGAGGTTTTGCAATATAATTGTGTTGAAAAGCTCCTAATCAATTATTTGAACTCCTCATATTTGAATAAAACCTTTTTACGGTCCTTATTCTAGATGTTTCGGACGAGCAGGTCTAAATGGGCCTTTCAATGGACCCGTTGGAATTTTATCTGAATAAAAAGTATAAAATTGAAGTTTTTCAATATAATTGTGTTTAAAAGCTCCTAAACAATTATTTGAACTCCTAATATTTGAATAAAACATTATTGCGGTCCTTTTTGTAGAGGTTTCAGACGTGCAGGTCTAAATGGGCCTTTCAATGGAACCGTTGGAATTTTAAATGAGTAAAAAGTACAAAAATTGAGGTTTTGCAATATAATTGTGTTTAAAAGCTCCTAATCAATTACATGAACTCATAAAATTTGATTAAAACTTGTTTTCCAGTCCTTTTTGTTAAGGTTTCGTACGAGCGGGTCGAAATGGTCCTTTCAATGGACCCGTTAGAATTTTAACTGATTAAAAAGTACATAAATTGAGGTTTTGCAATATAATTGTGTTGAAAAGCTCCTAATCAATTATTTGAACTCCTAATATTTGAATAAAACATTTTTGCGGTCCTTTTTGTAGAGGTTTCGGACGAGAAGGTCTAAATGAGCCTTTCAATGGACCCGTAGGAATTTTAACTAAGTAAAAAGTACAAAAATTGAGGTTTTGCAATGTAATTGTGTTGAAAATCTTCTAATCAATTACATGAACTCCTGAAATTTGATTAAAACTTTTTTTGCGGTCCTTTTTGTAGAGGTTTCAGACGAGCGGGTCGAAATGGGCCTTTCAATGGACCCGTTGGAATTTTAACTGAGTAAAAAGTACAGGAATTGTGGTTTTGCAATATAATTGTGTTCAAAAGCTCCTAATCAATTATTTGAACTCCTAATATTTGAATAAAACATTTTTTCGGTACTTTTTGTAGAGGTTTCGGACGAGCAGGTCTAAATGGGCCTTTCAATGGACCCGTTGGAATTTTAACTGAGTAAAAAGTACAGAAATTGAGGTTTTGCAATGTAATTGTGTTGAAAAGCTTCTAATCAATTACATGAACTCCTAAAATTTGATTAAAACTTGTTTTGCAGTCCTTTTTGTAGAGGTTTCGGACGAGCGGGTCGAAATGGGCCTTTCAATGGACCCGTTTGAATTTTAAATGAGTAAAAAGTATAGAAATTGAGGTTTTGCAATATTACTATGTTGAAAAGCTCTAATAAAATATTTGAACTCATAATATTTGAATAAAATCTTTTAGTCGTCCTTTTTGTTGAGGTTTCGGACAAGCAGGTCTAAATGGGCCTTTCAATGGACCCGTTGGAATTTTATCTGAGTAAAAAGTATAAAAATGAGGTTTTTCAATATAATTGTGTTTAAATGCTCCTAATCAATTATTTGAACTCCTAATATTTGAATAAAACATTTTTGCGGTCCTTTTCGTAGAGGTTTCGGACGAGCAGGTCTAAATGGGCCTTTCTATGGACCCGTTGGAATTTTAACTAAGTAAAAAGTATAGAAATTGAGGTTTTGCAATGTAATTGTGTTTAAAAGCTTCTAATCAATTACATGAACTCCTAAAATTTGATTAAAACTTGTTTTGTGGTCCTTTTTGTAGAGGTTTCAGACGAGCGGGTCGAAATGGGCCATTCAATGGACCCGTTGGAATTTTAACTGAGTAAAAAGTACAAAAATTGAGGTTTTGCAATATAATTGTGTTGAAAAGCTCCTAATCAATTATTTGAACTCCTCATATTTGAATAAAACCTTTTTACGGTCCTTATTCTAGATGTTTCGGACGAGCAGGTCTAAATGGGCCTTTCAATGGACCCGTTGGAATTTTATCTGAATAAAAAGTATAAAATTGAAGTTTTTCAATATAATTGTGTTTAAAAGCTCCTAAACAATTATTTGAACTCCTAATATTTGAATAAAACATTATTGCGGTCCTTTTTGTAGAGGTTTCAGACGAGCAGGTCTAAATGGGCCTTTCAATGGAACCGTTGGAATTTTAAATGAGTAAAAAGTACAAAAATTGAGGTTTTGCAATATAATTGTGTTTAAAAGCTCCTAATCAATTACATGAACTCATAAAATTTGATTAAAACTTGTTTTCCAGTCCTTTTTGTTAAGGTTTCGTACGAGCGGGTCGAAATGGTCCTTTCAATGGACCCGTTAGAATTTTAACTGATTAAAAAGTACATAAATTGAGGTTTTGCAATATAATTGTGTTGAAAAGCTCCTAATCAATTATTTGAACTCCTAATATTTGAATAAAACATTTTTGCGGTCCTTTTCGTAGAGGTTTCGGACGAGAAGGTCTAAATGAGCCTTTCAATGGACCCGTAGGAATTTTAACTGAGTAAAAAGTACAAAAATTGAGGTTTTGCAATGTAATTGTGTTGAAAATCTTCTAATCAATTACATGAACTCCTAAAATTTGATTAAAACTTTTTTTGCGGTCCTTTTTGTAGAGGTTTCAGACGAGCGGGTCGAAATGGGCCTTTCAATGGACCCGTTGGAATTTTAACTGAGTAAAAAGTACAGAAATTGTGGTTTTGCAATATAATTGTGTTGAAAAGCTCCTAATCAATTATTTGAACTCCTAATATTTGAATAAAACATTTTTGCGGTACTTTTTGTGGAGGTTTCGGACGAGCAGGTCTAAATGGGCCTTTCAATGGACCCGTTGGAATTTTAACTGAGTAAAAAGTACAGAAATTGAGGTTTTGCAATGTAATTGTGTTGAAAAGCTTCTAATCAATTACATGAACTCCTAAAATTTGATTAAAACTTGTTTTGCAGTCCTTTTTGTAGAGGTTTCGGACGAGCGGGTCGAAATGGGCCTTTCAATGGACCCGTTTGAATTTTAAATGAGTAAAAAGTACATAAATTGAGGTTTTGCAATATTACTATGTTGAAAAGCTCTAATAAAATATTTGAACTCATAATATTTGAATAAAACCTTTTTGTCGTCCTTTTTGTTGAGGTTTCGGACAAGCAGGTCTAAATGGGCCTTTCAATGGACCCGTTGGAATTTTATCTGAGTAAAAAGTATAAAAATGAGGTTTTTCAATATAATTGTGTTTAAATGCTCCTAATCAATTATTTGAACTCCTAATATTTGAATAAAACATTTTTGCAGTCCTTTTCGTAGAGGTTTCGGACGAGCAGGTCTAAATGGGCCTTTCTATGGACCCGTTAGAATTTTAACTAAGTAAAAAGTATAGAAATTGAGGTTTTGCAATGTAATTGTGTTGAAAAGCTTCTAATCAATTACATGAACTCCTAAAATTTGATTAAAACTTGTTTTGTGGTCCTTTTTGTAGAGGTTTCAGACGAGCGGGTCGAAATTGGCCATTCAATGGACCCGTTGGAATTTTAACTGAGTAAAAAGTACAGAAATTGAGGTTTTGCAATATAATTGTGTTGAAAAGCTCCTAATCAATTATTTGAACTCCTCATATTTGAATAAAACCTTTTTACAGTCCTTTTTCTAGATGTTTCGGACGAGCAGGTCTAAATGGGCCTTTCAATGGACCCGTTGGAATTTTATCTGAATAAAAAGTATAAAATTGAAGTTTTTCAATATAATTGTGTTTAAAAGCTCCTAAACAATTATTTGAACTCCTAATATTTGAATAAAACATTATTGCGGTCCTTTTTGTAGAGGTTTCAGACGAGCAGGTCTAAATGGGCCTTTCAATGGAACCGTTGGAATTTTAAATGAGTAAAAAGTACAAAAATTGAGGTTTTGCAATATAATTGTGTTTAAAATCTCCTAATCAATTAAATGAACTCATAAAATTTTATTAAAACTTGTTTTCCAGTCCTTTTTGTTAAGGTTTCGTACGAGCGGGTCGAAATGGTCATTTCAATGGACCCGTTAGAATTTTAACTGATTAAAAAGTACATAAATTGAGGTTTTGCAATATAATTGTGTTGAAAAGCTCCTAATCAATTATTTGAACTCCTAATATTTGAATAAAACATTTTTGCGGTCCTTTTTGTAGAGGTTTCGGACGAGAAGGTCTAAATGAGCCTTTCAATGGACCCGCAGGAATTTTAACTGAGTAAAAAGTACAAAAATTGAGGTTTTGCAATGTAATTGTGTTGAAAATCTTCTAATCAATTACATGAACTCCTAAAATTTGATTAAAACTTTTTTTGCGGTCCTTTTTGTAGAGGTTTCAGACGAGCGGGTCGAAATGGGCCTTTCAATGGACCCGTTTGAATTTTAACTGAGTAAAAAGTACAGAAATTGTGGTTGTGCAATATAATTGTGTTGAAAAGCTCCTAATCAATTATTTGAACTCCTAATATTTGAATAAAACATTTTTGCGGTACTTTTTGTAGAGGTTTCGGACGAGCAGGTCTAAATAGGCCTTTCAATGGACCCGTTGGAATTTTAACTGAGTAAAAAGTACAGAAATTGAGGTTTTGCAATGTAATTGTGTTGAAAAGCTTCTAATCAATTACATGAACTCCTAAAATTTGATTAAAACTTGTTTTGCAGTCCTTTTTGTAGAGGTTTCGGACGAGCGGGTCGAAATGGGCCTTTCAATGGACCCGTTTGAATTTTAAATGAGTAAAAAGTACAGAAATTGAGGTTTTGCAATATTACTATGTTGAAAAGCTCTAATAAAATATTTGAACTCATAATATTTGAATAAAACCTTTTTGTCGTCCTTTTTGTTGAGGTTTCGGACAAGCAGGTCTAAATGGGCCTTTCAATGGACCCGTTGGAATTTTATCTTATTAAAAAGTATAAAAATGAGGTTTTTCAATATAATTGTGTTTAAATGCTCCTAATCAATTATTTGAACTCCTAATATTTGAATAAAACATTTTTGCGGTCCTTTTCGTAGAGGTTTCGGACGAGCAGGTCTAAATGGGCCTTTCTATGGACCCGTTGGAATTTTTTTTGAAGAAAAGGCCTCATTAAAAACCCCTACTACTGTCCTTCAAGCAAAGCTAGAGGACCCTAAAAAGGGGAAAAGAGTGCCCCAGTATATTATTGATCAATGAGAGTTTGTTACAAATTTTGAATACAACGGGGAATATCCTTTACAAATGACGTAGAAGTCATGGAATTTAGAGAAAAATTAGCCAAAGTATGGGCTATAACATTTGCCTCACAGCGTACAAAGGAAATAGAAGCAAAGTCGAAGTCATGTAGAGCAGCTTGAATTTGACGAATAGTTGGACCCATAGTAGATAGATCCTGGGCAGGATTGTTGATCCTATTGGCGAGAGAGGCACAGTCAGTTTCGATCAAGAAACTATTCCATCCTTGAGAGCGGGCAAAGGTGAGACCAGCAAGGATGCTTTCCCCCTCACTGGTGATAGCGTCCTGACGGCTACCAAGCGGGAAAGCAAGACCACCCACAACTATACCTGCGGGATCACGGGCAACAACACCAACGGCTGCTGCACGAGTTGAGGGGTTAAAAGCTCCGTCCACATTGATTTTGATATAATTAGATGGGGGGGCACGGGATGGGTTATATATAGTGGATGGAGGTGAACTAGTTGACATTAAAGATTTGCAAAATTCATCATGTAAGCTAATTGAATTGACTGTGATTAGCCATGAGGGTTGTAAATGGTGATTGTGAATCCAATCATTACGTCTGTTCCAAATATTCCATAAAACTGTAAGGAAGAGACTAAAACTATCAGCAGGAATTGTAGAGGCTGCCTCCTCTAACCATTGTAGGGGTGTAGGAGCTGAGCTCTTATAGAGAGAGATAGGAATACCACTGATTTGAAGAGCTTCAGCTGCCCCAGGACAGTCACGAAGCGCATGGAGAATAGATTCCGATTGATTACCAAAGATAGAGCAAGGCCCCGAGCTGTGGGAGAAGACTTGCATTTTAGAGCCAACTGGTAGAGCATCAGAAGCCATACGCCATCCAAAAGTTTTAACTTTGGGTAAAGCTTTGGTTTTGGATAAAAATTTCCAAAAACGAGATGGAGGCAAAGGTTGGGATAGAGGTCGTTGTAGGAAGTTGTATCCAGAGCGAACTGAATATATACCCGAATCGTTGGGAGACCATAAAATAGAGTCCCGTTGATCATTGATGATGGGAATGCGGAGAATGGTATCCGCATCCATTGGGGAGAAGTAATTGTTTAGTTTTACTGTATCCCAAGCAGTTTGGTTGTGGATCATAAAATCCCGACATCGAATGTGAAATTCGTCGGAAATTTCGTAATCTCCAGTTAGCTCAACTGGGGAAGACCCTCCCCATATATCCTTGTGTATCCTGATATTACTGTTTATACCCGGGCGATGAAGAAAGCCAGGGTAAAGACGCTGAAGGGCGTTGTGTATCCCTTGCCAGGCAAAGGAGCCTCTATTAGGCTTCGGTGCATCCAAGATGTTACCTGCAGGGAAGTATTTAGAACGGTATATTTGACCTAATAAGGAATCTGGTTCGCAAATTAATTTCCAAATTTTCTTGCCCAAGAGAGCGATATTGAAGTCGTGTAGGTCTTTGAAACCCATGCCGCCAGCAGATTTGGGTAAACATATACGGTTCCATGATAACATATGCCAGCCTTTTTTGTTGGATTTACCATTCCACCAGTATTGGCGGATTGATGTGGTCATGTCGTCTATGATATTGTGCGGTAGAAGATAGCAAGACATCACGTATTGTGGAAGGGATTGTAAGACAGCTTTGATGAAAATCTCTCTACCACTAAAGGATAGAAGGTGTTTGTCCCAACTAGATAGACGATCATGTACTTTATCTCGTACAAAACCTAGTGATTCAGTTTTATTTTTCCCTATTAGGAGTGAGATGCCTAGGTAAACACCGGGGTTCGAAACTTCTCGCACTTGTAATAGGCTATTGATTGCATTTCTTGTTGCAGATGGTGTACGTGGGTTATAGAAAATTGTTGATTTTTCGAAATTTATTGCTTGACCTGAAGCATTAGCATAAATCTGCAGAGCATTTTTTAAAAGGGATGCTTCAGATTGGTTGGTATTTATGAATACCATACAATCATCAGCAAAAAGGAGGTGGTTGACTTTGGGCCCATGTTTACATGCCCCTAGACCTGGAAGCATATTAGTTTGTTGAGCTTCAGCTAAATAAGCCGAGAGTCCTTGGGTGCAGAATAGAAAGAGAAAAGGGGAAAGAGGATCCCCCTGACGAAGACCACGTTGAGGTTTAAACATGGGTGAAAAAGAATTATTAATTTTAACTGAGAAGGAGACAGTGGATATACAACGCATTATAAGCTCAATCCAATCGGATTCAAAGCCCATACGAGCCATAACATTTGCAAGAAAAGACCATTCAACTCTGTCGAAGGCTTTTTCCATGTCAAGCTTGAGAGCAGCTCCTTGCGAGGATTTAGTCGCACCAGAATTGATATTGTGAATGATTTCATGCGCAACCAGAATGTTGTCAGAGATATTGCGACCCTGGATAAAGGCAGCTTGATTAGGGCTAATACAAAGAGGTATAGCCTGCTTCATTCTATTCACAATTGTTTTGGCAACTATTTTATAGAGAACAGTGCAAAGACTAATAGGTCTGAGTTGTTTCATGGAAGTTGGATCCTTTACTTTGGGAATTAGCACCAGAATTGTTTTGTTAACTAAGGCCATATCAGCTTTGCCTTTTAAAAGATCCATACAAAGGTTAAGGACATCTTCTCCAACTGTGTCCCAGTGTTGACGAAAGAAACTACTAGGAAGACCGTCGGCACCGGGAGCCTTCCTAGGGTCAATATCTTTAAAAGCATGGAGAATTTCTTCTCTGGTGAACGGCTTGAGAAGGTTGTCATTCATAGAGGAATTAATGGAGGGGTGGATTTTGTCTAAAATGACATCCGAGAATCGGGGATTAGAAGTTGTAAACAGGTTTTGGAAATAATTAGAGGCGATATCCATTGTTTTAGATTCAGAGGTACACCAATTGGAGTTGGTATCATAAAGACCTAAAATTGAATTTTTCTTATTACGATTAGAGGCTCTGGCATGGAAGAATTTGGTATTTTTGTCTCCTTGAGATAGCCAGAGAGTACGAGACCTTTGAGCCCAATAAGCTTCTTGTTCTGATAAAAGTTTATTTAATTCCGTTCTATAGTTTAAATAAGTTTGCTTATTTGCGGCTGATAAGGGACGATAGAGTAGTTTGTTAATTTTTTTGGTAAGGAATTTAATGTGTCCTGTTGTTTTAAAGCGTTGTTGGTTTTGCCAGTCGTCTAAGTATGTACCTACCGCTTTAATTTTATTGATGGCTGTTCTGGGGGTATCGGTCCATGCCCTTTTGATTGTTTGGATATTATCTTTGTTAGTAGCCCAACAACTTTCAAATCTGAAGTTTTTGGGTGTTTGTGTTTTAGGTGTAGAAGTTGGTTTATCAAATTCAATAAGAAGGAAACAATGGTCGGATGTTGCAACATATTCCGTAGTTATACGATGACTAGGGTAGAGATCTTTCCAAGCATAGTTAGCAATAAAGCGATCAAGCCGTTCATGAATTACCGGTGTTAAGGGTCCTATTTTTGTCCATGTAAACCATCCCGAGGTAGGTTTACAGTCGAAAAGGTTGTTACGAATTAAACAATTACGAAAATTTTTTATTTGGGATCTTGCTCTACGGGGGCCGCCTTGTTTTTCTGAATCAGTTAGAATCTCATTGAAATCACCTCCAAGAAGCCAAGGTTTATCTTTAGTGGAGGAGTGTAAGGAATCAATTAGCTCCCAAGTTTTGTATTTTTGGCTAGTTTCCGAAAATCCATGCATTCCAGTGAAAAACATAGTGCAATTGTTCTTTGTAATTTGAATGTGAATATAACGCAGCGAGTAAGAAATTAAATTTATATTAATATCGTTTGCGGCGAATAAAGAAATTCCGGAACACCCCTCCGATGGGGGGATAGAAATAATGTCTAACATACCTAATGAAAGACATAGGCGGTGACATTCCGCTTTATTTAACTTAGTTTCGCATAAAAATATAATATCAGGGTTGGTACGTTGGACATAGTCTCGGAGATGTTGAACCGTCGGGGCTTGTCCTAGGCCCTGACAGTTCCAGCAAAGGATCCTCATTTTCCTCGGCGGGGCTGGGAATCAGCCGCCGCCGGAGAGTTTTTAGAGCTGCTCATCCCAGCTTTTGGAGTAGATCCGGACTGTTTGGATTTTTTCGGCGGGAGCGATACTTGTATTGGGGAGCGGCGTTTCATGCCACGGTTATTTTGGTTTGGAGCAGGTGCAGGTACGGGTGCTGGAACAGGAACTGGTGCAGGGGCTGCATCATTCGGGTAAGTTTTTAGTAACCACTGATTAAAATCATTGAACAATGTATCAGTGGGTTTAGAAGGCTTACTCGATTCAGAATCAAACTTCTTAATATGCTCGGCAGTAGGGCTGGGAACACCATAATCTTCATTGGTTTCCCAATCATCATCAGAACCATCTTCCGGGATGGGATAGATGGTGTTAAGGGGTTGGGGCTCAAGAGGAGCCTTTTGCTTCAAATCAGCATTAGTGGGGGCTTTAGCAGAATTGGGGTCATCATCAATAGTCATGTCGGCATTTTGGCCATCATCAGTAGCTTGTTCCGTGAATGAGGCTGCATCGCCATCATTTAGAGAACCTATGCAGCGTAGGAAAATTGTAATTAGCACCTTAAATATTTTTGCGTTAAGTAAGAAGAGAGAATAGAATATTTTACCCAAATTATTCTGTTCGTTAATGGGAGCAATGGGATTGGCAGAAGCTGCTGGGATATTTGTTGGGGCCACTGTAATTAAAACTATAGTTAGGAATATTGATAGAAAAAAAGAGTTGAGAAAGCTGATTAAAAAAGTGGTTATTGTAAATATTAAGGTAGGGTTACCATTTGTTGGAGGGATGATTGGAATCTAATTTGGTTCCACATTGCGGATACGTCCCCGAAGGCCAGTTGGGCGACGTCTAGGTGGAAGGTAGCGGAGCCATTCTCCATACTGTAACTTGGATAGATCGAGAGATGAACGGATTGGACAATTTTCTAGGGTATGACTGATAATGCCGCATCCAGGACATAGAGTTGGGAGCCTTTCATACTGGAGTCTGCACATGATTTTGTTTTCACCAGAACCAATGAACACAAATCGGGTGACAGGTCTAATAATGTTGAGAATGATTTCAACACGAAGGAATTCTTGCATATTCCCATCAATTTGGCGGGTGTCCGTACGGAGTACTTGACCAACCATTGAACCTAGAGCATGACCCACCAGATGGGAGCGATCAACATCAGCAAAGAGTGGGTCTGGAAGAGAGAAAATTCGGATCCAGATTCTCATGGTGTTGAAGTTGTAGTCGTTTAACGATTTGGCCGGATCGTATTTAGTGACTGCTAGCCATTCATCCTTATAAAGCCAAGGACCACGATTAATGATCTCGTAGCAGTTCTTGATTTCCTTGAACTTGATCTTGATAAAGTTGTCTTGTATCGCTGTAATGGATACCACATCATTAGGTTTCCAAATACCTTCGAAGGCGTTGATCACAGCAGAGATATCGATAACCTTGGATGAAATAAATCGGCCAATTACAATGAGCTTGGGATCTTCTTTGATAAAATCGAAATTAGGAGTGTACAGCAGTTCTGATTCTTCATTGGTAAGGTTGATCGAGTTGAGTAGGGGGATGGAGGAGGAGGAAGCCATTGGAAGAATTAGAATGTGTGAGAAGTACGATATAGATAGTTGTTGTTGTGAGGTAGTAGAGGAGTACTGCGAGTATATAATGAAAGAGCAAATACCTAAGGGTGAAATATGGAAGGTGAATTGGTTAATATTTTGGAAAATAAATATAGGTTGTGAAAGATGGAAAGTACTATTATGTTGGGGAAGCTTATTTAGAGTACTTTCCTTAATTGATTTGTGATTATAAATTATTAAAAGAAAGTATCTTTTGTTATTATAATAATTATGGATAAATTTTAATAGTGACGTTAAAGAGATTTGTTTAAGGTTTTGGGTGTAAAAGGGGTGTGAGAATAGAAAGATCCAGTTGGTTTTGGTAAAAAAAGAAAGACATTTAATACTCGAGTATTTAAGAAAAAGATTAATTTTAAAAGGCTTGAATACAGGAAAGTGATTGAAGAAAATTGAGTAAATTATTTTCCGTAACTGGTAAAAATTTTGAAAATTTTTTACATTTGAATATATTAAGAGAGAGGTAAGACAATTGGGAAGAGACTGAAGTAAAAGAATATGGTTAACGTTTAAACTTATTTTTGTAGAAGTATGACTAGATATTACTTTAGAATATGTATTTATTGTTTGGATGGGAAGAGGAAAATAATGTATTGTCGTACAAAAGAATGAATAGTTTTGTAAAATAGATGTAACGGAAGAAAAGGCAAATATTAAGATAAATGCTTTTTGGGAATAAATAGACTGTAATAAATGGCATTCAATTAATTTATAAAATTTAAGATAGTAGTAAAACCGGTATAAAGACGGGGGGTTATAAAAATAAATAATAGTAATTAAAACCGTTATTAGAAGGAATATTTGAAGAAAGTAATTGATAATAATTATTAAAAATATGAAATTAAGTGATGAGGCCTTGATTATTGCATATGGTAAAACCCGGGGATTAAAAGCTTCGTAGTTAGGGAATATATATGGCCTATAAAATAGGTAAATTGAAGAAGAAGATATAATTGTTATAGTGTCCCTATTAACTAGGGTAGGTTTAAAATCCCTTGAAAGGGCTCGAGAGAATTCACCTAGAAAGGTGTAGTGGGGTAAGCAGTGAATGATGTTGAGGAAACATAATTTAGAGTAAAGGAAGTAGCATACTAGGGAGGAAGCAGATAAAGCAGTGTAAAACCCTATGATCATGCATCTAAAGATAGAGAGCAGACCTAGATTTATACATCTAGAAAAAGGCATTAATCCTAGAACCATACATCTAGAAATAGAAAGCAAACATATAAAAGACACAGAGAATGAAAAAGCAAGAGGGGAGCAAGAAAATAAAATTACAAACCCAGGGAGAGAGAGAAGCGGGGCAGAGAAATTAGATACAGACCAAATGAGCAAACAAATAATAGGGGGAAAATGAATTAACCAGAAATTAAAAACATAATTACATAAACATTGAATGGGCCACCAGGGGTTGCTATAGTTTCTTCGAATCTGCATGGTATAGGTAGTGTTAGTGTACAGGTAGCATAATAGAGACATAGTCGTTATAAAAGTAGCAGTGACAGTAGAAATATATAAAGGAAAGGAGGGTTTTAAAATGATTCGATGCAATAAGATGATTTTGATGGCAATATAGTAGACATAGATAATACTGATGAACTTAGAATGTAGTATCGTCAAGATAGATTGATGCTCTGTGTATGTATGCAACATTGTGAAATGAAGATTATGAAGAAACAATATAAACAAGCCTGTAGATCTAATCTTGGATTGCAAGGTTTCAGCATGCTTCAAAGATATAGATGAAAGTAAATACAATTTAGTGAAGGGGTTGGCTGGACAAAAATTAATGTTTATTCTCTTAAGGGAGTAGAATAGAATGTAAATGATATATAATAAGAAATTCAGATAAGTATGTGTATAGTGTACTTTAATGATGGAGTGGTTATGATAAATATAGGACTATGTGACAATCTTATTAACTGAAGGATTCCAATCCCACCATTGAAAGACATGTAAAGGGAAAACAGGATGAATGAAAAGAGAATCTGATATAAAACAAAAATAGTTGAAACTGCCCGTTGGAATTTTAACTAAGTAAAAAGTATAGAAATTGAGGTTTTGCAATGTAATTGTGTTGAAAAGCTTCTAATCAATTACATGAACTCCTAAAATTTGATTAAAACTTGTTTTGTGGTCCTTTTTGTAGAGGTTTCAGACGAGCGGGTCGAAATGGGCCATTCAATGGACCCGTTGGAATTTTAACTGAGTAAAAAGTACAGAAATTGAGGTTTTGCAATATAATTGTGTTGAAAAGCTCCTAATCAATTATTTGAACTCCTCATATTTGAATAAAACCTTTTTACGGTCCTTTTTCTAGATGTTTCGGACCAGCAGGTCTAAATGGGCCTTTCAATGGACCCGTTGGAATTTTATCTGAATAAAAAGTATAAAATTGAAGTTTTTCAATATAATTGTGTTTAAAAGCTCCTAAACAATTATTTGAACTCCTAATATTTGAATAAAACATTATTGCGGTCCTTTTTGTAGAGGTTTCAAACGAGCAGGTCTAAATGGGCCTTTCAATGGAACCGTTGGAATTTTAAATGAGTAAAAAGTACAAAAATTGAGGTTTTGCAATATAATTGTGTTTAAAAGCTCCTAGTCAATTACATGAACTCATAAAATTTGATTAAAACTTGTTTTCCAGTCCTTTTTGTTAAGGTTTCGTACGAGCGGGTCGAAATGGTCCTTTCAATGGACCCGTTAGAATTTTAACTGATTAAAAAGTACATAAATTGAGGTTTTGCAATATAATTGTGTTGAAAAGCTCCTAATCAATTATTTGAACTCCTAATATTTGAATAAAACATTTTTGCGGTCCTTTTTGTAGAGGTTTCGGACGAGAAGGTCTAAATGAGCCTTTCAATGGACCCGTAGGAATTTTAACTGAGTAAAAAGTACAAAAATTGAGGTTTTGCAATGTAATTGTGTTGAAAATCTTCTAATCAATTACATGAACTCCTAAAATTTGATTAAAACTTTTTTTGCGGTCCTTTTTGTAGAGGTTTCAGACGAGCGGGTCGAAATGGGCCTTTCAATGGACCCGTTGGAAATTTAACTGAGTAAAAAGTACAGAAATTGTGGTTTTGCAATATAATTATGTTGAAAAGCTCCTAATCAATTATTGGAACTCCTAATATTTGATTAAAACTTGTTTTGCGGTCCTTTTTGTAGAGGTTTCGGACGAGCAGGTCTAAATGGGCCATTCAATGGACCCGTTGGAATTTTAACTGAGTAAAAAGTACAAAAATTTCGGTTTTGCAATATAATTGTGTTGAAAAGCTCCTAATAAATTATTTGAACTCCTAATATTCGATTAAAACTTTTTTTCGGTCCTTTTTGTAGAGGTTTCGGACGAGCTGGTCTAAATGGGCCTTTCAATGGACCCGTTGGAATTTTAACTGAGTAAAAAGTACAGAAATTGCGGTTTTGCAATATAATTGTGTTGAAAAGCTTCTAATCAATTACATGAATTCCTAATATTTGATTAAAACTTGTTTTGCAGTCCTTTTTGTAGTGGTTTCGGACGAGTGGGTCTAAATGGCCCTTTCAATGGACCCGTCGGAATTTTAAATGAGTAAAAAGTACATAAATTTAGGTTTTGCAATATAATTGTGTTGAAAAGCTCCTAATCAATTATTTGAACTCCTAATATTTGAATAAAACATTTTTGCGGTCCTTTTTGTAGAGGTTTCGGACGAGCAGGTCTAAATGGGCCTTTCAATGGACCCGTTGGAATTTTAACCGAGTAAAAAGTACAGAAATTGAGGTTTTGCAATATAATTGTGTTGAAAAGCTCCTAATCAATTATTTGAACTCCTAATATTTTAATAAAACATTTTTGCGGTCCTTTTTGTAGAAGTTTCGGACGAGCAGGTCTAAATGGGCCTTTCAATGGACCCGTTGGAATTTTAACTGAGTAAAAAGTACAGAAATTGAGGTTTTGCAATGTAATTGTGTTGAAAAGCTTCTAATCAATCACATGAACTACTAAAATTTGATTAAAACTCGTTTTGCGGTCCTTTTTGTAGAGGTTTTGGATGAGCAAGTCTAAATGGGCCTTTCTATGGACCCGTTGGAATTTTAACTGAGTAAAAAGTACAAAAATTGAGGTTTTGCAATGTAATTGTGTTGAAAAGCTTCTAATCAATTACATGAACTCCTAAAATTTGATTAAAACTCGTTTTGCGGGCCTTTTTGTAGAGGTTTTGGACGAGCGGGTCGAAATGGGCCTTTCAATGGACCCGTTGGAATTTTAAATGAGTAAAAAGTACAGAAATTGAGGTTTTGCAATATAATTGTGTTGAAAAGCTCCTAATCAATTATTTGAACTTCTAATATTTGAATAAAACATTTTTGCGGTCCTTTTTGTAGAGGTTTCAGACGAGTAGGTCTAAATGGGCCATTCAATGGACCCGTTGGAATTTTAACTGCGTAAAAAGTACATAAATTGCGGTTTTGCAATATAATTGTGTTGAAAAGCTCCTAATCAATTATTTGAACACCTAATATTTGATTAAAACTTGTTTTGCTGTCCTTTTTGTAGAGGTTTCGGACGAGCAGGTCTAAATGGGCCATTCAATGGACCCGTTGGAATTTTAACTAAGTAAAAAGTACAGAAATTGCGGTTTTGCAATATAATTGTGTTGAAAAGCTCCTAATCAATTATTTGAACTCCTACTATTTGATTAAACTTGTTTTTCGGTCCTTTTTGTAGAGGTTTCGGACGAGCGGGTCGAAATGGGCCTTTCAATGGACCCGTTGGAATTTTAACTGAGTAAAAAGTACAGAAATTGAGGTTTTGCAATATAATTGTGTTGAAAAGCTCCTAATAAATTATTTGAACTCCTAATATTTGATTAAAACTTTTTTTCCGGTCCTTTTTGTAGAGGTTTCGGACGAGCACGTCTAAATGGGCCTTTCAATGGACCCGTTGGAATTTTAACTGAGTAAAAAGTACAGAAATTGAGGTTTTGCAATGTAATTGTGTTGAAAAGCTTCTAATCAATTACATGAACTCCTAAAATTTGATTAAAACTCGTTTTGCGGGCCTTTTTGTAGAGGTTTTGGACGAGCGGGTCGAAATGGGCCTTTCAATGGACCCGTTGGAATTTTAAATGAGTAAAAAGTACAGAAATTGAAGTTTTGCAATATAATTGTGTTGAAAAGTTCCTAATCAATTATTTGAACTCCTAATATTTGAATAAAACATTTTTGCGGTCCTTTTTGTAGAGGTTTCGGACGAGCAGGTCTAAATGGGCCTTTCAATGGACCCGTTGGAATTTTAACTGAGTAAAAAGTACATAAATTGCGGTTTTGCAATATAATTGTGTTGAAAAGCTCCTAATAAATTATTTGAACTCCTAATATTTGATTAAAACTTGTTTTGCTGTCCTTTTTGTAGAGGTTTCGGACGAGCAGGTCTAAATGGGCCATTCAATGGACCCGTTGGAATTTTAACTAAGTAAAAAGTACAGAAATTGCGGTTTTGCAATATAATTGTGTTGAAAAGCTCCTAGTCAATTATTTGAACTCCTAATATTTGATTAAACTTGTTTTTCGGTCCTTTTTGTAGAGGTTTCGGACGAGCGGGTCGAAATTGGCCTTTCAATGGACCCGTTGGAATTTTATCTAAGTAAAAAGTATAAAATTGAGGTTTTGCAATATAATTGTGTTTAAAAGATCCTAATCAATTACATGAACTCTAAAAATTTGATTAAAACTTGTTTTGATGTCCTTTTTGTTGACGTTTCGGACGAGCGGGTCGAAATGGGCCTTTCAATGGATCGTTGGAATTTTAACTGAGTAAAAGGTACAGAAATTGCAGTTTTGCAATATAATTGTGTTGAAATGCTCCTAATCAATTATTTGAACTCCTAATATTTGATTAAAACTTGTTTTGCTGTCCTTTTTGTAGAGGTTTCGGACGAGCAGGTCTAAATGGGCCATTCAATGGACCCGTTGGAATTTTAACTAAGTAAAAAGTACAGAAATTGCGGTTTTGCAATATAATTGTGTTGAAAAGCTCCTAATAAATTATTTGAACTCCTAATATTTGATTAAAACTTGTTTTCCGGTCCTTTTTGTTGAGGTTTCGGACGAGTTGGTCTAAATGGGCCTTTCAATGGACCTGTTGGAATTTTAACTTAGTAAAAAGTATAGAAATTGCAGTTTTGCAATATAATTGTGTTGAAAAGCTCCTAATCAATTACATGAATCCCTAAAATTTGATTAAAACCTGTTTTTGTAGTCCTTTTTGTAGAGGTTTCGGACGAGCGGGTCGAAATGGTCCTTTCAATGGACCCGTTGGAATTTTAAATAAGAAAAAAGTACAGAAATTGAGGTTTTGCAATATAATTGTGTTGAAAAGCTCCTAATCAATTATTTGAACTCCAAATATTTGATTAAAACATTTTTGCGATCCTTTTTGTAGAGGTTTCGGACGAGCATGTCTAAATGGGCCTTTCAATGGTCCCGTTGGAATTTTAACTGAGTAAAAAGTACATAAATTGCGGTTTTGCAAAATAATTGTGTTGAAAAGCTCCTAATCGATTATTTGAACTCCTAATATTTGAATAAAACATTTTGCGTCCTTTTTGTAGAGGTTTCGGACGAGCAGGTCTAAATGGCCCTTTCAATGGACCCGTTGTAACTTTAACTGAGTAAAAAGTACAGAAATTGAGGTTTTGCAATGTAATTGTGTTGAAAAGCTTCTAATCAATTACATGAACTCATAAAATTTGATTAAAACTCGTTTTGCGGTCCTTTTTGTAGAGGTTTCGGACGAGCGGGTCGAAATGGGCCTTTCAATGGACCCGTTGGAATTTTAACTGAGTAAAAAGTACAGAAATTGCGGTTTTGCAATATAATTGTGTTGAAAAGCTCCTAAACAATTATTTGAACTCCTAATATTTGATTAAAACTTGTTTTGCTGTCCTTTTTGTAGAGGTTTCGGACGAGTAGGTCTAAATGGGCCATTCAATGGACCCGTTGGAATTTTAACTGAGTAAAAAGTACAGAAATTGCAGTTTTGCAATATAATTGGGTTGAAAAGATCCTAATAAATTATTTGAACTCCTAATAATTGTGTTTAAAAGATCCTAATCAATTACATGAACTCTAAAAATTTGATTAAAACTTGTTTTGTTGTCCTTTTTGTTGAGGTTTCTGACGAGCGGGTCGAAATGGGCCTTTCAATGGACCCCTTGGAATTTTAACTGAGTCAAAAGTGCAGAAATTGCGGTTTTGCAATATAATTGTGTTGAAAAGCTCCTAATCAATTATTTGAACTCCTAATATTTGATTAAAACTTGTTTTGCTGTCCTTTTTGTAGAGGTTTCGGACGAGCAGGTCTAAATGGGCCATTCAATGGACCCGTTGGAATTTTAACTAAGTAAAAAGTACAAAAATTGCGGTTTTGCAATATAATTGTGTTGAAAAGCTCCTAATCAATTATTTGAACTCTTAATATTTGATTAAAACTTGTTTTCCGGTCCTTTTTGTGGAGGTTTCGGACGAGCTGGTCTAAATGGGCCTTTCAATGGACCCGTTGGAATTTTAACTGAGTAAAAAGTACATAAATTGAGGTTTTGCAATATAGTTGTGTTCAAAAGCTCCTAATCAATTATTTGAACTCCTAATATTTGATTAAAACTTGTTTTGCAGTCCTTTTGTAGAGGTTTCAGACGAGCTGGACTAAATGGGCCTTTCAATGGACCCGTTGGAATTTTAACTGAGTAAAAAGTACAGAAATTGAGGTTTTACAATGTAATTGTGTTGAAAAGCTTCTAACCAAATACATGAACTCCTAAAATTTGATTAAAACACGTTTTGCGGTCCTTTTTGTAGAGGTTTCGGACGAGCGGGTCGAAATGGGCCTTTCAATGGACCCGTTGGAATTTTAACTGAGTAAAAAGTACAAAAATTGTGGTTTTGCAATATAATTGTGTTGAAAAGCTCCTAATCAATTATTTGAACTCCTAATATTTGCTTAAAACTTGTTTTGCTGTCCTTTTTGTAGAGGTTTCGGACGAGCAAGTCTAAATGGGCCATTCAATGGACCCGTTGGAATTTTAACTGAGTAAAAAGTACAGAAATTGCAGTTTTGCAATATAATTGGGTTGAAAAGATCCTAATAAATTATTTGAACTCCTAATATTTGATTAAAACTTGTTTTCCGATCTTTTTTGTAGAGGTTTCGGACGAGCGGGTCGAAATTGGCCTTTCAATGGACCCGTTGGAATTTTATCTAAGTAAAAAGTATAAAATTGAGGTTTTGCAATATAATTGTGTTTAAAAGATCCTAATCAATTACATGAACTCTAAAAATTTGATTAAAACTTGTTTTGTTGTCCTTTTTGTTGAGGTTTCTGACGAGCGGGTCGAAATGGGCCTTTCAATGGACCCCTTGGAATTTTAACTGAGTCAAAAGTGCAGAAATTGCGGTTTTGCAATATAATTGTGTTGAAAAGCTCCTAATCAATTATTTGAACTCCTAATATTTGATTAAAACTTGTTTTGCTGTCCTTTTTGTAGAGGTTTCGGACGAGCAGGTCTAAATGGGCCATTCAATGGACCCGTTGGAATTTTAACTAAGTAAAAAGTACAAAAATTGCGGTTTTGCAATATAATTGTGTTGAAAAGCTCCTAATCAATTATTTGAACTCTTAATATTTGACTAAAACTTGTTTTCCGGTCCTTTTTGTAGAGGTTTCGGACGAGCTGGTCTAAATGGGCCTTTCAATGGACCCGTTGGAATTTTAACTGAGTAAAAAGTACATAAATTGAGGTTTTGCAATATAGTTGTGTTCAAAAGCTCCTAATCAATTATTTGAACTCCTAATATTTGATTAAAACTTGTTTTGCAGTCCTTTTGTAGAGGTTTCAGACGAGCTGGACTAAATGGGCCTTTCAATGGACCCGTTGGAATTTTAACTGAGTAAAAAGTACAGAAATTGAGGTTTTGCAATGTAATTGTGTTGAAAAGCTTCTAACCAAATACATTAACTCCTAAAATTTGATTAAAACACGTTTTGCGGTCCTTTTTGTAGAGGTTTCGGACGAGCGGGTCGAAATGGGCCTTTCAATGGACCCGTTGGAATTTTAACTGAGTAAAAAGTACAGAAATTGTGGTTTTGGAATATAATTGTGTTGAAAAGCTCCTAATCAATTATTTGAACTCCTAATATTTGCTTAAAACTTGTTTTGCTGTCCTTTTTGTAGAGGTTTCGGACGAGCAGGTCTAAATGGGCCATTCAATGGACCCGTTGGAATTTTAACTGAGTAAAAAGTACAGAAATTGTGGTTTTGCAATATAATTGTGTTGAAAAGCTCCTAATCAATTATTTGAACTCCTAATATTTGATTAAAAGTTGTTTTCCGGTCCTTTTTGTAGAGGTTTCGGACGAGCTGGTCTAAATGGGGCTTTCAATGGAACCGTTGGAATTTTAACTGAGTAAAAAGTACAGAAATTGCGGTTTTACAATATAATTGTGTTGAAAAGCTCCTAATCAATTACATGAATTCCTAACATTTGATTAAAACTTGTTTTGCAGTCCTTTTTGTAGTGGTTTCGGACGAGCGGGTCTAAATGGCCCTTTCAATGGACCCGTCGGAATTTTAAATGAGTAAAAAGTACATAAATTTAGGTTTTGCAATATAATTGTGTTGAAAAGCTCCTAATCAATTATTTGAACTCCTAATATTTGAATAAAACATTTTTGCGGTCCTTTTTTTAGAGGTTTCGGACGAGTAGGTCTAAATGGGCCTTTCAATGGACCCGTTGGAATTTTAACCGAGTAAAAAGTACAGAAATTGAGGTTTTGCAATATAATTGTGTTGAAAAGCTACTAATCAATTATTTGAACTCCTAATATTTTAATAAAACATTTTTGCGTTCCTTTTTGTAGAAGTTTCGGACGAGCAGGTCTAAATGGGCCTTTCAATGGACCCGTTGGAATTTTAACTGAGTAAAAAGTACAGAAATTGAGGTTTTGCAATGTAATTGTGTTGAAAAGCTTCTAATCAATCACATGAACTACTAAAATTTGATTAAAACTGGTTTTGCGGTCCTTTTTGTAGAGGTTTCGGACAAGCAGGTCTAAATGGGCCTTTCTATGGACCCGTTGGAATTTTAACTGAGTAAAAAGTACTGAAATTGAGGTTTTGCAATGTAATTGTGTTGAAAAGCTTCTAATCAATTACATGAACTCCTAAAATTTGATTAAAACTCGTTTTGCGGGCCTTTTTGTAGAGGTTTTGGACGAGCGGGTCGAAATGGGCCTTTCAATGGACCCGTTGGAATTTTAACTGAGTAAAAAGTACATAAATTGCGGTTTTGCAATATAATTGTGTTGAAAAGCTCCAAATCAATTATTTGAACTCCTAATATTTGATTAAAACTTGTTTTGTTGTCCTTTTTGTAGAGGTTTCGGACGAGCAGGTCTAAATGGGCCATTCAATGGACCCGTTGGAATTTTAACTAAGTAAAAAGTACAGAAATTGCGGTTTTGCAATATAATTGTGTTGAAAAGCTCTTAATCAATTATTTGAACTCCTACTATTTGATTAAACTTGTTTTTCGGTCCTTTTTGTAGAGGTTTCGGACGAGCGGGTCGAAATGGGCCTTTCAATGGACCCGTTGGAATTTTATCTAAGTAAAAAGTATAAAATTGAGGTTTTGCAATATAATTGTGTTTAAAAGATCCTAATCAATTACATGAACTCTAAAAATTTGATTAAAACTTGTTTTGCTGTCCTTTTTGTTGACGTTTCAGACGAGCGGGTCGAAATGGGCCTTTCAATGGACCCGTTGGAATTTTAACTGAGTAAAAAGTACAGAAATTGGAGTTTTGCAATATAATTATGTTGAAATGCTCCTAATCAATTATTTGAACTCCTAATATTTGATTAAAACTTGTTTTGCTGTCCTTTTTGTAGAGGTTTCGGACGAGCAGGTCTAAATGGGCCATTCAATGGACCCGTTGGAATTTTAACTAAGTAAAAAGTACAGAAATTGCGGTTTTGCAATATAATTGTGTTGAAAAGCTCCTAATAAATTATTTGAACTCCTAATATTTGATTAAAACTTGTTTTCCGGTCCTTTTTGTTGAGGTTTCGGACGAGTTGGTCTAAATGGGCCTTTCAATGGACCTGTTGGAATTTTAACTTAGTAAAAAGTATAGAAATTGCAGTTTTGCAATATAATTGTGTTGAAAAGCTCCTAATCAATTACATGAATCCCTAAAATTTGATTAAAACTTGTTTTTGTAGTCCTTTTTGTAGAGGTTTCGGACGAGCGGGTCGAAATGGTCCTTTCAATGGACCCGTTGGAATTTTAAATAAGTAAAAAGTACAGAAATTGAGGTTTTGCAATATAATTGTGTTGAAAAGCTCCTAATCAATTATTTGAACTCCAAATATTTGAATAAAACATTTTTGCGATCCTTTTTGTAGAGGTTTCGGAAGAGCAGGTCTAAATGGGCCTTTCAATGGTCCCGTTGGAATTTTAACTGAGTAAAAAGTACATAAATTGCGGTTTTGCAAAATAATTGTGTTGAAAAGCTCCTAATCAATTATTTGAACTCCTAATATTTGAATAAAACATTTTGCGTCCTTTTTGTAGAGGTTTCGGACGAGCAGGTCTAAATGGGCCTTTCAATGGACCCGTTGGAACTTTAACTGAGTAAAAAGTACAGAAATTGAGGTTTTGCAATGTAATTGTGTTGAAAAGCTTCTAATCAATTACATGAACTCATAAAATTTGATTAAAACTCGTTTTGCGGTCCTTTTTGTAGAGGTTTCGGACGAGCGGGTCGAAATGGGCCTTTCAATGGACCCGTTGGAATTTTAACTGAGTAAAAAGTACAGAAATTGCGGTTTTGCAATATAATTGTGTTGAAAAGCTCCTAAACAACTATTTGAACTCCTAATATTTGATTAAAACTTGTTTTGCTGTCCTTTTTTTAGAGGTTTCGGACGAGCAGGTCTAAATGGGCCATTCAATGGACCCGTTGGAATTTTAACTGAGTAAAAAGTACAGAAATTGTAGTTTTGCAATATAATTGGGTTGAAAAGCTCCTAATAAATTATTTGAACTCCTAATATTTGATTAAAACTTGTTTTCCGATCCTTTTTGTAGAGGTTTCGGACGAGCGGGTCGAAATGGGCCTTTCAATGGACCCGTTAGAATTTTATCTAAGTAAAAAGTATAAAATTGATGTTTTGCAATATAATTGTGTTTAAAAGATCCTAATCAATTACATGAACTCTAAAAATTTGATTAAAACTTGTTTTGTTGTCCTTTTTGTTGGGGTTTCTAACGAGCGAGTCGAAATGGGCCTTTCAATGGACCCCTTGGAATTTTAACTGAGTAAAAAGTACAGAAATTGCGGTTTTGCAATATAATTGTGTTGAAAAGCTCCTAATCAATTATTTGAACTCCTAATATTTGATTAAAACTTGTTTTGCTGTCCTTTTTGTAGAGGTTTCGGACGAGCAGGTCTAAATGGGCCATTCAATGGACCCGTTGGAATTTTAACTAAGTAAAAAGTACAGAAATTGCGGTTTTGCAATATAATTGTGTTGAAAAGCTCCTAATCAATTATTTGAACTCTTAATATTTGATTAAAACTTGTTTTCCGGTCCTTTTTGTAGAGGTTTCGGACGAGCTGGTCTAAATGGGCCTTTCAATGGACCCGTTGGAATTTTAACTGAGTAAAAAGTACATAAATTGAGGTTTTGCAATATAGCTGTGTTTAAAAGCTCCTAATCAATTATTTGAACTCCTAATATTTGATTAAAACTTGTTTTTGCAGTCCTTTTGTAGAGGTTTCAGACGAGCTGGACTAAATGGGCCTTTCAATGGACCCGTTGGAATTTTAACTGAGTAAAAAGTACAGAAATTGAGGTGTTGCAATGTAATTGTGTTGAAAAGCTTCTAACCAATTACATGAACTCCTAAAATTTGATTAAAACTCGTTTTGCGGTCCTTTTGTTAGAGGTTTCGGACGAGCGGGTCGAAATGGGCCTTTCAATGGACCCCTTGGAATTTTAACTGAATAAAAAGTACAGAAATTGCGGTTTTGCAATATAATTGTGTTGAAAAGCTCCTAATCAATTATTTGAACTCCTAATATTTGCTTAAAACTTGTTTTGCTGTCCTTTTTGTAGAGGTTTCGGACGAGCAGGTCTAAATGGGCCATTCAATGGACCCGTTAGAATTTTAACTGAGTAAAAAGTACAGAAATTGTGGTTTTGCAATATAATTGTGTTGATTAGCTCCTAATCAATTATTTGAACTCCTAATATTTGATTAAAAGCTGTTTTCTGGTCCTTTTTGTAGAGGTTTCGGACGAGCTGGTCTAAATGGGCCTTTCAATGGACCCGTTGGAATTTTAACTGAGTAAAAAGTACAGAAATTGCGGTTTTACAATATAATTGTGTTGAAAAGCTCCTAATCAATTACATGAATTCCTAATATTTGATTAAAACTTGTTTTGCAGTCCTTTTTGTAGTGGTTTCGGACGAGCGGGTCTAAATGGCCCTTTCAATGGACCCGTCGGAATTTTAAATGAGTAAAAAGTACATAAATTTAGGTTTTGCAATATAATTGTGTTGAAAAGCTCCTAATCAATTATTTGAACTCCTAATATTTGAATAAAACATTTTTGCGGTCCTTTTTGTAGAGGTTTCAGAAGAGCAGGTCTAAATGGGCCTTTCAATGGACCCGTTGGAATTTTAACCGAGTAAAAAGTACAGAAATTGAGGTTTTGCAATATAATTGTGTTGAAAAGCTCCTAATCAATTATTTAAACTCCTAATATTTTAATAAAACATTTTTGCGGTCCTTTTTGTAGAAGTTTCGGACGAGTAGGTCTAAATGGGCCTTTCAATGGACCCGTTGGAATTTTAACTGAGAAAAAAGTACAGAAATTGAGGTTTTGCAATGTAATTGTGTTGAAAAGCTTCTAATCAATCACATCAACTACTAAAATTTGATTAAAACTCGTTTTGCGGTCCTTTTTGTAGAGGTTTCGGACGAGCAGGTCTAAATGGGCCTTTCAATGGACCCGTTGGAATTTTAACTGAGTAAAAAGTACAGAAATTGAGGTTTTGCAATGTAATTGTGTTGAAAAGCTTCTAATCAATTACATGAACTCCTAAAATTTGATTAAAACTCGTTTTGCGGGCCTTTTTGTAGAGGTTTTGGACGAGCGGGTCGAAATGGGCCTTTCAATGGACCCGTTGGAATTTTAAATGAGTAAAAAGTACTGAAATTGAGGTTTTGCAATATAATTGTGTTGAAAAGCTCCTAATCAATTATTTGAACTCCTAATATTTTAATAAAACATTTTTGCGGTCCTTTTTGTAGAAGTTTCGGACGAGCAGGTCTAAATTGGCCTTTCAATGGACCCATTGGAATTTTAACTGAGTAAAAAGTACAGAAATTGAGGTTTTGCAATGTAATTGTGTTGAAAAGCTTCTAATCAATCACATGAACTACTAAAATTTGATTAAAACTCGTTTTGCGGTCCTTTTGTAGAGGTTTCGGACGAGCAGGTCTAAATGGGCCTTTCAATGGACCCGTTGGAATTTTAACTGAGTAAAAAGTACTGAAATTGAGGTTTTGCAATGTAATTGTGTTGAAAAGCTTCTAATCAATCACATGAACTACTAAAATTTGATTAAAACTCGTTTTGCGGTCCTTTTTGTAGAGATTTCGGACGAGCAGGTCTAAATGGGCCTTTCAATGGACCCGTTGGAATTTTAACTGAGTAAAAAGTACAGAAATTGAAGTTTTGCAATGTAATTGTGTTGAAAAGCTTCTAATCAATTACATGAACTCTTAAAATTTGATTAAAACTCGTTTTGCGGGCCTTTTTGTAGAGGTTTTGGACGAGCGGGTCGAAATGGGCCTTTCAATGGACCCGTTGGAATTTTAAATGAGTAAAAAGTACAGAAATTGAGGTTTTGCAATATAATTGTGTTGAAAAGCTCCTAATCAATTATTTGAACTCCTAATAATTGAATAAAACATTTTTGCGGTCCTTTTTGTAGAGGTTTCGGACGAGCAGGTCTAAATGGGCCTTTCAATGGACCCGTTGGAATTTTAACTGAGTAAAAAGTACATAAATTGCGGTTTTGCAATATAATTGTGTTGAAAAGCTCCTAATCAATTATTTGAACTCCTAATATTTGATTCAAACTTGTTTTGCTGTCCTTTTTGTAGAGGTTTCGGACGAGCAGGTCTAAATGGGCCATTCAATGGACCCGTTGGAATTTTAACTAAGTAAAAAGTACAGAAATTGCGGGTTGGCAATATAATTGTGTTGAAAAGCTCCTAATCAATTATTTGAACTCCTAATATTTGATTAAACTTGTTTTTCGGTCCTTTTTGTAGAGGTTTCGGACGAGCGGGTCGAAATGGGCCTTTCAATGGACCCGTTGGAATTTTATCTAAGTAAAAAGTATAAAATTGAGGTTTTGCAATATAATTGTGTTTAAAAGATCCTAATCAATTGCATGAACTCTAAAAATTTGATTAAAACTTGTTTTGCTGTCCTTTTTGTTGACGTTTCGGACGAGCGGGTCGAAATGGGCCTTTCAATGGACCCGTTGGAATTTTAACTGAGTAAAAAGTACAGAAATTGAGGTTTTGCAATATAATTGTGTTGAAAAGCTCCTAATAAATTATTTGAACTCCTAATATTTGATTAAAACTTTTTTTCCGGTCCTTTTTGTAGAGGTTTCGGACGAGCAGGTCTAAATGAGCCTTTCAATGGACCCGTTGGAATTTTAACTGAGTAAAAAGTACAGAAATTGAGGTTTTGCAATGTAATTGTGTTGAAAAGCTTCTAATCAATTACATGAACTCCTAAAATTTGATTAAAACTCGTTTTGTGGGCCTTTTTGTAGAGGTTTTGGACGAGCGGGTCAAAATGGGCCTTTCAATGGACCCGTTGGAATTTTAAATGAGTAAAAAGTACAGAAATTGAGGTTTTGCAATATAATTGTGTTGAAAAGCTCCTAATCAATTATTTGAACTCCTAATATTTGAATAAAACATTTTTGCGGTCCTTTTTCTAGAGGTTTCGGACGAGCAGGTCTAAATGGGCCTTTCAATGGAACCGTTGGAATTTTAACTGAGAAAAAAGTACATAGATTGCGGTTTTGCAATATAATTGTGTTGAAAAGCTCCTAATTAATTATTTGAACTCCTAATATTTGATTAAAACTTGTTTTGCTGTCCTTTTTGTAGAGGTTTCGGACGAGCAGGTCTAAATGGGCCATTCAATGGACCTTTTGGAATTTTAACTAAGTAAAAAGTACAGAAATTGCGGTTTTGCAATATAATTGTGTTGAAAAGCTCCTAATCAATTATTTGAACTCCTAATATTTGATTAAACTTGTTTTTCGGTCCTTTTTGTAGAGGTTTCGGACGAGCGGGTCGAAATGGGCCTTTCAATGGACCCGTTGGAATTTTATCTAAGTAAAAAGTATAAAATTGAGGTTTTGCAATATAATTGTGTTTAAAAGATCCTAATCAATTACATGAACTCTAAAAATTTGATTAAAACATGTTTTGCTGTCCTTTTTGTTGACGATTCGGACGAGCGGGTCGAAATGGGCCTTTCAATGGACCCGTTGGAATTTTAACTGAGTAAAAAGTACAGAAATTGAGGTTTTGCAATATAATTGTGTTGAAAAGCTCCTAATAAATTATTTGAACTCCTAATATTTGATTAAAACTTTTTTTTCGGTCCTTTTTGTAGAGGTTTCGGACGAGCAGGTCTAAATGAGCCTTTCAATAGACCCGTTGGAATTTTAACTGAGTAAAAAGTACAGAAATTGTGGTTTTGCAATGTAATTGTGTTGAAAAGCTTCTAATCAATTACATGAACTCCTAAAATTTGATTAAAACTCGTTTTGTGGGCCTTTTTGTAGAGGTTTTCGACGAGCGGGTCGAAATGGGCCTTTCAATGGACCCGTTGGAATTTTAAATGAGTAAAAAGTACAGAAATTGAGGTTTTGCAATATAATTGTGTTGAAAAGCTCCTAATCAATTATTTGAACTCCTAATATTTGAATAAAACATTTATGCGGTCCTTTTTGTAGTGGTTTCGGACGAGCAGGTCTAAATGGGCCTTTCAATGGACCCGTTGGAATTTTAACTGAGTAAAAAGTACATAAATTGCGGTTTTGCAATATAATTGTGTTGAAAAGCTCCTAAACAATTATTTGAACTCCTAATATTTGATTAAAACTTGTTTTGTTGTCCTTTTTGTAGAGGTTTCGGACGAGCAGGTCTAAATGGGCCATTCAATGGACCCGTTGGAATTTTAACTAAGTAAAAAGTACAGAAATTGCGGTTTTGCAATATAATTGTGTTGAAAAGCTCCTAATCAATTATTTGAACTCCTAATATTTGATTAAACTTGTTTTTCGGTCCTTTTTGTAGAGGTTTCGGACGAGCGGGTCGAAATGGGCCTTGCAATGGACCCGTTGGAATTTTATCTAAGTAAAAAGTATAAAATTGAGGTTTTGCAATATATTTGTGTTTAAAAGATCCTAATCAATTACATGAACTCTAAAGATTTGATTAAAACTTGTTTTGCTGTCCTTTTTGTTGACGTTTCGGACGAGCGGTTCGAAATGGGCCTTTCAATGGACCCGTTGGAATTTTAACTGAGTAAAAAGTACAGAAATTGAGGTTTTGCAATATAATTGTGTTGAAAAGCTCCTAATAAATTATTTGAACTCCTAATATTTGATTAAAACTTTTTTTTCCGGTCCTTTTTGTAGAGGTTTCAGACGAGCAGGTCTAAATGAGCCTTTCAATGGACCCGTTGGAATTTTAACTGAGTAAAAAGTACAGAAATTGAGGTTTTGCAATGTAATTGTGTTGAAAAGCTTCTAATCAATTACATGAACTCCTAAAATTTGATTAAAACTCGTTTTGCGGGCCTTTTTGTAGAGGTTTTGGACGAGCGGGTCGAAATGGGCCTTTCAATGGACCCGTTGGAATTTTAAATGAGTAAAAAGTACAGAAATTGAGGTTTTGCAATATAATTGTGTTGAAAAGCTCCTAATCAATTATTTGAACTCCTAATATTTGAATAAAACATTTTTGCGGTCCTTTTTGTAGAGGTTTCGGACGAGCAGGTCTAAATGGGCCTTTCAATGGACCCGTTGAAATTTTAACTGAGAAAAAAGTACATAAATTGCGGTTTTGCAATATAATTGTGTTGAAAAGCTCCTAATTAATTATTTGAACTCCTAATATTTGATTAAAACTTGTTTTGCTGTCCTTTTTGTAGAGGTTTCGGACGAGTAGGTCTAAATGGGCCATTCAATGGACCTGTTGGAATTTTAACTAAGTAAAAAGTACAGAAATTGCGGTTTTGCAATATAATTGTGTTGAAAAGCTCCTAATCAATTATTTGAACTCCTAATATTTGATTAAACTTGTTTTTCGGTCCTTTCTGTAGAGGTTTCGGACGAGCGGGTCGAAATGGGCCTTTCAATGGACCCGTTGGAATTTTATCTAAGTAAAAAGTATAAAATTGAGGTTTTGCAATATAATTGTGTTTAAAAGATCCTAATCAATTACATGAACTCTAAAAATTTGATTAAAACTTGTTTTGCTGTCCTTTTTGTTGACGTTTCGGACGAGCGGGTCGAAATGGGCCTTTCAATGGACCCGTTGGAATTTTAACTGAGTAAAAAGTACAGAAATTGCAGTTTTGCAATATAATTGTGTTGAAAAGCTCCTAATCAATTATTTGAACTCCTAATATTTGATTAAAACTTGTTTTGATGTCCTTTTTGTAGAGGTTTCGGACGAGCAGGTCTAAATGGGCCATTCAATGGACCCGTTGGAATTTTTTTTTTGAAGAAAAGGCCTCATTAAAAACCCCTACTATTGTCCTTCAAGCAGAGCTAGAGGACCCTAAAAAGGGGAAAAGAGTGCCCAATTATTATTAATCAATGAATATTTGTTACAAGATGATGGATACAATGGGGAACATCCGATTCAAATGACATAGAAGTCATAGAATTCAGAGAAAAAGAAGCCAACGTATGAGCTATAATATTTGCCTCACGGCGTACAAAGGAAATGGAAATAAAGTCGAAGTCATGAAGAGCAACTTGTATCTGAAGAATAGTTGGTCCCATAGTAGATAGGTCCTGAGCAGGATTGTTGATCCTATTCGCAAGAGAGGCGCAGTCTGTTTCGATCATGATACGATTCCATCCTTGAGAACGGGCAAGGGTGAGACCAGCAAGGATGCTTTCCCCCTCACTGGTGATAGCGTCCTGGCGGCTACCAAGAGGGGAAGCGAGACCACCCACGACTGCTCGGGCAGGGTCACGAGCAACAACGCCGACAGCTGCTGCACGAGTTGAAGGGTTAAAAGCACCATCCACATTAATTTTGATATAATTAGATGGAGGAGAACAGGAGGGATTAGTAATAGTGGATGTAGGTGGATCAGATGAGATTAAAGATTTACAAAATTCATCATGTAGGCTAATTGAATTGACTGCAATTAGCCATGAGGGTTGTAGATGGTGGTTGTGAACCCAATCATTACGTCTGTTCCAAATATTCCATAACACTGTAAGAAAGAGACCAAATTTATCAGAGGAAATTGCAGAGGCTGCTTCCTCTAACCATTGTAAGGTTGAAGGAGCTATACTCTTATAGAGGGAGGTAGGAATACCACTAATTTGGAGGGCTTCAGCAGCCCAGGACAATCACGAAGCGCATGAAGAATTGATTCCGAGTGATTACCACAGATAGGACATAACCCCGAGCTAGGGGAGAAAGCTTGCATTTTAGAGCCAACGGGTAGAGCATCAGATGCCATACGCCATCCAAAAGTTTTGACTTTGGGTAAAGCTTTTATTTTAGATAAAAATTTCCATAACCGTGTAGGCGACGAAGGTTGGGGCAAGGAGCGTTGTAAGAAAATATATCCAGAGCGAACTGAGTAGATACCTGAATCATTGGGAGACCATAAAATTGAATCCCGTTGATCGTTTATGATGGGGATACGAAGAATGGCATCTGCATCAATTGGATTGAAATAATTGTTCAATTTTACTGTATCCCAGGCAGTTTGATTGCGGATCATGAAATCCCGACATCGGATGTGAAATTCATCGGAGATTTCATAATCCCCAGTTAGCTCAATCGGTGAAGACCCACCCCATATATCTTTGTGTATTCTAATATTACTGTTTATACCAGGGCGATGAAGAAAGCCAGGGAAAAGGCGCTGAAGAGCGTTGTATATACCTTGCCAGGCAAAGGAGCCCCTACTAGGTTTCGGTGCATCTAGGATGTTACCCGAAGGGAAATATTTGGAACGATAAATTTGTCCTAACAATGAGTCTGGTTCGCAAATTAGTTTCGAAATTTGCTTGCCCAGAAGAGCGATGTTGAAATCATGTAGGTCTTTGAAGCCCATGCCACCAGCAGATTTGGGTAAACATATCCGGTTCCACGGTAACATGTGCCAACCTTTTTTGTTTGATTTACCTGTCCACCAGTATTGGCGGATTGATGTAGTCATATCGTCGATGATATTGTGTGGTAGAAGATAGCAAGACATTACATACTGAGGGAGAGATTGTAAAACAGCTTTGATAAAAATCTCTCTGCCACTAAAGGAAAGCAGGTGTTTGTCCCAGCTAGAGAGTCGATCATGTACTTTATCTCGTACAAAACCTAAAGATTCAGTTTTATTTTTCCCTATGAGGAGCGGGATACCGAGGTATACTCCAGGGTTAGAAACTTCACGTACTTGTAAAAGACTATTGATTGCAGTTCTTGTAGCAGAAGGTGTACGAGGGTTGTAAAAAATTGTAGATTTCTCGAAGTTTATTGCTTGGCCAGATGCATTAGCATATACTTGAAGAGCATTTTTCAGAAGGGAAGCTTCCGATTGATTGGTATTTATAAATACCATACAATCATCTGCAAAAAGTAGGTGGTTAACTTTGGGCCCATGTTTACATGCTCCTAGACCTGGAAGAATATTAGTTTGTTGGGCAGCCGCTAAATAAGCCGAGAGACCCTGAGTGCAGAATAGGAAAAGAAAAGGGGATAGAGGGTCCCCCTGACGTAGACCACGTTGAGGTTGAAATGTAGGTGAAAAGGAGTTATTGATTTTAACTGAGAAAGAGACAGTAGATATACAACGCATTATAAGATCAATCCAGCCGGATGCAAAGCCCATACGTGTCATAACATTTGCAAGGAAAGACCATTCAACTCTATCAAAAGCTTTTTCCATGTCAAGCTTGAGAGCAGCCCCTTACGAGGATTTAGTTGCACCAGAATTGATGTTGTGAATAATTTCATGCGCAACAAGGATATTATCAGAAATGTTGCGTCCCTGAACAAAGGCAGCTTGATTAGGGCTAATACAAAGAGGTATAGCCTGTTTCATTCTATTTACAATTGTTTTGGCAACATTTTTATAGAGAACAATACATAGGCTAATTGGTCTGAGTTGTTTCATGGATGTTGGATCCTTAACTTTGGGAATTAGCACCAGTATAGTTTTATTAACTAAGGCCATATCGGCGTTGCCATTTAATAGATCCATGCAAAGATTAAGGACATCGTCACCAACTGTGTCCCAGTGTTGTCGAAAGAAACTACTAGGTAGACCGTCGACACCAGGAGCCTTCCTATGGTCAATATCTTTAAAGGCATGTAGAATTTCTTCTCTGGTGAACGGCTTGAGAAGATTGTCGTTTATTGAAGAATTAATGGTGGGGTGGATTTTGTCAAGAATAATTCCCGAAAGTTGGGGATTAGAGGTTGTAAAAAGGTTTTGGAAATAATTCGAGGCTATATCCATTATTTCAGATTCCGAGGTGCACCAATTGGAGTTAGCATCATAAAGCCCTTTAATAGAATTTTTCTTATTCCGATTAGAAGCTCTGCATGGAAGAATTTGGTATTTTTGTCCCCTTGGGATAGCCAAAGTGTTCGAGATCTTTGAGCCCAAGAAGCTTCTTGCTCAGTTAAGAGTTTATTTAACTCCGTTCTATAATTTAAATAAACATGTTTATTAGTGGTTGTTAAGGGGCGATAGAGAAGTTTGTTAATTTTTTTGGTAAGGAATTTAATACGTCCTGTTGTTTTAAAGCATTGTTGGTTTTGCCAGTCATCTAAGTATGTTCCTACCGCTTTGATTTTATTGATGGCCGTACTGGGGGTGTCAGCCCATGCCCTTTTAATTGTTTGGATGTTATCTTTATTATTAGCCCAACAATTTTCAAATCTGAAATTTTTGGGATTTTGAGATTTGAGTATGTTAGTTGGTTTATCAATTTCAAGAAGAAGGAAACAGTGGTCGGATTTTGCAACATAATCCGTAGTTATACGATGATTAGGGTAGAGATCTTTCCAAGCATAGTTAGCTACAAAACGGTCGAGTCGTTCATGAATTACTGGGGTTACGGGACCTACTTTTGTCCATGTAAACCATCCCGAGGTAGGTTTGCAATCGAATAGGTTGTTTCGAATTAAACAGTTTCGAAAATTTTTTATTTGGGATCTAGCTCTACGGGGACCCCCTTGTTTTTCTGAATCTGTTAGGATCTCATTGAGATCTCCTCCGATAAGCCAAGGTTTATCTTTAGTTGAAGTGTATAAGGAATCAATTAATTCCCATGTTTTATATTTTTGGCTAGTTTCCGAAAATCCATGCATTCCAGTAAAAAACGTAGTGCTGTTATTATTCGTAATTTGAATGTGAATATAACGCAGCGAATAGGAAATTAAACTTATATTAATATCGTTTGCAGCGAATAAAGATATTCCGGAACACCCATCCGAGGGGGGAATAGAGATAATGTCTAACATACCTAATGAAAGACATAAGCGGTTACATTCCGCTTTATTCAATTTGGTTTCACATAAAAAGATAATATTAGGGTTGGTACGTTGGACATAGGATCTGAGATGTTGAACCGTCGGAGCTTGTCCAAGACCCTGACAGTTCCAGCAGAGGATCTTCATTTTGCTCGGCGGGGCTGGGAGTCAGCCGCCGCCGGAGAGTTTTTAGAGCTGCTCATCCCAGCTTTTGGAGTAGATCCTGATTGTTTGGATTTTTTCGGCGGGAGCGATACTTGAATTGGTGAGCGGCGTTTCATGCCTCGGTTAGTTTGGGTCGGTGCAGGGGCTGGTGCAGGTGCTGGAACAGAAGCAGGTGCAGGGGCTGCATCATTTGGGTAAGTTTTAAGCAACCACTGATTAAATTCATTGAATAATGGATCAGTGGGTTTAGAGGGCTTACTCGATTCAGAGTCAAATTTTTTTATTTGTTCGGCAGTAGGGCTGGGAACACCATAGTCATCATTGGTTTCCCAATCATCATCAGAACCATCTTCCGGAATTGGATAGATGGTATTCAAGGGCTGAGGCTCAAGAGGAGCTTTTTGTTTCGGATCGGCAGCAGGGGGATCGGTAACAGTAGTGGGGCCATCTTCCATGGTCATGTCGACATTTTTGGCATCTTCGGTAACTTGTTCCGTAAATGAAGCGGCATCGCCCTCATTTAAAGAGCCTTTATATTGAAAAAAGAGAAGTATTAGAGATTTGTAATTATTTGTAAAAAGGATGATGAATGAGTAGAGAGAATTACCCAAATTGTTCTGATCGTTAGGAGGAGCTGTAGGATTGACCGGGACAGCTGGGTTATTCGTCGGATTTACTACGAGAAAAATAAAGGATAAGAAATTTGAAAGAAAGTTTGATAAAGGATAATAAATAAAAACAGTTGTAATTATAAAAGTTGAAAAAAGTGTACCATTCACTGAAGGGATGTTTGGATTCAGATTCGGTTCTACATTACGGATACGCCCTCGAATTCCAACTGGGCGACGTCTAGGAGGAAGGTAACGGAGCCATTCTCCGTATTGCAGTTTGTTGGGGTCGAGTGAAGACCGGATAGGACAGTTCTCTAAGGTATGACTTATTATACCGCAACCAGGGCAGAGAATTGGAAGTCTTTCATATTGCAGGCGACACATAATTTTGTTTTCACCGGAACCGATGAACACGAAGCGAGTAACAGGTCTTGTAATATTGAGAAAGTTTTCAACACGAAGGAATTCCACCATATTCCCATCAACTTTGCGGGTATCCGTTCGGAGAACATTGCCCACCATCGATCCCAAAGCATGTCCCACCAGATGGGATCGATCTATGTCAGCAAAGAGTGGATCAGGAAGGGAGAAAATTCTGATCCAGATTCTCATAGTTGTAAAATTGTAGTCTGTTAAGGATTTGGCTGGGTCGTATTCGGTGACTGCGAGCCATTCATCCTTGTACAGCCAGGGTCCTCGATTGAGAATTTCATAGCAGTTCTTGATTTCCTTGAACATGATCTTGAGAAAGTTATCTTGTATCACTGAGATGGATACAACTTCATTGGGTTTCCAGATTCCTTCGAAGGCGTTGATAACAGCATAAATATCAAGAGGTTTGGAAGATATGAATCGACCAATGACAAAGAGTTTGGGATCTTCATTGATGAAATCAAAATCAGGGGTGTAGAGCAGATTTGATTCTTCATTGGTGAGATTGATCGAGTTGAGTTGGGGGATTGATGAAGAAGAAGCCATTGAGGGATTTAAAGGGTATAATGAATACGAGATGGGTAGGATTTGTATTGTGTTGGTGGAATTGTAATACAAATATATAAATAGAACGAAAACAGCTAAGGGTGGTGAAATATGGAAAGTGGGTTGATAAAGATTCGGAGGAATATTTAGCGATTGTAATAGATTGGAACTACTAATATCAGAAAGAAAGTTAATTAATGTATATTCCTTAAATGAAATAAAAGACCTTGGAAAAGAAGAGACTCTAAAAGTTATTAAAGGAAAGTAGCTTAAATATTTATTAGAATTTTTATAAAACTTTAACGGTATTATGAATAAAGTATGACTGATATATTGGCTGGAAAGGAGAAGGATTAGGGTAGCTATGGTAATATAAGGGAAATTTTTAATAATTAAGAGGAATAAATTAGGAAAGACAGAATTATTCTTGGCAAAAATAATAGATATTGTAAAGGCCATATATTTAAGGCGGAGAGAAAATTTAGGAGATGCATTTAATAGAAAATAAAACAAGGAAAGTACTGATAATAATACTATTAATGGTGCTGTTATAATAAAAGAAACGGCAAGGTTTAAGGATTGTGAAATTAGAAATAAAGTAAATTGTATTAAGTAGATTATATATAATTTGAAAGGAATATTATTAGGTAAATGACGTGTAAACCATGATAAAACCAGAAAGATATGGTATCTAACAGCTATATATAAGACTGTTATACTGGGCAATTTTTGAAAATTAAAACCGATAATAAGTATTGCATGAGGGAATATAGGAATTAAAATATAACTTGTTGGTTTCATTAAAGACCAGGGAAAAATTACTCTTGGTTTAAGAATAGAGTTCCACCATAAATATTTACTGGGAAAAATGAGGAGGGATAAGAATAATAATTTGAAGTTTTGTAAGTAGTGAGAAGAGAGGTAGCCCCTAAAAAATAGGGTAGTTATAAAATCCCTTGAAAGGGCTAGAGAGAGGTCACCTAATAAGGTGTAGAAGTAGTCACAAACTATAATACCGATTGAGCAGAAATTAAAACATACAAAATTGCATACACGAAGCAGGCAGACAGAAGCATGTAACTCAAAGAAATATCCTAGAGGCATGCATCTAATAGTAACTAACAACCAAATAAAAAGCATAAAGAAAAAGAAAGCAAAAGAAAAGCAACAAAAAATAATTACAGACCCAAGGAGAGGAGGAAGCGGGGAATAGAAATTTAATACAGACCAAATGAGCAAAAAAATGAAGGGGGGAGGGCAGATTAAATTAACTACATCAACATAAGTACAAAGCCAAAGAGTGATGCAGCATGAAGAGTCGAAAGGCCTACAGAATTGCATGGTAATGTTGTCATCAGGTTTCAAGGTCTGCAAAAAGGTAAAAGTGCATATAAGAGAACCTTTGTGAATAGATTTAGCAGTCCATTCTGAATTAATAAATGATATGGTACGGAATGGATTAGCTATAGAGTAATAAAATATAGTAATGCAATGTATGCAGATTGGAACAGAAAATAAAAATTGATAGAAACATATTAGGTATGTATTAGTTGTGTTAGTAATGTATATGTGACAAGTAATGGTACTGGTAATATTATAAGGTTTGTAGTTCAGAATCATTAAAGCAACCATGAGATTTATAGGAGCATATTTTAACAAAATTGGGAAGATGGTTCTAAAAACATGAGACCGATTAGAGCATCTATATTTCGCCATGAATCTAAGTATTACTGTCAAACAGGAAAGTTGGATTAAGACATTATACATCAAAGATATAGCTTGGTATATAGGAAAGGAATGGTAAAAGTTGAATAATCCCAAATGTTGGGCTTGAATAATTTTCCCTTGAAGGGATGGTAAATAGAGATCAGTTGTGATAGAGAGAACTAATGAAGAAAACAGAACATGCAAATTGAGGCTTATAGAGAATAAAGAGCTAGAGGTTATGAGAGTGTAATATAATGATTGCATATAATAAAAAATGATGGAATAACCTAAATTGATATGGAAGTTAAAATTATAGATGTTTAAAAAAGGATGTGAACATAAATCAAACGCCAGATTAAAATTCAATAGCCCAGCAGCAGAGAGGCTTATAGAGAATATGGCAGAGAATAAAGATAAAAGGATACTTAAAAAAAGATTAGAATTATACAGGATAAGGCAAAATAACCAAGATAGACCATAGTGTTTACAAAAATAGATGCTTAAATTACAACAAGTACATGATGAAAGCAGGAAGATACAAAAGATAACACCATAGATAAAAATCGGGCTGAGAAATAAAAGTGTAAAACAGATTATAAGGATGGGAGAAGGACAGGAGAAAACCTTTGTGATATGCTTCCAAAAAATGAAAAGTCTTGATCCAACGCAAGATAAGGGATACCAGATCTGGATGAGTAAGAGAATACATAAAATTAAAAAACTTAGATAATAATAACCAGAGAATGAAATAAAGAAAAGAGAAAAAGATGAAAATGTATTTGCCCAGTATTTTGTTGATATCCCGGACGGTAGATGAAAGGGTGGAACGAAAAGAGGAGGCTCCTTCCTGTCTCCATGGATATGGGTTCCAAACGGCTTCCCATGGAACCTGAGAAGAAGGTAAAGGAACAAGACTAGATTAAAAAAGATTAGAGATAGGACTAAAGAAAAGAATTATAGATATACGTAAGTGATAGAAGAAGGCAATCGGAAATTAGCAAACCCCATAACATTGCCGGCGGCTTAGAAAACCTGGAAAAGAAATTAGGGTTAAAAAAATTTGAGAAGATGAGACGGTTCGAGAGAGAGCCGACTTGAATATGAAAAAAAACACTTGATTTAACAAAAAGAAAAAAGGAATTAAAAAATAAAAGAGAATAACAAAACCAGACTGTCGGCTCCATCAAGGGGAGTGATCGGAGCGAAGGGGGGATTTCTCCGGAGCAACAGAGAGACAGACGGAGGTAGATTGGGAACATGCAAGTGCTTCCGCCGGGGAAAGGACCATTTTCTGCTAGAGACAGATCTGGTGGCGGGAGAGAGCCTCAGATCGATTCTTGATAGCACCGTACGGATTTTGCTACCAGAAAAAAATAAAAAGCTTGTTAGAAACCAGATTGATATATAAAACCAAAAATAAAAAGGTAAAAGACTCCTTTTCCGATTGTTACAGATCTGATGGCGAGGAAGAAACCCATATCGGATTGCATAAGAACCGAGCAAATCTCGCAACAAAAGAGCAGAAAAAGCATTAGAAATCTGAAAAGGGTATTATAACAATGAAATAAAAAAATTAAAATAAGCAAAGATGGGTGGGGTGGGACGGCTCTTGACCTTCTCTTACCATTTTCCAATGGTTCCAATTGAATTCGGTAGGTGGATAATGAATGCATTTTCGGCGGAAAGAGGAAGGGTGCCGTTGGAATTTTAACTAAGTAAAAAGTACAGAAATTGCGGTTTTGCAATATAATTGTGTTGAAAAGCTCCTAATAAATTATTTGAACTCCTAATATTTGATTAAAACTTGTTTTCCGGTCCTTTTTGTTGAGGTTTCGGACGAGTTGGTCTAAATGGGCCTTTCAATGGACCTGTTGGAATTTTAACTTAGTAAAAAGTATAGAAATTACAGTTTTGCAATATAATTGTGTTGAAAAGCTCCTAATCAATTACATGAATCCCTAAAATTTGATTAAAACTTGTTTTTGTAGTCCTTTTTGTAGAGGTTTCGGACGAGCGGGTCGAAATGGTCCTTTTAATGGACCCGTTGGAATTTTAAATGAGTAAAAAGTACAGAAATTGAGGTTTTGCAATATAATTGTGTTGAAAAGCTCCTAATCAATTATTTGAACTCCAAATATTTGAATAAAACATTTTTGCGATCCTTTTTGTAGAGGTTTCGGACGAGCAGGTCTAAATGGGCCTTTCAATGGTCCCGTTGGAATTTTAACTGAGTAAAAAGTACATAAATTGCGGTTTTGCAAAATAATTGTGTTGAAAACTTCCTAATCAATTATTTGAAATCCTAATATTTGAATAAAACATTTTGCGTCCTTTTTGTAGAGGTTTCGGACGAGCAGGTCTAAATGGGCCTTTCAATAGACCCGTTGGAACTTTAACTGAGTAAAAAGTACAGAAATTGAGGTTTTGTAATGTAATTGTGTTGAAAAGCTTCTAATCAATTACATGAACTCATAAAATTTGATTAAAACTCGTTTTGCGGTCCTTTTTGTAGAGGTTTCGGACGAGCGGGTCGAAATGGGCCTTTCAATGGACCCGTTGGAATTTTAACTGAGTAAAAAGTACAGAAATTGCGGTTTTGCAATATAATTGTGTTGAAAAGCTCCTAAACAATTATTTGAACTCCTAATATTTGATTAAAACTTGTTTTGCTGTCCTTTTTGTAGAGGTTTCGGACGAGCAGGTCTAAATGGGCCATTCAATGGACCCGTTGGAATTTTAACTGAGTAAAAAGTACAGAAATTGCAGTTTTGCAATATAATTGGGTTGAAAAGCTCCTAATAAATTATTTGAACTCCTAATATTTGATTAAAACTTGTTTTCCGATCCTTTTTGTAGAGGTTTCGAACGAGCGGGTCGAAATGGGCCTTTCAATGGACCCGTTGGAATTTTATCTAAGTAAAAAGTATAAAATTGAGGTTTTGCAATATAATTGTGTTTAAAAGATCCTAATCAATTACTTGAACTCTAAAAAATTGATTAAAACTTGTTTTGTTGTCCTTTTTGTTGAGGTTTCTGACGAGCGGGTCGAAATGGGCCTTTCAATGGACCCCTTGGAATTTTAACTGAGTAAAAAGTACATAAATTGCGGTTTTGCAATATAATTGTGTTGAAAAGCTCCTAATCAATTATTTGAACTCCTAATATTTGATTAAAACTTGTTTTGTTGTCCTTTTTGTAAAGGTTTCGGACGAGCAGGTCTAAATGGGCCATTCAATGGACCCGTTGGAATTTTAACGATGTAAAAAGTACAGAAATTGCGGTTTTGCAATATAATTGTGTTGAAAAGCTCCTAATCAATTATTTGAACTCTTAATATTTGATTAAAACTTGTTTTCCGGTCCTTTTTGTAGAGGTTTCGAACGAGCTGGTCTAAATGGGCCTTTCAATGGACTCGTTGGAATTTTAACTGAGTAAAAAGTACATAAATTGAGGTTTTGCAATATAGTTGTGTTCAAAAGCTCCTAATCAATTATTTGAACTCCTAATATTTGATTAAAACTTGTTTTGCAGTCCTTTTGTAGAGGTTTCAGACGAGCTGGTCTAAATGGGCCTTTCAATGGACCCGTTGGAATTTTAACTGAGTAAAAAGTACAGAAATTGAGGTGTTGCAATGTAATTGTGTTGAAAAGCTTCTAACCAATTACATGAACTCCTAAAATTTGATTAAAACTCGTTTTGCGGTCCTTTTTGTAGAGGTTTCGGACGAGCGGGTCGAAATGGGCCTTTCAATGGACCCGTTGGAATTTTAACTGAGTAAAAAGTACAGAATTTGCGGTTTTGCAATATAATTGTGTTGAAAAGCTCCTAATCAATTATTTGAACTCCTAATATTTGCTTAAAACTTGTTTTGCTGTCCTTTTTGTAGAGGTTTCGGACGAGCAGGTCTAAATGGGCCATTCAATGGAGCCGTTGGAATTTTAACTGAGTAAAAAGTACAAAAATTGTGGTTTTGCAATATAATTGTGTTGAAAAGCTCCTAATCAATTATTTGAACTCCTAATATTTGATTAAAAGTTGTTTTCCGGTCCTTTTTGTAGAGGTTTCGGACGAGCTGGTCTAAATGGGCCTTTCAATGGACCCGTTGGAATTTTAACTGAGTAAAAAGTACAGAAATTTCGGTTTTGCAATATAATTGTGTTGAAAAGCTCCTAATCAATTACATGAATTCCTAAAATTTGATTAAAACTTGTTTTGTAGTCCTTTTTGTAGAGATTTCGGACGAGCGGGTCGAAATGGTCCTTTCAATGGACCTGTTGGAATTTTAAATGAGTAAAAAGTACAGAAATTGAGGTTTTGCAATATAATTTTGTTGAAAAGCTCCTAATCAATTATTTGAACTCCTAATATTTGAATAAAACATTTTTGCGTTCATTTTTGTAGAGGTTTCGGACGAGCAGGTCTAAATGGGCCATTCAATGGACCCGTTGGAATTTTAACTGAGTAAAAAGTACATAAATTGAGATTTTGCAATGTAATTGTGTTCAAAAGCTTCTAATCAATTACATGAACTCCTAAAATTTGATTAAAACTCCTTTTGCGGTCCTTTTTGTAGAGGTTTTGGACGAGCGGGTCGAAATGGGCCTTTCAATGGAACCGTTGGAATTTTAACTGAGTAAAAAGTACATAAATTGAGGTTTTGCAATATAGTTGTGTTCAAAAGCTCCTAATCAATTATTTGAACTCCTAATATCTGATTAAAACTTGTTTTGCAGTCCTTTTGTAGAGGTTTCGGACGAGCGGGTCGAAATGGGCCTCTCAATGGACCCGTTGGAAGTTTAACTGTGTAAAAAGTACAGAAATTGAGGTTTTGCAATGTAATTGTGTTGAAAAGCTTCTAATCAATTACATGAACTCCTAAAATTTGATTAAAACTCGTTTTGCTGTCCTTTTTGTAGAGGCTTCGGACGAGCAGGTCTAAATGGGCCATTCAATGGAGCCGGTTGAATTTTAACTAAGTAAAAAGTACATAAATTGTGGTTTTGCAATATAATTGTGTTGAAAAGCTCCTAATCAATTATTTGAACTCCTAATATTTGATTAAAAGTTGTTTTCCGGTCCTTTTTGTAGAGATTTCGGACGAGCTGGTCTAAATGGGCCTTTCAATGGACCCGTTGGAATTTTAACTGTGTAAAAAGTACTGAAATTGCGGTTTTGCAATATAATTGTGTTGAAAAGCTCCTAATCAATTACATGAATTCCTAAAATTTGATTAAAACTTGTTTTGTAGTCCTTTTTGTAGGGGTTTCGGACGAGCGGGTCGAAATGGTCCTTTCAATGGACCCGTTGGAATTTTAAATGAGTAAAAAGTATAGAAATTGAGGTTTTGCAATATAATATTTTTGAAAAGCTCCTAATCAATTATTTGAACTCCTAATATTTGAATAAAACATTTTTGCGGTCCTTTTTGTAGAGGTTTCGGACGAGCAGGTATAAATGGGCCTTTCAATGGACCCTTTGGAATTTTAACTGAGTAAAAAGTACATATATTGCGGTTTTGCAATATAATTGTGTTGAAAAGCTCCTAATCAATTATTTGAACACCTAATATTTGAATTAAACATTTTTGCGGTCCTTTTTGTATAGGTTTCGGACGAGCAGGTCTAAATGGGCCATTCAATGGACCCGTTGGAATTTTAAATGAGTAAAAAGTACAGAAATTGAGGTTTTGCAATATAATTGTGTTGAAAAGCTCCTAATCAATTACATGAACTCCTAAAATTTGATTAAAACTTGTTTTGCCGTCCTTTTTGTAGAGGTTTCAGACGAGCGGGTCGAAATGGGCCTTTCAATGGACCCGTTGGAATTTTAACTGAGTAAAAAGTACGGAAATTGCGGTTTTGCAATATAATTGTGTTGAAAAGCTCCTAATCAATTAATTGAGGTTTAGCTGTAGGGTTAGAAACCTCGCGTACTTGTAAAAGGCTGTTGATTGCATTTCTTGTTGCAGTAGGTGTACGCGGGTTATAAAAAATTGTTGATTTCTCAAAGTTGACTGCTTGACCGGAAGCATTAGCATAAGTTTGAAGGGCATTTTTCAGAAGGGACGCTTCAGATTGGTTAGTATTAATAAATACCATGCAATCGTCAGCAAAAAGCAGGTGGTTGACTTTAGGCCCATGTTTACTGGCGCTGAGACCTGGGAGTATTTTAGTTTGTTGAGCGGCAGCTAAGTAAGCCGAGAGGCCTTGAGTACAGAATAGAAAGAGAAAAGGTGATAGAGGATCCCCTGACGAAGACCACGTTGAGGCTGTAGTAATACAGCGCATTATAAGCTTGATCCATTCGGATGCAAAGCCCATGCGTTCCATTACATTAGCAAGGAAAGACCATTCTATTCTGTCGAATGCTTTCTCCATGTCTAGTTTAAGGGCAGCTCCTTGAGAGGATTTAGTAGCTCCTGAGTTAATATTATGGATAATTTCATGAGCAATAAGGATGTTGTCAGATATATTGTGTCCCTGGACAAAGGCTGCTTGATTAGGGCTAATGCAAAGAGGTATAGCCTGTTTCATTCTATTGACAATTGTTTTGGCAACTATTTTGTAAAGGACAGTGCAAAGGCTAATTGGTCTGAGTTGTTTCATAGAGGTTAGGTTTTGTACTTTAGGAATTAGTACCAATATAGTTTTGTTGACTAACGCCATATCGGTGTTGCCATTTAAAAGGTTAAGACAGAGATTAATAACATCGTCTCCCACTGTATCCCAATGTTGTCTAAAAAAGCTGCTGGGTAGACCATCGCAGCCAGGAGCTTTCCTAGGGTCAATTTCTTTGAAAGCATGAATAATTTCCTCTCTAGTGAATGCCTTTAGAAGGTTTTCATTCATTGAATAATTAATGGAAGGTTGAATTTTGTCCAGAATGACGTTCGAGAGTTGTGGGTTAGAAGTTGTGAACAAGTTTTGGAAATAATTTGAAGCAATTTCCATAATGTCCGATTCAGAAGTGCACCAATTGAAATTGGCATCGTAAAGGCCTATGATTGAGTTTTCCTTGTTCCTATTAGAAGCGCGGGCATGGAAGAACTTGGTATTTTTGTCCCCTTGGGAAAGCCAAAGGGTACGAGATCGTTGAGCTCAATAAACTTCTTGCTCTGTTAAAAGTTTATTTAATTCAGTTCTATAGTTTAAGTAAACTTGTTCATTAGTAGTCGTTAAGGGTCGATATAGCAATCTGTTTATTTTTTTAGTGAGAAACTTAATTCTTCCGGTTGATTTAAAACGTTGCTGATTTTGCCATTCTTCAAGGTAAGTACCTACTGCTTCAATTTTGTTTATGGTTGTTCCGGGAGTGTCGGCCCAAGCCCTTTTAATTGTTCGTATATTATCAATATTATTAGACCAGCAACTTTCGAATCTGAAATTCTTGGGTGGTTGTGTCTTGATTTTGGTAGTCGAAGTGTCTAATTTGAGAAAAAGGAAGCAATGATCAGATTTTGCAACATATTCTGTGGTGATACGATGAGAAGGATAGAGGTCTTTCCATTCGGAATTAGCGATAAAACGGTCTAATCTTTCATGTATTACCGGGGTTAAGGGTCCAACTTTAGACCATGTGAACCATCCCGAAGTTGGCTTACAATCATAGAGGTTGTTTCGAGTTAAACAATTACGAAAGTTTTTAATTTGAGATCTAGCTCTACGAGAGCCTCCTTGTTTTTCCGAATCTGTTAATATTTCATTGAAATCACCGCCTAGCAGCCAAGGCTTATTTTTAGTAGATGGATATAAAGAATCAATTAGCTCCCATGTTTTATATTTTTGGCTAGTTTCCGAAAAGCCGTGAATACCTGTGAAATACATTGTGGAGTTATGCTTTAAAATTTGAATATGGATAAAACGCGACGAATAGGAAAAAGACTTATATTAATGTTATTTGTAGCGAATAAGGAGATTCCGGAACACCCTTCCGTAGGGGAAATAGAAATAATGTCTAACATACCTAATGATAGACATAAGCGGTTACATTCTGCATTATTTAGCTTAGTCTCGCATAAGTAGATAATATCGGGGTTGGTGCGTTGGACATAGGACCGGAAATGTTGAACCGTCGGGGCTTGTCCAAGACCCTGACAGTTCCAACAGAGGATCCTTATTTTGCTCGGCGGGGCTGGGAGTCAGCCGCCGCCGGAGAGTTTTTAGAGCTGCTCATCCCAGCTTTTGGAGTAGATCCTGACTGTTTGGATTTTTTCGGCGGGAGCGATACTTGTATTGGGGAACGGCATTTCATGCCTCAGTTTGTTTGGGTTGGTGCAGTTGCAGGTACGGGTGCTGGTACAGGAACAGGTGCAGGGGCTGCATCATTCGGGTAAGTTTTAAGTAACCACTGATTAAAGTCATTGAATATTGTATCAGTGGGTTTAGAAGGCTTACTCGATTCAGAGTCAAACTTTTTAATCTGCTCGGCAGTAGGGCTGGGGACACCATAATCATCATTGGTTTCCCAATCATCATCAGAACCATCTTCCGGAATGGGATAGATGGTGTTCAGGGGTTGGGGCTCAAGAGGAGCTTTTTGTTTCGGATCAGCAGCAGGGGGTCATTGACAGTATTGGGGCCATCATCCATGGTCATGTCGACATTTTGGGCTTCTTCGGTTACTTGTTCCGTAAATGAGGCGGCATCGCCTTCATTTAGAGAGCCTTTAAATTGAAAAAAGAATGTTATTAGAAACTGGTAACTATTTGTATAAAGGATTATGAATGAGTAAAGCGCTTTACCCATATTGTTCTGATCGCCGGGGCCACTACGATAAAGTTAGAGGATGAATATTTAGATAGAAATTTTGAGAAGGGAAAATAAATAAAAACATATGTGATTAAAATAGTTGATATAAATTTACCATTCACTGGAGGGATGTTTGGGTTCAGATTCGGTTCTACATTTCGAATACGCCCCCGAGTTCCAACTGGGCGACGTCTAGGAGGAAGGTAACGGAGCCAATCTCCATATTGCAATTTGTTAGGATCGAGTGAAGATCGGATAGGACAGTTCTCTAAGGTATGACTGATAATACCACAACCAGGGCAGAGAATCGGAAGTCTTTCATACTGTAGACGGCACATAATTGTGTTTTCACCGGAACCAATAAACACAAATCGGGTAACAGGTTTTGTGATGTTGAGAAAGATTTCAACTCGAAGAAATTCCACCATATTCCCATCAACTTGGCGGGTATCCGTTCGGAGAACATTGCCCACCATCGATCCTAATGCATGTCCCACCAGATGGGATCGTTCTACATCAGCAAAGAGTGAATCAGGAAGGGAGAAGATTCTGATCCAAATTCTCATTGTGTTAAAGTTGTAGTCGGTTAAGGATTTGGCTGGATCATATTCGGTGACTGCAAGCCATTCATCCTTGTACAGCTAAGGTCCGCGATTGATGATTTCATAGCAGTTCTTGATTTCTTTAAACTTGATCTTGAGGAAGTTATCTTGTATCAGTGAGATGGATACAACTTCATTGGGTTTCCAGATCCCTTCGAAGGCATTGATAACAGCATAAATATCAAGAGGCTTGGACGATGTGAAGCGACCGATGACAATGAGTTTGGGATCTTCCTTGATGAAGTCGAAGTCAGGAGTGTAGAGCAGTTTTGATTCTTCATTGGTGAGATTGATCGAGTTGAGTTGGGGGATTGAAGAGGATGAAGCCATTGAGGAGTTTGGAGGGTATGAATAGTAAGATTGAGATGATAGTTGTGGTGGGTTGGTGTAAATGTATTGTGGGTATATAAAGAAAACGAGAACCGCTGAAGGGACCCATTGGAATTTTAAATGAGTAAAAAGTACATAAATTGAGGTTTTGCAATATAATTGTGTTGAAAAGCTCTTAATCAATTATTTGAACTCCTAATATTTGAATAAAACCTTTTTGCGGTCGTTTTTGTAGAGGTTTCGGACGAGCAAGTCGAAATGGGACTTTCAATGGACCCTTTGGAATTTTAACTGAGTAAAAAGTACAGAACTTACGGTTTTGCAATATAATTGTGTTGAAAGCTCCTAAACAATTACATGAATTCCTAAAATTTGATTAAAACATTTATTGCAGTCCTTTTTGTAGAGGTTTCGGACGTGCGGGTCGAAATGGGCGTTTCAATGGACCCGTTGGAATTTAGCTGAGTAAAAAGTACAGAAATTGAGGTTTTGCAATATAATTGTGTTGAAAAGATCCAAATCAATTACATGAACTCCTAGAATTTGATTAAAACTTGTTTTGCAGTCCTTTTTGTAGAGGTTTCGGACGAGCGGGTCGAAATGGGCCTCTCAATGGACCCTTTGGAATTTTAACTGTGTAAAAAGTACATAAATTGAGGTTTTGCAATATAATTGTGTTGAAAAGCTCCTATTCAATTGCATGAACTCCTAAAATTTGATTAAAACTTGTTTTGCAGTCCTTTTTGTAGAGGTTTCGGACGAGCGGGTCGAAATGGGTCTTTCAATGGACCCGTTGGAATTTTAAATCAGTAAAAAGTACATAAATTGAGGTTTTGCAATATAATTGTGTTGAAAAGCTCTTAATCAATTATTTGAACTCCTAATATTTGATTAAAACTTGTTTTGCGGTCCTTTTTTTAGAGGTTTCGGACGAGCAAGTCGAATGGGACTTTTAATGGACCCGTTGGAATTTTAACTGAGTAAAAACTACAGAAATTGCGGTTTTGAAATATAATTGTGTTGAAAGCTCCTAAACAATTACATGAATTCCTAAAATTTGATTAAAACTTGTATTGCAGTCCTTTTTGTAGAAGTTTCGGACGAGCGGGTCGAAATGGGCCTTTTAATGGACCCGTTGGAATTTTAACTGAGTAAAAAGTACAGAACTTGAGGTTTTGCAATATAATTGTGTTGAAAATCTCCAAATCAATTACATGAATTCCTAAAATTTGATTAAAACTTTTATTGCAGTCCTTTTTGTAGAGGTTTCGGACGTGCGGGTCGAAATGGGCGTTTCAATGGACCCGTTGGAATTTAGCTGAGTAAAAAGTACAGAAATTGAGGTTTTGCAATATAATTGTGTTGAAAAGATCCAAATCAATTACATGAACTCCTAGAATTTGATTAAAACTTGTTTTGCAGTCCTTTTTGTAGAGGTTTCGGACGAGCGGGTCGAAATGGGCCTCTCAATGGACCCGTTGGAAGTTTAACTGTGTAAAAAGTACATAAATTGAGGTTTTGCAATATAATTGTGTTGAAAAGCTCCTATAAAATTGCATGAACTCCTAAAATTTGATTAAAACTTGTTTTGCAGTCCTTTTTGTAGAGGTTTCAGACGAGCGGGTCGAAATGGGTCTTTCAAAGGACCCGTTGGAATTTTAAATGAGTAAAAAGTACATAAATTGAGGTTTTGCAATATAATTGTGTTGAAAAGCTCTTAATCAATTATTTGAACTCCTAATATTTGATTAAAACTTGTTTTGCGGTCCTTTTTTTAGAGGTTTCGGACGAGCAAGTCGAATGGGACTTTCAATGGACCCGTTGGAATTTTAACTGAGTAAAAACTACAGAAATTGCGGTTTTGAAATATAATTGTGTTGAAAGCTCCTAAACAATTACATGAATTCCTAAAATTTGATTAAAACTTGTATTGCAGTCCTTTTTGTAGAGGTTTCGGACGAGCGGGTCGAAATGGGCCTTTCAATGGACCCGTTGGAATTTTAACTGAGTAAAAAGTACAGAACTTGAGGTTTTGCAATATAATTGTGTTGAAAATCTCAAAATCAATTACATGAATTCCTAAAATTTGATTAAAACTTTTATTGCAGTCCTTTTTGTAGAGGTTTCGGACGAGCGGGTCGAAATAGGCCTCTCAATGGACCCGTTGGAATTTTAACTGTGTAAAATGTACATAAATTGACATTTTGCAATATAATTATGTTGAGAAGCTCCTATTCAATTGCATGAACTCCTAAAATTTGATTAAAACTTGTTTTGCAGTCCTTTTTGTAGAGGTTTCGGACGAGCGGGTCGAAATGGGCCTTTCAATGGATCCGTTGGAATTTTAACTGAGTAAAAAGTACATAAATTGAGGTCTTGCAATATAATTGTGTTTAAAAAGCTCCTAATCAATTACATGAACTCCAAAAATTCTATTAAAACTTGTTTTGGAGTCCTTTTTGTTGAGGTTTCGGTCGAGCGGGTCGAAATGGTCCTTTCAATGGACCCGTTAGAATTTTAACTGATTAAAAAGTACATAAATTGACATTTTGCAATATAATTGTGTTGAGAAGCTCCTATTCAATTGCATGAACTCCTAAAATTTGATTAAAACTTGTTTTGCAGTCCTTTTTGTAGAGGTTTCGGACGAGCGGGTCGAAATGGGCCTTTCAATGGACCCGTTGGAATTTTAACTGAGTAAAAAGTACAGATATTGAGGTTTTGCAATATAATTGTGTTGAAAAGCTCCAAATCAATTACATGAACTCCTAAAATTTGATTAAAACTAGTTTTGCAGTCCTCTTTGTAGAGGTTTCAGACGAGCAGGTCGAAATGGGCCACTCAATGGACCCGTTGGAATTTTAACTGTGTAAAAAGTACATAAATTGAGGTTTTGCAATATAATTGTGTTGAAAAGCTCCTATTCAATTGCATGAACCCCTAAAATTTGATTAAAACTTGTTTTGCAGTCCTTTTTGTAGAGGTTTCGGATGTGCGGGTCGAAATGGGAGTTTCAATGGACCCGTTGGAATTTAGCTGAGTAAAAAGTACAGAAATTGAGGTTTTGCAATATAATTGTGTTGAAAAGATCCAAATCAATTACATGAACTCCTAGAATTTGATTAAAACTTGTTTTGCAGTCCTTTTTGTAGAGGTTTCGGACGAGCGGGTCGAAATGGGCCTCTCAATGGACCCGTTGGAAGTTTAACTGTGTAAAAAGTACATAAATTGAGGTTTTGCAATATAATTGTGTTGAAAAGCTCCTATAAAATTGCATGAACTCCTAAAATTTGATTAAAACTTGTTTTGCAGTCCTTTTTGTAGAGGTTTCGGACGAGCGGGTCGAAATGGGTCTTTCAAAGGACCCGTTGGAATTTTAAATGAGTAAAAAGTACATAAATTGAGGTTTTGCAATATAATTGTGTTGAAAAGCTCTTAATCAATTATTTGAACTCCTAATATTTGATTAAAACTTGTTTTGCGGTCCTTTTTTTAGAGGTTTCGGACGAGCAAGTCGAATGGGACTTTCAATGGACCCGTTGGAATTTTAACTGAGTAAAAACTACAGAAATTGCGGTTTTGAAATATAATTGTGTTGAAAGCTCCTAAACAATTACATGAATTCCTAAAATTTCATTAAAACTTGTATTGCAGTCCTTTTTGTAGAGGTTTCGGACGAGCGGGTCGAAATGGGCCTTTCAATGGACCCGTTGGAATTTTAACTGAGTAAAAAGTACAGAACTTGAGGTTTTGCAATATAATTGTGTTGAAAAGCTCAAAATCAATTACATGAATTCCTAAAATTTGATTAAAACTTTTATTGCAGTCCTTTTTGTAGAGGTTTCGGACGAGCGGGTCGAAATAGGCCTCTCAATGGACCCGTTGGAATTTTAACTGTGTAAAATGTACATAAATTGACATTTTGCAATATAATTGTGTTGAGAAGCTCCTATTCAATTGCATGAACTCCTAAAATTTGATTAAAACTTGTTTTGCAGTCCTTTTTGTAGAGGTTTCGGACGAGCGGGTCGAAATGGGCCTTTCAATGGACCCGTTGGAATTTTAACTGAGTAAAAAGTACATAAATTGAGGTCTTGCAATATAATTGTGTTTAAAAAGCTCCTAATCAATTACATGAACTCCAAAAATTCTATTAAAACTTGTTTTGGAGTCCTTTTTGTTGAGGTTTCGGTCGAGCGGGTCGAAATGGTCCTTTCAATGGACCCGTTAGAATTTTAACTGATTAAAAAGTACATAAATTGACATTTTGCAATATAATTGTGTTGAGAAGCTCCTATTCAATTGCATGAACTCCTAAAATTTGATTAAAACTTGTTTTGCAGTCCTTTTTGTAGAGGTTTCGGACGAGCGGGTCGAAATGGGCCTTTCAATGGACCCGTTGGAATTTTAACTGAGTAAAAAGTACAGAAATTGAGGTTTTGCAATATAATTGTGTTGAAAAGCTCCAAATCAATTACATGAACTCCTAAAATTTGATTAAAACTAGTTTTGCAGTCCTCTTTGTAGAGGTTTCGGACGAGCAGGTCGAAATGGGCCACTCAATGGACCCGTTGGAATTTTAACTGTGTAAAAAGTACATAAATTGAGGTTTTGCAATATAATTGTGTTGAAAAGCTCCTATTCAATTGCATGAACCCCTAAAATTTGATTAAAACTTGTTTTGCAGTCCTTTTTGTAGAGGTTTCGGACCAGCGGGTCGAAATGGGCCTTTCAATGGACCCGTTGGAATTTTAACTGAGTAAAAAGTACAGAAATTGCGGTTTTGCAATACAATTGTGTTGAAAAGCTCCTAATCAATTACATGAATTCCTAAAATTTGACTAAAACTTGTTTTGCAGTCCTTTTTGTAAAGGTTTCGGAAGAGGGGGTCGAAATGGGCCTTTCAATGGACCCGTTGGAATTTTAACTGAGTAAAAAGTACAGAAATTGCGGTTTTGCAATATAATTGTGTTGAAAAGCTCCTAATCAATTACTTGAACTCCTAATATTTGATTAAAACTTGTTTTGCTGTCCTTTTTGTAGAGGTTTCGGACGAGCTGGTCTAAATGGGCCTTTCAATGGACCCGTTGGAATTTTAACTGAGTAAAAAGTACAGAAATTGCGGTTTTGCAATATAATTGTGTTGAAAAGCTCCTAATCAATTACATGAATTCCTAGAATTTGATTAAAACTTGTTTTGCAGTCCTTGTTGTAGAGGTTTCGGACGAGCGGCTCGAAATGGGCCTTTGAATGGACCCGTTGGAACTTTGACTGAGTAAAAAGTACATAAATTGAGGTTTTGCAATATAATTGTGTTGAAAAGCTCCTAATCAATTACATGAACTCCTAAAATTTGATTAAAACCTGTTTTGTAGTCCTTTTTCTAGAGGTTTCGGACGAGCGGGTCGAAATGGGCCTTTCAATGGACCCGTTGGAATTTTAAATGTGTAAAAAGTACATAAATTGAGGTTTTGCAATATATATGTGTTGAAAAGCTCCTAATCTATTACATGAACTCCTAAAATTTTATTAAAACTTGCTTTGCAGTCCTTTTTGTAGAGGTTTCGGACGAGCGGGTCGAAATGGGCCTATCAATGGACCCGTTGCAATTTTAAATGAGTAAAAAGTACAGAAATTGCGGTTTTGCAATATAATTGTGTTGAAAAGCACCTAATCAATTCCATGAATTCCTAAAATTTGATTAAAACTTGTTTTGCGGTCCTTTTTGTAGAGGTTTCGGACGAGCGGGTCGAAATTGGCCTTTCAATGGACCCGTTGGAATTTTAACTGAGTAAAAAGTACATAAATTGAGGTTTTGCAATATAATTGTGTTGAAAAGCTCCTAATCAATTATTTGAACTCCTAATATTTGATTAAAACTTGTTTTGCGGTCCTTTTTGTAAATGTTTCGGACAAGCAGGTCTAAATGGGTCTTTCAATGGACCCGTTGGAATTTTAACTGAGTAAAAAGTACATAAATTGCGTTTTTGAAATATAATTGTGTGAAAACCTCCTAATCAATTATTTGAACTCCTAATATTAGATTAAAACTTGTTTTGCGGTCCTTTTTGTAGAGGTTTCGGACGAGCAGTTCTAATGGGCCTTTCAATAGACCCGTTGGAATTTTAACTGAGTAAAATGTACCGAAATTGCGGTTTTGCAATATAATTGTGTTGAAAAGCTCCTAATCAATTACATGAACTCCTAAAATTTGATTAAAACTTGTTTTGCAGTCCTTTTTGTAGAGGTTTCGGATGAGCGGGTCGAAATGGGCCTTTCAATGGACCCGTTGGAATTTTAACTGAGTAAAAGTACATAAATTGCGGTTTTGCAATATAATTGTGTTGAAAAGCTCCTAATCAATTATTTGAACTCCTAATATTAGATTAAAACTTGTTTTGCGGTCCTTTTTGTAGAGGTTTCGGACAAGCAGGTCTAAATGGGCCTTTCAATGGACCCGTTGGAATTTTAACTGGGTAAAAAGTACAGAAATTGCGGTTTTGCAATATAATTGTGCTGAAAAGCTCCTAATCAATTATTTGAACTCCTAATATTTTAATAAAACATTTTTGCGGTCCTTTTTGTAGAGGTTTCGGACAAGCAGGTCTAAATGGGCCTTTCAATGGACCCGTTGGAATTTTAACTGAGTAAAAAGTACAGAAATTGAGGTTTTGCAATATAATTGTGTTAAAAGCTCCTAATCAATTAAATGAACTCTAAATTTTGATTAAAACTTGTTTTGCAGTCCTTTTTGTAGAGGTTTCGGACGAGCGGGTCGAAATGGGCCTTTCAATGGACCCGTTGGAATTTTAAATGAGTAAAAAGTACAGAAATTGAGGTTTTGCAATATAATTGTGTTAAAAGCTCCTAATCAATTATTTGAACTCCTAATATTAGATTAAAACTTGTTTTGCGGTCCTTTTTGTAGAGATTTCGGAAAAGCAGGTCTAAATGGTCCTTTCAATGGACCCGTTGGAATTTTAACTGGGTAAACAGTACAGAAATTGCGGTTTTGCAATATAATTGTGTTGAAAAGATCCTAATCAATTACATGAAAACCTAAAATTTGATTAAAACTTGTTTTGCAGTCCTTTTTGTAGAGGTTTCGGACGAGCGGGTCGAAATGGGCCTTTCAAGGGACCTGTTGGAATTTTAAATGAGTAAAAAGTAAAGAAATTGAGGTTTTGCAATATAATTGTGTTAAAAGCTCCTAATCAATTATTTGAACTCCTAATATTTGAATAATACATTTTGCGGTCCTTTTTGTAGAGGTTTCGGATGAGCAGGTCTAAATGGGCCTTTCAATGGACCCGTTGGAATTTTAACTGAGTAAGAAGTACAGAAATTGAGGTTTTGCAATATAATTGTGCTAAAAAGCTCCTAATCAATTATTTGAACTCCTAATATTTGAATAAAACATTTTTGCGTTCCTTTTTGTAGAGGTTTCGGACGAGCAGGTCTAAATGGGCCTTTCAATGGACCCGTTGGAATTTTAACTGAGTAAAAAGTACAGAAATTGAGGTTTTGCAATATAATTGTTGTTGAAAAGCTCCTAATCAATTATTTGAACTCTTAATATTTGAATAAAACATGTTTGCGGTCCTTTTTGTAGAGGTTTCAGACGAGCAGGTCTAAATGGGCCTTTCAATGGACCCGTTGGAATTTTAACTGAGTAAAAAGTATAGAAATTGAGGTTTCGGACAAGCAGTTCTAAATAGGCCTTTCAATGGACCCGTTGGAATTTTAACTGGGTAAAAAGTACAGAAATTGCGGTTTTGCAATATAATTGTGTTGAAAAGCTCCTAATCAATTACATGAACTCCTAAAATTTGATTAAAACTTGTTTTGCAGTCCTTTTTGTAGAGGTTTCGGACGAGCGGGTCGAAATGGGGCCCGTTGGAATTTTAACTAAGTAAAAAGTACATAAATTGAGGTTTTTTCATTATAATTGTGTTGAAAAGCTCCTAATCAATTACATGAACTCCTAAAATTTGATTAAAACTTGTTTTGCAGTCCTTTTTGTAGAGGTTTCGGACGAGCGGGTCGAAATGGGGCCCGTTGGAATTTTAACTAAGTAAAAAGTACATAAATTGAGGTTTTCATTATAATTGTGTTGAAAAGCTCCTAATCAATTACATGAACTCCTAAAATTTGATTAAAACTTGTTTTGCAGTCCTTTTTGTAGAGGTTTCGGACGAGCGGGTCGAAATGGGCCTTTCAATGGGCCTGTTGGAATTTTAACTGAGTAAAAAATACAGAAATTGCGGATTTGCAATATAATTGTTTTGAAAAGCTCCTAATCAATTATTTGAACTCCTAATATTTGATTAAAACTTGTTTTGCGGTCCTTTTTGTAGAGGTTTCGGATGAGCAGGTCGAAATGGACCTTTCAATGGACCTGTTGGAATTTTAACTGAGTAAAAAGTACAGAAATTGCGGTTTTGCAATATAATTGTTTTGGAAAGCTCCTAATCAATTATTTGAACTCCAAATATTAGATTAAAACTTGTTTTGCGGTCCTTTTTGTAGAAGTTTCGAACGAGCAGGTCCAAATGGGCCTTTCAATGGACCCGTTGGAATTTTAATTGAGTAAAAAGTACAGAAATTGAGGTTTTGCAATATAATTGTGTTGAAAAGTTCCTAATCAATTACATGAACTCCTAATATTTGATTAAAACTTGTTTTGCAGTCCTTTTGTAGAGGTTTCGGACGAGCGGGTCGAAATGGGCCTTTCAATGGACCTGTTGGAATTTTAACTGAGTAAAAAGTACAGAAATTGCAGTTTTGCAATATAATTGTGTTGAAAAGCTCCTAATAAATTATTTGAACTCCTAATATTTGATTACAACTTGTTTTGCGGTCCTTTTTGTAGAGGTTTCGGACGAGCAAGTCTAAATGGGCCTTTTAAGGGACCCGTTGGAATTTTAACTGAGTAAAAAGTACAGAAATTTCGGTTTTGCAATATAATTTTTTTGAAAAGCTCCTAATCAATTACATGAATTCCTAAAATTTGATTAAAACTTGTTTTGCGGTCCTTTTTGTAGAGGTTTCGGACGAGCGGGTCGAAATCGGAATTTCAATGGACCCGTTGGAATTTTAAATGAGTAAAAAGTACAGAAATTGCGGTTTTGCAATATAGTTGTGTTGAAAAGCTCCAAATAGATTATTTGAACTCCTAATATTTGATTAAAACTTGTTTTGCGGTCCTTTTGTAGAGGTTTCGGACGAGCAAGTCTAAATGGGCCTTTCAATTGACCCGTTAGAATTTTAACTGAGTAAAAAGTACATAAATTGCGGTTTTGCAATATAATTTTTTTGAAAAGCTCCTAATCAATTACATGAATTCCTAAAATTTGATTAAAACATGTTTTGCGGTCCTTTTGTAGAGGTTTCGGACGAGCGGATCGAAATGGGCCTTTCAATGGACCCGTTGGAATTTTAACTGAGTAAAAAGTACAGAAATTGAGTTTTTGCAATATAATTGTGTTGAAAAGGTCCTAATCAATTATTTGATCTCCTAATATTTGAATAAAACATTTTTGCGGTCCTTTTTGTAGAGGTTTCGGACGAGCGGGTCTAAATGGGCCTTTCAATGGAGCCGTTGGAATTTTAACTGAGTAAAAAGTACAGAAATTGAGGTTTTGCAATATAATTGTTTTGAAAATCTCCTAATCAATTATTTGAACTCCTAATATTTTATTAAAACTTGTTTTGCGGTCCTTTTCTAGAGGTTTCAGACGAGCATGTCCAAATGGGCCTTTCAATGGACCCGATGGAATTTTAATTGAGTAAAAAGTACAGAAATTGCGGTTGTGCAATATAATTGTGTTGAAAAGCTCCTAATCAATTACATGAATTCCTAAAATTTGATTAAAACTTGTTTTGCGGTCCTTTTTGTAAAGGTTTCGGACGAGCGGGTCGAAATGGGCCTTTCAATGGGCCTGTTGGAATTTTAACTGAGTAAAAAATACAGAAATTGCGGATTTGCAATATAATTGTTTTGAAAAGCTCCTAATCAATTATTTGAACTCCTAATATTTGATTAAAACTTGTTTTGCGGTCCTTTTTGTAGAGGTTTCGGATGAGCAGGTCCAAATGGGCCTTTCAATGGATCCGTTGGAATTTTAATTGAGTAAAAAGTACAGAAATTGAGGTTTTGCAATGTAATTGTGTTGAAAAGCTTCTAATCAATTACATGAACTCCTAAAATTTGATTAAAACATGTTTTGCGGTCCTTTTGTAGAGGTTTCGGACGAGCGGATCGAAATGGGCCTTTCAATGGACCCGTTGGAATTTTAACTGAGTAAAAAGTACAGAAATTGAGTTTTTGCAATATAATTGTGTTGAAAAGGTCCTAATCAATTATTTGATCTCCTAATATTTGAATAAAACATTTTTGCGGTCCTTTTTGTAGAGGTTTCGGACGAGCGGGTCAAAATGGGCCTTTCAATGGAGCCGTTGGAATTTTAAATGAGTAAAAAGTACAGAAATAGAGGTTTTGCAATATAATTGTGTTTAAAAGCTTCTAATCAATTATTTGAACTCCTAATATTTGAATAAAACATTTTTGCGTTCCTTTTTGTAGAGGTTTCAGACAAGCGGGTCTAAATGGGCCTTTCAATGGAGCCGTTGGAATTTTACTGAGTAAAAAGTACAAAAATTGAGGTTTTGCAATATAATTGTGTTGAAAAGCTCCTAATCAATTATTTGATCTCCTAATATTTGAATAAAACATTTTTGCGGTCCTTTTTGTAGAGGTTTCAGACGAGCGGGTCGAAATGGGCCTTTCAATGGACCTGTTGGAATTTTAACTGAGTAAAAAGTACAGAAATTGCGGTTTTGCAATATAATTGTTTTGAAAATCTCCTAATCAATTTTTTGAACTCCTAATATTTTATTAAAACTTGTTTTGTCGTCCTTTTGTAGAGGTTTTGGACGAGCATGTCCAAATGGGCCTTTCAATGGATCCGTTGGAATTTTAAATGAGTAAATAGTACATGAATTGAGGTTTTGCAATATAATTGTGTTTAAAAGCTTCTAATCAATTATTTGAACTCTTAATATTTGAATAAAACATTTTTGCGTTCCTTTTTGTAGAGGTTTCGGACGAGCGGGTCTAAATGGGCCTTTCAATGGAGCCGTTGGAATTTAATTGAGTAAAAAGTACAGAAATTGAGGTTTTGCAATATAATTGTTTTGAAAATCTCCTAATCAATTATTTGAACTCCTAATATTTTATTAAAACTTGTTTTGCGGTCCTTTTCTAGAGGTTTCAGACGAGCATGTCCAAATGGGCCTTTCAATGGACCCGATGGAATTTTAATTGAGTAAAAAGTACAGAAATTGCGGTTGTGCAATATAATTGTGTTGAAAAGCTCCTAATCAATTACATGAATTCCTAAAATTTGATTAAAACTTGTTTTGCGGTCCTTTTTGTAAAGGTTTCAGACGAGCAGGTCGAAATGGTCCTTTCAATGGACCCGTTGGAATTTTAACTGAGTAAAAAGTACAGAAATTGTGGTTTTACAATATAATTGTGTTGAAAAGCTCCTAATCAATTATTTGATCTCCTAATATTTGAATAAAACATTTTTGCGGTCCTTTTTGTAGAGGTTTCGGACGAGCGGGTCGAAATTGGCCTTTCAATGGACCTGTTGGAATTTTAACTGAGTAAAAAGTACAGAAATTGCGGTTTTGCAATATAATTGTGTTGAAAAGCTCCTAATCAATTACATGAATTCCTAAAATTTGATTAAAACTTGTTTTGCGGTCCTTTTTGTAAAGGTTTTAGACGAGGAAGTCGAAATGGTCCTTTCAATGGGCCCGTTAGAATTTTAACTGAGTAAAAAGTACAGAAATTGAGGTTTTGCAATATAATTGTGTTGAAAAGCTCCTAATCAATTATTTGATCTCCTAATATTTGAATAAAACATTTTTGCGGTCTTTTTTGTAGAGGTTTCGGACGAGCGGGTCAAAATGGGCCTTTCAATGGAGCCGTTGGAATTTTAAATGAGTAAAAAGAACATAAATTGAGGTTTTGCAAAATAATTGTGTTTAAAAGCTTCTAATCAATTATTTGAACTCCTAATATTTGAATAAAACATTTTTGCGTTCCTTTTTGTAGTGGATTCGGACGAGCAGGTCTAAATGGGCCTTTCAATGGACCCGTTGGAATTTTAACTAAGTAAAAAGTACAAAAATTGAGGTTTTGCAATATAATTCTGTTGAAAAGCTCCTAATCAATTACATCAACTCCTAAAATTTGATTAAAACTTATTTTGCAGTCCTTTTTGTAGAGGTTTCGCACGAGCGGGTCGAAATGGGCCTTACAATGGACCCGTTGGAATTTTAACTGAGTAAAAAGTACAGAAATTGAGGTTTTGCAATATAATTGTGTTGAAAAGCTCCTAATCAATTATTTGATCTCCTTATATTTGAATAAAACATTTTTGCGGTCCTTTTTGTAGAGGTTTCGGACGAGCGGGTCAAAATGGGCCTTTCAATGGAGCCGTTGGAATTTTAAATGAGTAAAAAGAACATGAATTGAGGTTTTGCAAAATAATTGTGTTTAAAAGCTTCTAATCAATTATTTGAACTCCTAATATTTGAATAAAACATTTTTGCGTTCCTTTTTGTAGAGGTTTCGGACGAGCAGGTCTAAATGGGCCTTTCAATGGACCCGTTGGAATTTTAACTAAGTAAAAAGTACAGAAATTGAGGTTTTGCAATATAATTGTGTTGAAAAGCTCCTAATAAATTACATCAACTCCTAAAATTTGATTAAAACTTGTTTTGTAGTCCTTTTTGTAGAGGTTTCGCACGAGCGGGTCGAAATGGGCCTTTCAATGGACCCGTTGGAATTTTAACTGAGTAAAAAGTACAGAAATTGAGGTTTTGCAATATAATTGTGTTGAAAAGCTCCTAATCAATTATTTGATCTTCTTATATTTGAATAAAACATTTTTGCGGTCCTTTTTGTAGAGGTTTCGGACGAGCGGGTCAAAATGGGCCTTTCAATGGACCCGTTGGAATTTTAAATGAGTAAAAAGTACAGAAATTGAGGTTTTGCAATATAATTGTGTTTAAAAGCTTCTAATAAATTATTTGAACTCCTAATATTTGAATAAAACATTTTTGCGGTCCTTTTTGTAGAGGTTTCGGACAAGCGGGTCTAAATGGGCCTTTCAATAGACCCGTTGGAATTTTAAATGCGTAAAAAGTACCGAAATTGAGATTTTGCAATATAATTGTGTTGAAAAGCTCCTAATCAATTATTTGATCTCCTAATATTTGAATAAAACATTTTTGCGGTCCTTTTTGTAGAGGTTTCGGACGAGCGGGTCGAAATGGACCTTTCAATGGACCTGTTGGAATTTTAACTGAGTAAAAAGTACAGAAATTGCGGTTTTGCAATATAATTGTTTTGGAAAGCTCCTAATCAATTATTTGAACTCCAAATATTAGATTAAAACTTGTTTTGCGGTCCTTTTTGTAGAAGTTTCGAACGAGCAGGTCCAAATGGGCCTTTCAATGGACCCGTTGGAATTTTAATTGAGTAAAAAGTACAGAAATTGCGGTTTTGCAATATAATTGTGTTGAAAAGCTCCTAATAAATTATTTGAACTCCTAATATTTGAATAAAACATTTTTGCGGTCCTTTTTGTAGAGGTTTCGGACGAGCGGGTCTAAATGGGCCTTTCAATAGACCCGTTGGAGTTTTAAATGAGTAAAAAGTACAGAAATTGAGGTTTTGCAATATAATTGTGTTGAAAAGCTCCTATTCAATTGCATGAACTCCTAAAATTTGATTAAAACTTGTTTTGCAGTCCTTTTTGTAGAGGTTTCGGACGAGCGGGTCGAAATGGGTCTTTCAATGGACCCGTTGGAATTTTAAATGAGTAAAAAGTACAGAAATTGAGGTTTTGCAATATAATTGTGTTGAAAAGATCCTAATCAATTATTTGAACTCCTAATATTTGAATAAAACATTTTTGCGGTCCTTTTTGTAGAGGTTTCGGACTAGCGGGTCTAAATGGGCCTTTTAATAGACCCGTTGGAATTTTAAATGAGTAAAAAGTACATAAATTGAGATTTTGCAATATAATTGTGTTGAAAAGCTCCTAATCAATTATTTGATCTCCTAATATTTGAATAAAACATTTTTGCGGTCCTTTTTGAAGAGGTTTAGGACGAGCGGGTCGAAATGGGCGTTTCAATGGACCAGTTGGAATTTTAACTGAGTAAAAAGTACAGAAATTGCGGTTTTGCAATATAGTTGTGTTGAAAAGCTCCAAATAAATTATTTGAACTCCTAATATTTGATTAAAACTTGTTTTGCGGTCCTTTTGTAGAGGTTTCGGACGAGCAAGTCTAAATGGGCCTTTCAATTGACCCGTTAGAATTTTAACTGAGTAAAAAGTAAATAAATTGCGGTTTTGCAATATAATTTTTTTGAAAAGCTCCTAATCAATTACATGAATTCCTAGAATTTGATTAAAACTTGTTTTGCGGTCCTTTTTGTAGAGGTTTCGGACGAGCGGGTCGAAATCGGCCTTTCAATGGACCCGTTGGAATTTTAAATGAGTAAAAAGTGCAGAAATTGAGGTTTTGCAATATAATTGTGTTGAAAATCTCCTAATCAATTATTTGAACTCCTAATATTTGAATAAAACATTTTTGCGGTCCTTTTTGTAGAGGTTTCGGACGAGCAGGTCTAAATGGGCCTTTCAATGGACCTGTTGGAATTTTAACTGAGTAAAAAGTACAAAAATTGAGGTTTTGCAATATAATTGTGTTGAAAAGCTCCTAATCAATTACATGAACTCCTAAAATTTGATTAAAACATGTTTTGCAGTCCTTTTGTAGAGGTTTCGGATGAGCAGGTCGAAATGGGCCTTTCAATGGACCCGTTGGAATTTTAACTGAATAAAAAGTACAGAAATTGAGGTTTTGCAATATAATTGTGTTGAAAATCTCCTAATCAATTACATTAACTCCTAATATTTGATTAAAACTTGTTTTGCAGTCCTTTTTGTAGAGGTTTCGGACGAGCGGGTCGAAATGGGCCTTTCAATGGACCCGTTGGAATTTTAACTGAGTAAAAAGTACAGAAATTGCGGTTTTGCAATATAATTGTGTTGAAAAGCTCCTAATCAATTACATGAACTCCTAAAATTTGATTAAAACTTGTTTTGCAATCCTTTTGTAGAGGTTTCGGACGAGCCGGTCGAAATGGGCCTTTCAATGGACCCGTTGGAATTTTAACTGAGTAAAAAGTACAAAAATTGAGGTTTTGAAACATAATTGTGTTGAAAATCTCCTAATCAATTACATGAACTCCTAATATTTGATTAAAACTTGTTTTGCAGTCCTTTTTGTAGAGGTTTCGGACGAGCGTGTCGAAATAGGCCTTTTAATGGACCCGTTGAAATTTTAACTGAGTAAAAAGTACAGAAATTGAGGTTTTCCAATATAATTGTGCTGAAAATCTCCTAATCAATTATTTGAACTCCTAATATTTGAATAAAACATTTTTGCGGTCCTTTTTGTAGAGGTTTCGGACGAGCAGGTCTAAATGGGCCTTTCAATGGACCCGTTGGAATTTTAACTAAGTAAAAAGTACAGAAATTGAGGTTTTGCAATACAATTGTGTTGAAAGCTCCTAATCAATTACATGAACTCCTAAAATATGATTAAAATATGTTTTGCAGTCCTTTTTGTAGAGGTTTTGGATGAGCGGGTCGAAATGGGCCTTTTAATGGACCCGTTGGAATTTTAACTGAGCAAAAAGTACAGAAATTGAGGTTTTGCAATATAATTGTGTTGAAAAGTTCCTAATCAATTACATGAACTCCTAATATTTGATTAAAACTTGTTTTGCAGTCCTTTTGTAGAGGTTTCGGACGAGCGGGTCGAAATGGGCCTTTCAATGGACCTGTTGGAATTTTAACTGAGTAAAAAGTACAGAAATTGCAGTTTTGCAATATAATTGTGTTGAAAAGCTCCTAATAAATTATTTGAACTCCTAATATTTGATTACAACTTGTTTTGCGGTCCTTTTTGTAGAGGTTTCGGACGAGCAAGTCTAAATGGGCCTTTTAAGGGACCCGTTGGAATTTTAACTGAGTAAAAAGTACAGAAATTTCGGTTTTGCAATATAATTTTTTTGAAAAGCTCCTAATCAATTACATGAATTCCTAAAATTTGATTAAAACTTGTTTTGCGGTCCTTTTTGTAGAGGTTTCGGACGAGCGGGTCGAAATCGGCCTTTCAATGGACCCGTTGGAATTTTAAATGAGTAAAAAGTACAGAAATTGCGGTTTTGCAATATAGTTGTGTTGAAAAGCTCCAAATAAATTATTTGAACTCCTAATATTTGATTAAAACTTGTTTTGCGGTCCTTTTGTAGAGGTTTCGGACGAGCAAGTCTAAATGGGCCTTTCAATTGACCCGTTAGAATTTTAACTGAGTAAAAAGTACATAAATTGTGGTTTTGCAATATAATTTTTTTGAAAAGCTCCTAATCAATTACATGAATTCCTAAAATTTGATTAAAACTTTTTTTGCGGTCCTTTTTGTAGAGGTTTCGGACGAGCGGGTCGAAATCGGCCTTTCAATGGACCCGTTGGAATTTTAAATGAGTAAAAAGTGCAGAAATTGAGGTTTTGCAATATAATTGTGTTGAAAATCTCCTAATCAATTATTTGAACTCCTAATATTTGAATAACACATTTTTGCGGTCCTTTTTGTAGAGGTTTCAGACGAGCAGGTCTAAATGGGCCTTTCAATGGACCCGTTGGAATTTTAACTGAGTAAAAAGTACAGAAATTGAGGTTTTGCAATATAATTGTGTTGAAAAGCTCCTAATCAATTACATGAACTCCTAAAATTTGATTAAAACATGTTTTGCAGTCCTTTTTGTAGAGGTTTCAGATGAGCGGGTCGAAATGGGCCTTTTAATGGACCCGTTGGAATTTTAACTGAGTAAAAAGTACAGAAATTGAGGTTTTGCAATATAATTGTGTTGAAAAGCTCCCAATCAATTACATGAACCCCTAATATTTGATTAAAACTTGTTTTGCAGTCCTTTTGTAGAGGTTTCGAACGAGCGGGTCGAAATGGGCCTTTCAATGGACCTGTTGGAATTTTAACTGAGTAAAAAGTACAGAAATTGCAGTTTTGCAATATTAAATTGTTGAAAAGCTCCTAATAAATTATTTGAACTCATAATATTTGATTAAAACTTGTTTTGCGTTCCTTAATGTAGAGGTTTCGGACGAGCAGGTCTAAATGGGCCTTTCAATGGACCCGTTGGAATTTTAACTAAGTAAAAAGTACATAAATCGCGGTTTTACAATATAATTGTGATGAAAAGCTCCTAATCAATTACATGAATTCCTAAAATTTTATTAAAACTTGTTTTGCGGTTCTTTTTGTAGAGGTTTCAGACGAGCGGGTCGAAATGGGCCTTTCAATGGACACGTTGGAATTATAACTGAGTAAAAAGTACATAAATTGAGGTTTTGCAATATAATTGTGTTGAAAAGCTCCTAATCAATTACATGAACTCCTAAAATTTGATTAAAACTTGTTTTGCAGTCCTTTTTCTAGAGGTTTCGGACGAGCGGATTGAAATGGGCCTTTCAATAAAGCCGTTGGAATTTTAACTGAGTAAAAAGTACAGAAATTGCGGTTTTGCAATATAATTGTTTTGAAAAGATCCTAATCAATTATTTGAACTCCTAATATTTGATTAAAACTTGTTTTGCGGTCCTTTTTGTAGAGGTTTCGGACGAGCGGATTGAAATGGGCCTTTCAATAGAGCCGTTGGAATTTTAACTGAGTAAAAAGTACACAAATTGCGGTTTTGCAATATAATTGTTTTGAAAAGCTCCTAATTAATTATTTGAACTCCTAATAATTGATTAAAACTTGTTTTGCGGTCCATTTTGTAGAGGTTTCGGACGAGCGGGTCGAAATGGGCCTTTCAATGGACCCGTTGGAATTTTAACTGAGTAAAAAGTACAGAAATTTCGGTTTTGCAATATAATTGTGTTGAAAAGCTCCTAATCAATTACATGAACTCCTAAAATTTGATTAAAACTTGTTTTGCAATCCTTTTGTAGAGGTTTCGGACGAGCCGGTCGAAATGGGCCTTTCAATGGACCCGTTGGAATTTTAACTGAGTAAAAAGTACAAAAATTGAGGTTTTGAAACATAATTGTGTTGAAAATCTCCTAATCAATTACATGAACTCCTAATATTTGATTAAAACTTGTTTTGCAGTCCTTTTTGTAGAGGTTTCGGACGAGCGTGTCGAAATAGGCCTTTTAATGGACCCGTTGAAATTTTAAATGAGTAAAAAGTACAGAAATTGAGGTTTTCCAATATAATTGTGCTGAAAATCTCCTAATCAATTATTTGAACTCCTAATATTTGAATAAAACATTTTTGCGGTCCTTTTTGTAGAGGTTTCGGACGAGCAGGTCTAAATGGGCCTTTCAATGGACCCGTTGGAATTTTAACTAAGTAAAAAGTACAGAAATTGAGGTTTTGCAATACAATTGTGTTGAAAGCTCCTAATCAATTACATGAACTCCTAAAATATGATTAAAACATGTTTTGCAGTCCTTTTTGTAGAGGTTTCGGATGAGCGGGTCGAAATGGGCCTTTAAATGGACCCGTTGGAATTTTAACTGAGTAAAAAGTACAGAAATTGAGGTTTTGAAACATATTTGTGTTGAAAATCTCCTAATCAATTACATGAACTCCTAATATTTGATTAAAACTTGTTTTGTAGTCCTTTTTGTAGAGGTTTCGGACGAGCGGGTCGAAATGGGCCTTTTAATGGACCCGTTGGAATTTTAACTGAGCAAAAAGTACAGAAATTGAGGTTTTGCAATATAATTGTGTTGAAAAGTTCCTAATCAATTACATGAACTCCTAATATTTGATTAAAACTTGTTTTGCAGTCCTTTTGTAGAGGTTTCGGACGAGCGGGTCGAAATGGGCCTTTCAATGGACCTGTTGGAATTTTAACTGAGTAAAAAGTACAGAAATTGCAGTTTTGCAATATAATTGTGTTGAAAAGCTCCTAATAAATTATTTGAACTCCTAATATTTGATTACAACTTGTTTTGCGGTCCTTTTTGTAGAGGTTTCGGACGAGCAAGTCTAAATGGGCCTTTTAAGGGACCCGTTGGAATTTTAACTGAGTAAAAAGTACAGAAATTTCGGTTTTGCAATATAATTTTTTTGAAAAGCTCCTAATCAATTACATGAATTCCTAAAATTTGATTAAAACTTGTTTTGCGGTCCTTTTTGTAGAGGTTTCGGACGAGCGGGTCGAAATCGGAATTTCAATGGACCCGTTGGAATTTTAAATGAGTAAAAAGTACAGAAATTGCGGTTTTGCAATATAGTTGTGTTGAAAAGCTCCAAATAGATTATTTGAACTCCTAATATTTGATTAAAACTTGTTTTGCGGTCCTTTTGTAGAGGTTTCGGACGAGCAAGTCTAAATGGGCCTTTCAATTGACCCGTTAGAATTTTAACTGAGTAAAAAGTACATAAATTGCGGTTTTGCAATATAATTTTTTTGAAAAGCTCCTAATCAATTACATGAATTCCTAAAATTTGATTAAAACTTTTTTTGCGGTCCTTTTTGTAGAGGTTTCGGGCGAGCGGGTCGAAATCGGCCTTTCAATGGACCCGTTGGAATTTTAAATGAGTAAAAAGTGCAGAAATTGAGGTTTTGCAATATAATTGTGTTGAAAATCTCCTAATCAATTATTTGAACTCCTAATATTTGAATAAAACATTTTTGCGGTCCTTTTTGTAGAGGTTTCGGACGAGCAGGTCTAAATGGGCCTTTCAATGGACCCGTTGGAATTTTAACTGAGTAAAAAGTACAGAAATTGAGGTTTTGCAATATAATTGTGTTGAAAAGCTCCTAATCAATTACATGAACTCCTAAAATTTGATTAAAACATGTTTTGCAGTCCTTTTTGTAGAGGTTTCGGATGAGCGGGTCGAAATGGGCCTTTTAATGGACCCGTTGGAATTTTAACTGAGTAAAAAGTACAGAAATTGAGGTTTTGCAATATAATTGTGTTGAAAAGCTCCCAATCAATTACATGAACCCCTAATATTTGATTAAAACTTGTTTTGCAGTCCTTTTGTAGAGGTTTCGAACGAGCGGGTCGAAATGGGCCTTTCAATAGACTTGTTGGAATTTTAACTGAGTAAAAAGTACAGAAATTGCAGTTTTGCAATATAATTGTGTTGAAAAGCTCCTAATAAATTATTTGAACTCCTAATATTTGATTAAAACTTGTTTTGCGTTCCTTAATGTAGAGGTTTCGGACGAGCAGGTCTAAATGGGCCTTTCAATGGACCCGTTGGAATTTTAATTGAGTAAAAAGTACATAAATTGCGGTTTTGCAATATAATTGTGTTGAAAAGCTCCTAATCAATTACATGAATTCCTAAAATTTGATTAAAACTTGTTTTGCGGTTCTTTTTGTAGAGGTTTCAGACGAGCTGGTCGAAATGGGCCTTTCAATGGACACGTTGGAATTATAACTGAGTAAAAAGTACATAAATTGAGGTTTTGCAATGTAATTGTGTTGAAAAGCTCCTAATCAATTACATGAACTCCTAAAATTTGATTAAAACTTGTTTTGCAGTCCTTTTTCTAGAGGTTTCGGACGAGCGGATTGAAATGGGCCTTTCAATAAAGCCGTTGGAATTTTAACTGAGTAAAAAGTACAGAAATTGCGGTTTTGCAATATAATTGTTTTGAAAAGATCCTAATCAATTATTTGAACTCCTAATGTTTGATTAAAACTTGTTTTGCGGTCCTTTTTGTAGAGGTTTCGGACGAGCGGATTGAAATGGGCCTTTCAATAGAGCCGTTGGAATTTTAACTGAGTAAAAAGTACACAAATTGCGGTTTTGCAATATAATTGTTTTGAAAAGCTCCTAATTAATTATTTGAACTCCTAATAATTGATTAAAACTTGTTTTGCGGTCCATTTTGTAGAGGTTTCGGACGAGCGGGTCGAAATGGGCCTTTCAATGGACCCGTTGGAATTTTAACTGAGTAAAAAGTACAAAAATTGCGGTTTTGCAATATAATTGTGTTGAAAAGCTCCTAATCAATTACATGAACTCCTAAAATTTGATTAAAACTTGTTTTGCAATCCTTTTGTAGAGGTTTCGGACGAGCCGGTCGAAATGGGCCTTTCAATGGACCCGTTGGAATTTTAACTGAGTAAAAAGTACAAAAATTGAGGTTTTGAAACATAATTGTGTTGAAAATCTCCTAATCAATTACATGAACTCCTAATATTTGATTAAAACTTGTTTTGCAGTCCTTTTTGTAGAGGTTTCGGACGAGCGTGTCGAAATAGGCCTTTTAATGGACCCGTTGAAATTTTAACTGAGTAAAAAGTACAGAAATTGAGGTTTTCCAATATAATTGTGCTGAAAATCTCCTAATCAATTATTTGAACTCCTAATATTTGAATAAAACATTTTTGCGGTCCTTTTTGTAGAGGTTTCGGACGAGCAGGTCTAAATGGGCCTTTCAATGGACCCGTTGGAATTTTAACTAAGTAAAAAGTACAGAAATTGAGGTTTTGCAATACAATTGTGTTGAAAGCTCCTAATCAATTACATGAACTCCTAAAATATGATTAAAATATGTTTTGCAGTCCTTTTTGTAGAGGTTTCGGATGAGCGGGTCGAAATGGGCCTTTAAATGGACCCGTTGGAATTTTAACTGAGTAAAAAGTACAGAAATTGAGGTTTTGAAACATATTTGTGTTGAAAATCTCCTAATCAATTACATGAACTCCTAATATTTGATTAAAACTTGTTTTGTAGTCCTTTTTGTATAGGTTTCGGACGAGCGGGTCGAAATGGGCCTTTTAATGGACCCGTTGGAATTTTAACTGAGCAAAAAGTACAGAAATTGAGGTTTTGCAATATAATTGTGTTGAAAAGTTCCTAATCAATTACATGAACTCCTAATATTTGATTAAAACTTGTTTTGCAGTCCTTTTGTAGAGGTTTCGAACGAGCGGGTCGAAATGGGCCTTTCAATAGACTTGTTGGAATTTTAACTGAGTAAAAAGTACAGAAATTGCAGTTTTGCAATATAATTGTGTTGAAAAGCTCCTAATAAATTATTTGAACTCCTAATATTTGATTAAAACTTGTTTTGCGTTCCTTAATATAGAGGTTTCGGACGAGCAGGTCTAAATGGGCCTTTCAATGGACCCGTTGGAATTTTAATTGAGTAAAAAGTACATAAATTGCGGTTTTGCAATATAATTGTGTTGAAAAGCTCCTAATCAATTACATGAATTCCTAAAATTTGATTAAAACTTGTTTTGCGGTTCTTTTTGTAGAGGTTTCAGACGAGCTGGTCGAAATGGGCCTTTCAATGGACACGTTGGAATTATAACTGAGTAAAAAGTACATAAATTGAGGTTTTGCAATGTAATTGTGTTGAAAAGCTCCTAATCAATTACATGAACTCCTAAAATTTGATTAAAACTTGTTTTGCAGTCCTTTTTCTAGAGGTTTCGGACGAGCGGATTGAAATGGGCCTTTCAATAAAGCCGTTGGAATTTTAACTGAGTAAAAAGTACAGAAATTGCGGTTTTGCAATATAATTGTTTTGAAAAGATCCTAATCAATTATTTGAACTCCTAATGTTTGATTAAAACTTGTTTTGCGGTCCTTTTTGTAGAGGTTTCGGACGAGCGGATTGAAATGGGCCTTTCAATAGAGCCGTTGGAATTTTAACTGAGTAAAAAGTACACAAATTGCGGTTTTGCAATATAATTGTTTTGAAAAGCTCCTAATTAATTATTTGAACTCCTAATAATTGATTAAAACTTGTTTTGCGGTCCATTTTGTAGAGGTTTCGGACGAGCGGGTCGAAATGGGCCTTTCAATGGACCCGTTGGAATTTTAACTGAGTAAAAAGTACAGAAATTGCGGTTTTGCAATATAATTGTGTTGAAAAGCTCCTAATCAATTACATGAACTCCTAAAATTTGATTAAAACTTGTTTTGCAATCCTTTTGTAGAGGTTTCGGACGAGCCGGTCGAAATGGGCCTTTCAATGGACCCGTTGGAATTTTAACTGAGTAAAAAGTACAAAAATTGAGGTTTTGAAACATAATTGTGTTGAAAATCTCCTAATCAATTACATGAACTCCTAATATTTGATTAAAACTTGTTTTGCAGTCCTTTTTGTAGAGGTTTCGGACGAGCGTGTCGAAATAGGCCTTTTAATGGACCCGTTGAAATTTTAACTGAGTAAAAAGTACAGAAATTGAGGTTTTCCAATATAATTGTGCTGAAAATCTCCTAATCAATTATTTGAACTCCTAATATTTGAATAAAACATTTTTGCGGTCCTTTTTGTAGAGGTTTCGGACGAGCAGGTCTAAATGGGCCTTTCAATGGACCCGTTGGAATTTTAACTAAGTAAAAAGTACAGAAATTGAGGTTTTGCAATACAATTGTGTTGAAAGCTCCTAATCAATTACATGAACTCCTAAAATATGATTAAAATATGTTTTGCAGTCCTTTTTGTAGAGGTTTCGGATGAGCGGGTCGAAATGGGCCTTTAAATGGACCCGTTGGAATTTTAACTGAGTAAAAAGTACAGAAATTGAGGTTTTGAAACATATTTGTGTTGAAAATCTCCTAATCAATTACATGAACTCCTAATATTTGATTAAAACTTGTTTTGTAGTCCTTTTTGTATAGGTTTCGGACGAGCGGGTCGAAATGGGCCTTTTAATGGACCCGTTGGAATTTTAACTGAGCAAAAAGTACAGAAATTGAGGTTTTGCAATATAATTGTGTTGAAAAGTTCCTAATCAATTACATGAACTCCTAATATTTGATTAAAACTTGTTTTGCAGTCCTTTTGTAGAGGTTTCGGACGAGCGGGTCGAAATGGGCCTTTCAATGGACCTGTTGGAATTTTAACTGAGTAAAAAGTACAGAAATTGCAGTTTTGCAATATAATTGTGTTGAAAAGCTCCTAATAAATTATTTGAACTCCTAATATTTGATTACAACTTGTTTTGCGGTCCTTTTTGTAGAGGTTTCGGACGAGCAAGTCTAAATGGGCCTTTTAAGGGACCCGTTGGAATTTTAACTGAGTAAAAAGTACAGAAATTTCGGTTTTGCAATATAATTTTTTTGAAAAGCTCCTAATCAATTACATGAATTCCTAAAATTTGATTAAAACTTGTTTTGCGGTCCTTTTTGTAGAGGTTTCGGACGAGCGGGTCGAAATCGGCCTTTCAATGGACCCGTTGGAATTTTAAATGAGTAAAAAGTACAGAAATTGCGGTTTTGCAATATAGTTGTGTTGAAAAGCTCCAAATAAATTATTTGAACTCCTAATATTTGATTAAAACTTGTTTTGCGGTCCTTTTGTAGAGGTTTCGGACGAGCAAGTCTAAATGGGCCTTTCAATTGACCCGTTAGAATTTTAACTGAGTAAAAAGTACATAAATTGTGGTTTTGCAATATAATTTTTTTGAAAAGCTCCTAATCAATTACATGAATTCCTAAAATTTGATTAAAACTTTTTTTGCGGTCCTTTTTGTAGAGGTTTCGGACGAGCGGGTCGAAATCGGCCTTTCAATGGACCCGTTGGAATTTTAAATGAGTAAAAAGTGCAGAAATTGAGGTTTTGCAATATAATTGTGTTGAAAATCTCCTAATCAATTATTTGAACTCCTAATATTTGAATAACACATTTTTGCGGTCCTTTTTGTAGAGGTTTCAGACGAGCAGGTCTAAATGGGCCTTTCAATGGACCCGTTGGAATTTTAACTGAGTAAAAAGTACAGAAATTGAGGTTTTGCAATATAATTGTGTTGAAAAGCTCCTAATCAATTACATGAACTCCTAAAATTTGATTAAAACATGTTTTGCAGTCCTTTTTGTAGAGGTTTCGGATGAGCGGGTCGAAATGGGCCTTTTAATGGACCCGTTGGAATTTTAACTGAGTAAAAAGTACAGAAATTGAGGTTTTGCAATATAATTGTGTTGAAAAGCTCCCAATCAATTACATGAACCCCTAATATTTGATTAAAACTTGTTTTGCAGTCCTTTTGTAGAGGTTTCGAACGAGCGGGTCGAAATGGGCCTTTCAATGGACTTGTTGGAATTTTAACTGAGTAAAAAGTACAGAAATTGCAGTTTTGCAATATAATTGTGTTGAAAAGCTCCTAATCAATTATTTGAACTCCTAATATTTGATTAAAACTTGTTTTGCGTTCCTTAATGTAGAGGTTTCGGACGAGCAGGTCTAAATGGGCCTTTCAATGGACCCGTTGGAATTTTAATTGAGTAAAAAGTACATAAATTGCGGTTTTGCAATATAATTGTGTTGAAAAGCTCCTAATCAATTACATGAATTCCTAAAATTTGATTAAAACTTGTTTTGCGGTTCTTTTTGTAGAGGTTTCAGACGAGCTGGTCGAAATGGGCCTTTCAATGGACACGTTGGAATTATAACTGAGTAAAAAGTACATAAATTGAGGTTTTGCAATGTAATTGTGTTGAAAAGCTCCTAATCAATTACATGAACTCCTAAAATTTGATTAAAACTTGTTTTGCAGTCCTTTTTCTAGAGGTTTCGGACGAGCGGATTGAAATGGGCCTTTCAATAAAGCCGTTGGAATTTTAACTGAGTAAAAAGTACAGAAATTGCGGTTTTGCAATATAATTGTTTTGAAAAGATCCTAATCAATTATTTGAACTCCTAATGTTTGATTAAAACTTGTTTTGCGGTCCTTTTTGTAGAGGTTTCGGACGAGCGGATTGAAATGGGCCTTTCAATAGAGCCGTTGGAATTTTAACTGAGTAAAAAGTACACAAATTGCGGTTTTGCAATATAATTGTTTTGAAAAGCTCCTAACTAATTATTTGAACTCCTAATATTTGATTAAAACTTGTTTTGCGGTCCTTTTTGTAGAGGTTTCGGACGAGCGGGTCGAAATGGGCCTTTCAATGGACCCGTTGGAATTTTAACTGAGTAAAAAGTACAGAAATTGCGGTTTTGCAATATAATTGTGTTGAAAAGCTCCTAATCAATTACATGAACTCCTAAAATTTGATTAAAACTTGTTTTGCAGTCCTTTTGTAGAGGTTTCGGACGAGCGGGTCTAAATGGGCCATTCAATGGACCCGTTGGAATTTTAACGAAGTAAAAAGTACAGAAATTGCGGTTTTGCAATATAATTGTGTTGAAAAGCTCCTAATCAATTATTTGAACTCTTAATATTTGATTAAAACTTGTTTTCCGGTCCTTTTTGTAGAGGTTTCGGACGAGCTGGTCTAAATGGGCCTTTCAATGGACCCGTTGGAATTTTAACTGAGTAAAAAGTACATAAATTGAGGTTTTGCAATATAGTTGTGTTCAAAAGCTCCTAATCAATTATTTGAACTCCTAATATTTGATTAAAACTTGTTTTGCAGTCCTTTTGTAGAGGTTTCAGACGAGCTGGTCTAAATGGGCCTTTCAATGGACCCGTTGGAATTTTAACTGAGTAAAAAGTACAGAAATTGAGGTGTTGCAATGTAATTGTGTTGAAAAGCTTCTAACCAATTACATGAACTCCTAAAATTTGATTAAAACTCGTTTTGCGGTCCTTTTTGTAGAGGTTTCGGACGAGCGGGTCGAAATGGGCCTTTCAATGGACCCGTTGGAATTTTAACTGAGTAAAAAGTACAGAATTTGCGGTTTTGCAATATAATTGTGTTGAAAAGCTCCTAATCAATTATTTGAACTCCTAATATTTGCTTAAAACTTGTTTTGCTGTCCTTTTTGTAGAGGTTTCGGACGAGCAGGTCTAAATGGGCCATTCAATGGAGCCGTTGGAATTTTAACTGAGTAAAAAGTACAAAAATTGTGGTTTTGCAATATAATTGTGTTGAAAAGCTCCTAATCAATTATTTGAACTCCTAATATTTGATTAAAAGTTGTTTTCCGGTCCTTTTTGTAGAGGTTTCGGACGAGCTGGTCTAAATGGGCCTTTCAATGGACCCGTTGGAATTTTAACTGAGTAAAAAGTACAGAAATTTCGGTTTTGCAATATAATTGTGTTGAAAAGCTCCTAATCAATTACATGAATTCCTAAAATTTGATTAAAACTTGTTTTGTAGTCCTTTTTGTAGAGGTTTCGGACGAGCGGGTCGAAATGGTCCTTTCAATGGACCTGTTGGAATTTTAAATGAGTAAAAAGTACAGAAATTGAGGTTTTGCAATATAATTTTGTTGAAAAGCTCCTAATCAATTATTTGAACTCCTAATATTTGAATAAAACATTTTTGCGTTCATTTTTGTAGAGGTTTCGGACGAGCAGGTCTAAATGGGCCATTCAATGGACCCGTTGGAATTTTAACTGAGTAAAAAGTACATAAATTGAGATTTTGCAATGTAATTGTGTTCAAAAGCTTCTAATCAATTACATGAACTCCTAAAATTTGATTAAAACTCCTTTTGCGGTCCTTTTTGTAGAGGTTTTGGACGAGCGGGTCGAAGTGGGCCTTTCAATGGAACCGTTGGAATTTTAACTAAGTAAAAAGTACATAAATTGAGGTTTTGCAATATAGTTGTGTTCAAAAGCTCCTAATCAATTATTTGAACTCCTAATATCTGATTAAAACTTGTTTTGCAGTCCTTTTGTAGAGGCTTCGGACGAGCGGGTCGAAATGGGCCTCTCAATGGACCCGTTGGAAGTTTAACTGTGTAAAAAGTACAGAAATTGAGGTTTTGCAATGTAATTGTGTTGAAAAGCTTCTAATCAATTACATGAACTCCTAAAATTTGATTAAAACTCGTTTTGCTGTCCTTTTTGTAAAGGCTTCGGACGAGCAGGTCTAAATGGGCCATTCAATGGAGCCGGTTGAATTTTAACTGAGTAAAAAGTACAGAAATTGTGGTTTTGCAATATAATTGTGTTGAAAAGCTCCTAATCAATTATTTGAACTCCTAATATTTGATTAAAAGTTGTTTTCCGGTCCTTTTTGTAGAGGTTTCGGACGAGCTGGTCTAAATGGGCCTTTCAATGGACCCGTTGGAATTTTAACTGAGTAAAAATTACAGAAATTGCGGTTTTGCAATATAATTGTGTTGAAAAGCTCCTAATCAATTACATGAATTCCTAAAATTTGATTAAAACTTGTTTTGCGGTCCTTTTTGTAAAGGTTTTAGACGAGCAAGTCGAAATGGTCCTTTCAATGGGCCCGTTAGAATTTTAACTGAGTAAAAAGTACAGAAATTGAGGTTTTGCAATATAATTGTGTTGAAAAGCTCCTAATCAATTATTTGATCTCTTAATATTTGAATAAAACATTTTTGCGGTCCTTTTTGTAGAGGTTTCGGACGAGCGGGTCAAAATGGGCCTTTCAATGGAGCCGTTGGAATTTTAAATGAGTAAAAAGAACATAAATTGAGGTTTTGCAAAATAATTGTGTTTAAAAGCTTCTAATCAATTATTTGAACTCCTAATATTTGAATAAAACATTTTTGCGTTTCTTTTTGTAGTGGATTCGGACGAGCAGGTCTAAATGGGCCTTTCAATGGACCCGTTGGAATTTTAACTAAGTAAAAAGTACAGAAATTGAGGTTTTGCAATATAATTCTGTTGAAAAGCTCCTAATCAATTACATCAACTCCTAAAATTTGATTAAAACTTATTTTGCAGTCCTTTTTGTAGAGGTTTCGCACGAGCGGGTCGAAATGGGCCTTACAATGGACCCGTTGCAATTTTAACTGAGTAAAAAGTACAGAAATTGAGGTTTTGCAATATAATTGTGTTGAAAAGCTCCTAATCAATTATTTGATCTCCTTATATTTGAATAAAACATTTTTGCGGTCCTTCTTGTAGAGGTTTCGGACGAGCGGGTCAAAATGGGCCTTTCAATGGAGCCGTTGGAATTTTAAATGAGTAAAAAGAACATGAATTGAGGTTTTGCAAAATAATTGTGTTTAAAAGCTTCTAATCAATTATTTGAACTCCTAATATTTGAATAAAACATTTTTGCGTTCCTTTTTGTAGAGGTTTCGGACGAGCAGGTCTAAATGGGCCTTTCAATGGACCCGTTGGAATTTTAACTAAGTAAAAAGTACAGAAATTGAGGTTTTGCAATATAATTGTGTTGAAAAGCTCCTAATAAATTACATCAACTCCTAAAATTTGATTAAAACTTGTTTTGTAGTCCTTTTTGTAGAGGTTTCGCACGAGCGGGTCGAAATGGGCCTTTCAATGGACCCGTTGGAATTTTAATTGAGTAAAAAGTACAGAAATTGAGGTTTTGCAATATAATTGTGTTGAAAAGCTCCTAATCAATTATTTGATCTTCTTATATTTGAATAAAACATTTTTGCGGTCCTTTTTGTAGAGGTTTCGGACGAGCGGGTCAAAATGGGCCTTTCAATGGACCCGTTGGAATTTTAAATGAGTAAAAAGTACAGAAATTGAGGTTTTGCAATATAATTGTGTTTAAAAGCTTCTAATCAATTATTTGAACTCCTAATATTTGAATAAAACATTTTTGCGGTCCTTTTTGTAGAGGTTTCGGACAAGCGGGTCTAAATGGGCCTTTCAATAGACCCGTTGGAATTTTAAATGCGTAAAAAGTACAGAAATTGAGATTTTGCAATATAATTGTGTTGAAAAGCTCCTAATCAATTATTTGATCTCCTAATATTTGAATAAAACATTTTTGCGGTCCTTTTTGTAGAGGTTTCGGACGAGCGGGTCGAAATGGACCTTTCAATGGACCTGTTGGAATTTTAACTGAGTAAAAAGTACAGAAATTGCGGTTTTGCAATATAATTGTTTTGGAAAGCTCCTAATCAATTATTTGAACTCCAAATATTAGATTAAAACTTGATTTGCGGTCCTTTTTGTAGAAGTTTCGAACGAGCAGGTCCAAATGGGCCTTTCAATGGACCCGTTGGAATTTTAATTGAGTAAAAAGTACAGAAATTGCGGTTTTGCAATATAATTGTGTTGAAAAGCTCCAAATAAATTATTTGAACTCCTAATATTTGAATAAAACATTTTTGCGGTCCTTTTTGTAGAGGTTTCGGACGAGCGGGTCTAAATGGGCCTTTCAATAGACCCGTTGGAGTTTTAAATGAGTAAAAAGTACAGAAATTGAGGTTTTGCAATATAATTGTGTTGAAAAGCTCCTAATCAATTACATGAATTCCTAAAATTTGAATAAAACATTTTTGCGGTCCTTTTTGTAGAGGTTTCTGACGAGCGGATCAAAATGGGCCTTTCAATGGACCTGTTGGAATTTTAAATGAGTAAAAAGTACAGAAATTGAGGTTTTGCAATATAATTGTGTTTAAAAGCTTCTAATCAATTATTTGAACTCCTAATATTTGAATAAAACATTTTTGCGGTCCTTTTTGTAGAGGTTTCGGACGAGCGGGTCTAAATGGGCCTTTCAATGGACTCGTTGGAATTTTAAATGAGTAAAAAGTACAGAAATTGAGGTTTTGCAATATAATTGTGTTTAAAAGCTTCTAATCAATTATTTGAACTCCTAATATTTGAATAAAACATTTTTGCGGTCCTTTTTGTAGAGGTTTCGGACTAGCGGGTCTAAATGGGCCTTTTAATAGACCCGTTGGAATTTTAAATGAGTAAAAAGTACATAAATTGAGATTTTGCAATATAATTGTGTTGAAAAGCTCCTAATCAATTATTTGATCTCCTAATATTTGAATAAAACATTTTTGCGGTCCTTTTTGAAGAGGTTTCGGACGAGCGGGTCGAAATGGGCGTTTCAATGGACCAGTTGGAATTTTAACTGAGTAAAAAGTACAGAAATTGCGGTTTTGCAATATAGTTGTGTTGAAAAGCTCCAAATAAATTATTTGAACTCCTAATATTTGATTAAAACTTGTTTGGCGGTCCTTTTGTAGAGGTTTCGGACGAGCAAGTCTAAATGGGCCTTTCAATTGACCCGTTAGAATTTTAACTGAGTAAAAAGTAAATAAATTGCGGTTTTGCAATATAATTTTTTGAAAAGCTCCTAATCAATTACATGAATTCCTAAGATTTGATTAAAACTTGTTTTGCGGTCCTTTTTGTAGAGGTTTCGGACGAGCGGGTCGAAATCGGCCTTTCAATGGACCCGTTGGAATTTTAAATGAGTAAAAAGTGCAGAAATTGAGGTTTTGCAATATAATTGTGTTGAAAATCTCCTAATCAATTATTTGAACTCCTAATATTTGAATAAAACATTTTTGCGGTCCTTTTTGTAGAGGTTTCGGACGAGCAGGTCTAAATGGGCCTTTCAATGGACCCGTTGGAATTTTAACTGAGTAAAAAGTACAGAAATTGAGGTTTTGCAATATAATTGTGTTGAAAAGCTCCTAATCAATTACATGAACTCCTAAAATTTGATTAAAACATGTTTTGCAGTCCTTTTGTAGAGGTTTCGGATGAGCGGGTCGAAATGGGCCTTTCAATGGACCCGTTGGAATTTTAACTGAATAAAAAGTACAGAAATTGAGGTTTTGCAATATAATTGTGTTGAAAATCTCCTAATCAATTACATTAACTCCTAATATTTGATTAAAACTTGTTTTGCAGTCCTTTTTGTAGAGGTTTCGGACGAGCGGGTCGAAATGGGCCTTTAATGGACCCGTTGGAATTTTAACTGAGCAAAAAGTACAGAAATTGAGGTTTTGCAATATAATTGTGTTGAAAAGTTCCTAATCAATTACATGAACTCCGAATATTTGATTAAAACTTGTTTTGCAGTCCTTTTGTAGAGGTTTCGGACGAGCGGGTCGAAATGGGCCTTTCAATGGACCTGTTGGAATTTTAACTGAGTAAAAAGTACAGAAATTGCAGTTTTGCAATATAATTGTGTTGAAAAGCTCCTAATAAATTATTTGAACTCCTAATATTTGATTACAACTTGTTTTGCGGTCCTTTTTGTAGAGGTTTCGGACGAGCAAGTCTAAATGGGCCTTTTAAGGGACCCGTTGGAATTTTAACTGAGTAAAAAGTACAGAAATTTCGGTTTTGCAATATAATTTTTTTGAAAAGCTCCTAATCAATTACATGAATTCCTAAAATTTGATTAAAACTTGTTTTGCGGTCCTTTTTGTAGAGGTTTCGGACGAGCGGGTCGAAATCGGCCTTTCAATGGACCCGTTGGAATTTTAAATGAGTAAAAAGTACAGAAATTGCGGTTTTGCAATATAGTTGTGTTGAAAAGCTCCAAATAAATTATTTGAACTCCTAATATTTGATTAAAACTTGTTTTGCGGTCCTTTTGTAGAGGTTTCGGACGAGCGGGTCGAAATCGGCCTTTCAATGGACCCGTTGGAATTTTAAATGAGTAAAAAGTGCAGAAATTGAGGTTTTGCAATATAATTGTGTTGAAAATCTCCTAATCAATTATTTGAACTCCTAATATTTGAATAAAACATTTTTGCGGTCCTTTTTGTAGAGGTTTCGGACGAGCAGGTCTAAATGGGCCTTTCAATGGACCCGTTGGAATTTTAACTGAGTAAAAAGTACAGAAATTGAGGTTTTGCAATATAATTGTGTTGAAAAGCTCCTAATCAATTACATGAACTCCTAAAATTTGATTAAAACATGTTTTGCAGTCCTTTTGTAGAGGTTTCGGATGAGCGGGTCGAAATGGGCCTTTCAATGGACCCGTTGGAATTTTAACTGAATAAAAAGTACAGAAATTGAGGTTTTGCAATATAATTGTGTTGAAAATCTCCTAATCAATTACATTAACTCCTAATATTTGATTAAAACTTGTTTTGCAGTCCTTTTTGAAGAGGTTTCGGACGAGCGGGTCGAAATGGGCCTTTAATGGACCCGTTGGAATTTTAACTGAGCAAAAAGTACAGAAATTGAGGTTTTGCAATATAATTGTGTTGAAAAGTTCCTAATCAATTACATGAACTCCTAATATTTGATTAAAACTTGTTTTGCAGTCCTTTTGTAGAGGTTTCGGACGAGCGGGTCGAAATGGGCCTTTCAATGGACCTGTTGGAATTTTAACTGAGTAAAAAGTACAGAAATTGCAGTTTTGCAATATAATTGTGTTGAAAAGCTCCTAATAAATTATTTGAACTCCTAATATTTGATTACAACTTGTTTTGCGGTCCTTTTTGTAGAGGTTTCGGACGAGCAAGTCTAAATGGGCCTTTTAAGGGACCCGTTGGAATTTTAACTGAGTAAAAAGTACAGAAAATTCGGTTTTGCAATATAATTTTTTTGAAAAGCTCCTAATCAATTACATGAATTCCTAAAATTTGATTAAAACTTGTTTTGCGGTCCTTTTTGTAGAGGTTTCGGACGAGCGGGTCGAAATCGGCCTTTCAATGGACCCGTTGGAATTTTAAATGAGTAAAAAGTACAGAAATTGCGGTTTTGCAATATAGTTGTGTTGAAAAGCTCCAAATAAATTATTTGAACTCCTAATATTTGATTAAAACTTGTTTTGCGGTCCTTTTGTAGAGGTTTCGGACGAGCAAGTCTAAATGGGCCTTTCAATTGACCCGTTAGAATTTTAACTGAGTAAAAAGTACATAAATTGCGGTTTTGCAATATAATTTTTTTGAAAAGCTCCTAATCAATTACATGAATTCCTAAAATTTGATTAAAACTCTTTTTGCGGTCCTTTTTGTAGAGGTTTCGGACGAGCGGGTCGAAATCGGCCTTTCAATGGACCCGTTGGAATTTTAAATGTGTAAAAAGTGCAGAAATTGAGGTTTTGCAATATAATTGTGTTGAAAATCTCCTAATCAATTATTTGAACTCCTAATATTTGAATAAAACATTTTTGCGGTCCTTTTTGTAGAGGTTTCGGACGAGCAGGTCTAAATGGGCCTTTCAATGGACCCGTTGGAATTTTAACTGAGTAAAAAGTACAGAAATTGAGGTTTTGCAATATAATTGTGTTGAAAAGCTCCTAATCAATTACATGAACTCCTAAAATTTGATTAAAACATGTTTTGCAGTCCTTTTGTAGAGGTTTCGGATGAGCGGGTCGAAATGGGCCTTTCAATGGACCCGTTGGAATTTTAACTGAATAAAAAGTACAGAAATTGAGGTTTTGCAATATAATTGTGTTGAAAATCTCCTAATCAATTACATTAACTCCTAATATTTGATTAAAACTTGTTTTGCAGTCCTTTTTGTAGAGGTTTCGGACGAGCGGGTCGAAATGGGCCTTTAATGGACCCGTTGGAATTTTAACTGAGCAAAAAGTACAGAAATTGAGGTTTTGCAATATAATTGTGTTGAAAAGTTCCTAATCAATTACATGAACTCCTAATATTTGATTAAAACTTGTTTTGCAGTCCTTTTGTAGAGGTTTCGGACGAGCGGGTCGAAATGGGCCTTTCAATGGACCTGTTGGAATTTTAACTGAGTAAAAAGTACAGAAATTGCAGTTTTGCAATATAATTGTGTTGAAAAGCTCCTAATAAATTATTTGAACTCCTAATATTTGATTACAACTTGTTTTGCGGTCCTTTTTGTAGAGGTTTCGGACGAGCAAGTCTAAATGGGCCTTTTAAGGGACCCGTTGGAATTTTAACTGAGTAAAAAGTAGAGAAATTTCGGTTTTGCAATATAATTTTTTTGAAAAGCTCCTAATCAATTACATGAATTCCTAAAATTTGATTAAAACTTGTTTTGCGGTCCTTTTTGTAAAGGTTTTAGACGAGCGGGTCGAAATCGGCCTTTCAATGGACCCGTTGGAATTTTAAATGAGTAAAAAGTACAGAAATTGCGGTTTTGCAATATAGTTGTGTTGAAAAGCTCCAAATAAATTATTTGAACTCCTAATATTTGATTAAAACTTGTTTTGCGGTCCTTTTGTAGAGGTTTCGGACGAGCGGGTCGAAATCGGCCTTTCAATGGACCCGTTGGAATTTTAAATGAGTAAAAAGTGCAGAAATTGAGGTTTTGCAATATAATTGTGTTGAAAATCTCCTAATCAATTATTTGAACTCCTAATATTTGAATAAAACATTTTTGCGGTCCTTTTTGTAGAGGTTTCGGACGAGCAGGTCTAAATGGGCCTTTCAATGGACCCGTTGGAATTTTAACTGAGTAAAAAGTACAGAAATTGAGGTTTTGCAATATAATTGTGTTGAAAAGCTCCTAATCAATTACATGAACTCCTAAAATTTGATTAAAACATGTTTTGCAGTCCTTTTGTAGAGGTTTCGGATGAGCGGGTCGAAATGGGCCTTTCAATGGACCCGTTGGAATTTTAACTGAATAAAAAGTACAGAAATTGAGGTTTTGCAATATAATTGTGTTGAAAATCTCCTAATCAATTACATTAACTCCTAATATTTGATTAAAACTTGTTTTGCAGTCCTTTTTGAAGAGGTTTCGGACGAGCGGGTCGAAATGGGCCTTTAATGGACCCGTTGGAATTTTAACTGAGCAAAAAGTACAGAAATTGAGGTTTTGCAATATAATTGTGTTGAAAAGTTCCTAATCAATTACATGAACTCCTAATATTTGATTAAAACTTGTTTTGCAGTCCTTTTGTAGAGGTTTCGGACGAGCGGGTCGAAATGGGCCTTTCAATGGACCTGTTGGAATTTTAACTGAGTAAAAAGTACAGAAATTGCAGTTTTGCAATATAATTGTGTTGAAAAGCTCCTAATAAATTATTTGAACTCCTAATATTTGATTACAACTTGTTTTGCGGTCCTTTTTGTAGAGGTTTCGGACGAGCAAGTCTAAATGGGCCTTTTAAGGGACCCGTTGGAATTTTAACTGAGTAAAAAGTACAGAAATTTCGGTTTTGCAATATAATTTTTTTGAAAAGCTCCTAATCAATTACATGAATTCCTAAAATTTGATTAAAACTTGTTTTGCGGTCCTTTTTGTAGAGGTTTCGGACGAGCGGGTCGAAATCGGCCTTTCAATGGACCCGTTGGAATTTTAAATGAGTAAAAAGTACAGAAATTGCGGTTTTGCAATATAGTTGTGTTGAAAAGCTCCAAATAAATTATTTGAACTCCTAATATTTGATTAAAACTTGTTTTGCGGTCCTTTTGTAGAGGTTTCGGACGAGCGGGTCGAAATCGGCCTTTCAATGGACCCGTTGGAATTTTAAATGAGTAAAAAGTGCAGAAATTGAGGTTTTGCAATATAATTGTGTTTAAAAGCTTCTAATCAATTATTTGAACTCCTAATATTTGAATAAAACATTTTTGCGGTCCTTTTTGTAGAGGTTTCGGACGAGCGGGTCTAATTGGGCCTTTCAATAGACTCGTTGGAATTTTAAATGAGTAAAAAGTACAGAAATTGAGGTTTTGCAATATAATTGTGTTTAAAAGCTTCTAATCAATTATTTGAACTCCTAATATTTGAATAAAACATTTTTGCGGTCCTTTTTGTAGAGGTTTCGGACTAGCGGGTCTAAATGGGCCTTTTAATAGACCCGTTGGAATTTTAAATGAGTAAAAAGTACATAAATTGAGATTTTGCAATATAATTGTGTTGAAAAGCTCCTAATCAATTATTTGATCTCCTAATATTTGAATAAAACATTTTTGCGGTCCTTTTTGAAGAGGTTTCGGACGAGCGGGTCGAAATGGGCGTTTCAATGGACCAGTTGGAATTTTAACTGAGTAAAAAGTACAGAAATTGCGGTTTTGCAATATAGTTGTGTTGAAAAGCTCCAAATAAATTATTTGAACTCCTAATATTTGATTAAAACTTGTTTGGCGGTCCTTTTGTAGAGGTTTCGGACGAGCAAGTCTAAATGGGCCTTTCAATTGACCCGTTAGAATTTTAACTGAGTAAAAAGTAAATAAATTGCGGTTTTGCAATATAATTTTTTGAAAAGCTCCTAATCAATTACATGAATTCCTAAGATTTGATTAAAACTTGTTTTGCGGTCCTTTTTGTAGAGGTTTCGGACGAGCGGGTCGAAATCGGCCTTTCAATGGACCCGTTGGAATTTTAAATGAGTAAAAAGTGCAGAAATTGAGGTTTTGCAATATAATTGTGTTGAAAATCTCCTAATCAATTATTTGAACTCCTAATATTTGAATAAAACATTTTTGCGGTCCTTTTTGTAGAGGTTTCGGACGAGCAGGTCTAAATGGGCCTTTCAATGGACCCGTTGGAATTTTAACTGAGTAAAAAGTACAGAAATTGAGGTTTTGCAATATAATTGTGTTGAAAAGCTCCTAATCAATTACATGAACTCCTAAAATTTGATTAAAACATGTTTTGCAGTCCTTTTGTAGAGGTTTCGGATGAGCGGGTCGAAATGGGCCTTTCAATGGACCCGTTGGAATTTTAACTGAATAAAAAGTACAGAAATTGAGGTTTTGCAATATAATTGTGTTGAAAATCTCCTAATCAATTACATTAACTCCTAATATTTGATTAAAACTTGTTTTGCAGTCCTTTTTGAAGAGGTTTCGGACGAGCGGGTCGAAATGGGCCTTTAATGGACCCGTTGGAATTTTAACTGAGCAAAAAGTACAGAAATTGAGGTTTTGCAATATAATTGTGTTGAAAAGTTCCTAATCAATTACATGAACTCCTAATATTTGATTAAAACTTGTTTTGCAGTCCTTTTGTAGAGGTTTCGGACGAGCGGGTCGAAATGGGCCTTTCAATGGACCTGTTGGAATTTTAACTGAGTAAAAAGTACAGAAATTGCAGTTTTGCAATATAATTGTGTTGAAAAGCTCCTAATAAATTATTTGAACTCCTAATATTTGATTACAACTTGTTTTGCGGTCCTTTTTGTAGAGGTTTCGGACGAGCAAGTCTAAATGGGCCTTTTAAGGGACCCGTTGGAATTTTAACTGAGTAAAAAGTACAGAAATTTCGGTTTTGCAATATAATTTTTTTGAAAAGCTCCTAATCAATTACATGAATTCCTAAAATTTGATTAAAACTTGTTTTGCGGTCCTTTTTGTAGAGGTTTCGGACGAGCGGGTCGAAATCGGCCTTTCAATGGACCCGTTGGAATTTTAAATGAGTAAAAAGTACAGAAATTGCGGTTTTGCAATATAGTTGTGTTGAAAAGCTCCAAATAAATTATTTGAACTCCTAATATTTGATTAAAACTTGTTTTGCGGTCCTTTTGTAGAGGTTTCGGACGAGCGGGTCGAAATCGGCCTTTCAATGGACCCGTTGGAATTTTAAATGAGTAAAAAGTGCAGAAATTGAGGTTTTGCAATATAATTGTGTTTAAAAGCTTCTAATCAATTATTTGAACTCCTAATATTTGAATAAAACATTTTTGCGGTCCTTTTTGTAGAGGTTTCGGACGAGCGGGTCTAAATGGGCCTTTCAATAGACTCGTTGGAATTTTAAATGAGTAAAAAGTACAGAAATTGAGGTTTTGCAATATAATTGTGTTTAAAAGCTTCTAATCAATTATTTGAACTCCTAATATTTGAATAAAACATTTTTGCGGTCCTTTTTGTAGAGGTTTCGGACTAGCGGGTCTAAATGGGCCTTTTAATAGACCCGTTGGAATTTTAAATGAGTAAAAAGTACATAAATTGAGATTTTGCAATATAATTGTGTTGAAAAGCTCCTAATCAATTATTTGATCTCCTAATATTTGAATAAAACATTTTTGCGGTCCTTTTTGAAGAGGTTTCGGACGAGCGGGTCGAAATGGGCGTTTCAATGGACCAGTTGGAATTTTAACTGAGTAAAAAGTACAGAAATTGCGGTTTTGCAATATAGTTGTGTTGAAAAGCTCCAAATAAATTATTTGAACTCCTAATATTTGATTAAAACTTGTTTGGCGGTCCTTTTGTAGAGGTTTCGGACGAGCAAGTCTAAATGGGCCTTTCAATTGACCCGTTAGAATTTTAACTGAGTAAAAAGTAAATAAATTGCGGTTTTGCAATATAATTTTTTGAAAAGCTCCTAATCAATTACATGAATTCCTAAGATTTGATTAAAACTTGTTTTGCGGTCCTTTTTGTAGAGGTTTCGGACGAGCGGGTCGAAATCGGCCTTTCAATGGACCCGTTGGAATTTTAAATGAGTAAAAAGTGCAGAAATTGAGGTTTTGCAATATAATTGTGTTGAAAATCTCCTAATCAATTATTTGAACTCCTAATATTTGAATAAAACATTTTTGCGGTCCTTTTTGTAGAGGTTTCGGACGAGCAGGTCTAAATGGGCCTTTCAATGGACCCGTTGGAATTTTAACTGAGTAAAAAGTACAGAAATTGAGGTTTTGCAATATAATTGTGTTGAAAAGCTCCTAATCAATTACATGAACTCCTAAAATTTGATTAAAACATGTTTTGCAGTCCTTTTGTAGAGGTTTCGGATGAGCGGGTCGAAATGGGCCTTTCAATGGACCCGTTGGAATTTTAACTGAATAAAAAGTACAGAAATTGAGGTTTTGCAATATAATTGTGTTGAAAATCTCCTAATCAATTACATTAACTCCTAATATTTGATTAAAACTTGTTTTGCAGTCCTTTTTGTAGAGGTTTCGGACGAGCGGGTCGAAATGGGCCTTTAATGGACCCGTTGGAATTTTAACTGAGCAAAAAGTACAGAAATTGAGGTTTTGCAATATAATTGTGTTGAAAAGTTCCTAATCAATTACATGAACTCCTAATATTTGATTAAAACTTGTTTTGCAGTCCTTTTGTAGAGGTTTCGGACGAGCGGGTCGAAATGGGCCTTTCAATGGACCTGTTGGAATTTTAACTGAGTAAAAAGTACAGAAATTGCAGTTTTGCAATATAATTGTGTTGAAAAGCTCCTAATAAATTATTTGAACTCCTAATATTTGATTACAACTTGTTTTGCGGTCCTTTTTGTAGAGGTTTCGGACGAGCAAGTCTAAATGGGCCTTTTAAGGGACCCGTTGGAATTTTAACTGAGTAAAAAGTACAGAAATTTCGGTTTTGCAATATAATTTTTTTGAAAAGCTCCTAATCAATTACATGAATTCCTAAAATTTGATTAAAACTTGTTTTGCGGTCCTTTTTGTAAAGGTTTTAGACGAGCGGGTCGAAATCGGCCTTTCAATGGACCCGTTGGAATTTTAAATGAGTAAAAAGTATAGAAATTGCGGTTTTGCAATATAGTTGTGTTGAAAAGCTCCAAATAAATTATTTGAACTCCTAATATTTGATTAAAACTTGTTTTGCGGTCCTTTTGTAGAGGTTTCGGACGAGCGGGTCGAAATCGGCCTTTCAATGGACCCGTTGGAATTTTAAATGAGTAAAAAGTGCAGAAATTGAGGTTTTGCAATATAATTGTGTTGAAAATCTCCTAATCAATTATTTGAACTCCTAATATTTGAATAAAACATTTTTGCGGTCCTTTTTGTAGAGGTTTCGGACGAGCAGGTCTAAATGGGCCTTTCAATGGACCCGTTGGAATTTTAACTGAGTAAAAAGTACAGAAATTGAGGTTTTGCAATATAATTGTGTTGAAAAGCTCCTAATCAATTACATGAACTCCTAAAATTTGATTAAAACATGTTTTGCAGTCCTTTTGTAGAGGTTTCGGATGAGCGGGTCGAAATGGGCCTTTCAATGGACCCGTTGGAATTTTAACTGAATAAAAAGTACAGAAATTGAGGTTTTGCAATATAATTGTGTTGAAAATCTCCTAATCAATTACATTAACTCCTAATATTTGATTAAAACTTGTTTTGCAGTCCTTTTTGAAGAGGTTTCGGACGAGCGGGTCGAAATGGGCCTTTAATGGACCCGTTGGAATTTTAACTGAGCAAAAAGTACAGAAATTGAGGTTTTGCAATATAATTGTGTTGAAAAGTTCCTAATCAATTACATGAACTCCTAATATTTGATTAAAACTTGTTTTGCAGTCCTTTTGTAGAGGTTTCGGACGAGCGGGTCGAAATGGGCCTTTCAATGGACCTGTTGGAATTTTAACTGAGTAAAAAGTACAGAAATTGCAGTTTTGCAATATAATTGTGTTGAAAAGCTCCTAATAAATTATTTGAACTCCTAATATTTGATTACAACTTGTTTTGCGGTCCTTTTTGTAGAGGTTTCGGACGAGCAAGTCTAAATGGGCCTTTTAAGGGACCCGTTGGAATTTTAACTGAGTAAAAAGTACAGAAATTTCGGTTTTGCAATATAATTTTTTTGAAAAGCTCCTAATCAATTACATGAATTCCTAAAATTTGATTAAAACTTGTTTTGCGGTCCTTTTTGTAGAGGTTTCGGACGAGCGGGTCGAAATCGGCCTTTCAATGGACCCGTTGGAATTTTAAATGAGTAAAAAGTACAGAAATTGCGGTTTTGCAATATAGTTGTGTTGAAAAGCTCCAAATAAATTATTTGAACTCCTAATATTTGATTAAAACTTGTTTTGCGGTCCTTTTGTAGAGGTTTCGGACGAGCAAGTCTAAATGGGCCTTTCAATTGACCCGTTAGAATTTTAACTGAGTAAAAAGTACATAAATTGCGGTTTTGCAATATAATTTTTTTGAAAAGCTCCTAATCAATTACATGAATTCCTAAAATTTGATTAAAACTCTTTTTGCGGTCCTTTTTGTAGAGGTTTCGGACGAGCGGGTCGAAATCGGCCTTTCAATGGACCCGTTGGAATTTTAAATGTGTAAAAAGTGCAGAAATTGAGGTTTTGCAATATAATTGTGTTGAAAATCTCCTAATCAATTATTTGAACTCCTAATATTTGAATAAAACATTTTTGCGGTCCTTTTTGTAGAGGTTTCGGACGAGCAGGTCTAAATGGGCCTTTCAATGGACCCGTTGGAATTTTAACTGAGTAAAAAGTACAGAAATTGAGGTTTTGCAATATAATTGTGTTGAAAAGCTCCTAATCAATTACATGAACTCCTAAAATTTGATTAAAACATGTTTTGCAGTCCTTTTGTAGAGGTTTCGGATGAGCGGGTCGAAATGGGCCTTTCAATGGACCCGTTGGAATTTTAACTGAATAAAAAGTACAGAAATTGAGGTTTTGCAATATAATTGTGTTGAAAATCTCCTAATCAATTACATTAACTCCTAATATTTGATTAAAACTTGTTTTGCAGTCCTTTTTGTAGAGGTTTCGGACGAGCGGGTCGAAATGGGCCTTTAATGGACCCGTTGGAATTTTAACTGAGCAAAAAGTACAGAAATTGAGGTTTTGCAATATAATTGTGTTGAAAAGTTCCTAATCAATTACATGAACTCCTAATATTTGATTAAACCTTGTTTTGCAGTCCTTTTGTAGAGGTTTCGGACGAGCGGGTCGAAATGGGCCTTTCAATGGACCTGTTGGAATTTTAACTGAGTAAAAAGTACAGAAATTGCAGTTTTGCAATATAATTGTGTTGAAAAGCTCCTAATAAATTATTTGAACTCCTAATATTTGATTACAACTTGTTTTGCGGTCCTTTTTGTAGAGGTTTCGGACGAGCAAGTCTAAATGGGCCTTTTAAGGGACCCGTTGGAATTTTAACTGAGTAAAAAGTACAGAAATTTCGGTTTTGCAATATAATTTTTTTGAAAAGCTCCTAATCAATTACATGAATTCCTAAAATTTGATTAAAACTTGTTTTGCGGTCCTTTTTGTAGAGGTTTCGGACGAGCGGGTCGAAATCGGCCTTTCAATGGACCCGTTGGAATTTTAAATGAGTAAAAAGTACAGAAATTGCGGTTTTGCAATATAGTTGTGTTGAAAAGCTCCAAATAAATTATTTGAACTCCTAATATTTGATTAAAACTTGTTTTGCGGTCCTTTTGTAGAGGTTTCGAACGAGCAAGTCTAAATGGGCCTTTCAATTGACCCGTTAGAATTTTAACTGAGTAAAAAGTACATAAATTGCGGTTTTGCAATATAATTTTTTGAAAAGCTCCTAATCAATTACATGAATTCCTAAAATTTGATTAAAACTTTTTTTGCGGTCCTTTTTGTAGAGGTTTCGGACGAGCGGGTCGAAATCGGCCTTTCAATGGACCCGTTGGAATTTTAAATGAGTAAAAAGTGCAGAAATTGAGGTTTTGCAATATAATTGTGTTGAAAATCTCCTAATCAATTATTTGAACTCCTAATATTTGAATAAAACATTTTTGCGGTCCTTTTTGTAGAGGTTTCGGACGAGCAGGTCTAAATGGGCCTTTCAATGGACCCGTTGGAATTTTAACTGAGTAAAAAGTACAGAAATTGAGGTTTTGCAATATAATTGTGTTGAAAAGCTCCTAATCAATTACATGAACTCCTAAAATTTGATTAAAACATGTTTTGCAGTCCTTTTTGTAGAGGTTTCGGATGAGCGGGTCGAAATGGGCCTTTTAATGGACCCGTTGGAATTTTAACTGAGTAAAAAGTATAGAAATTGAGGTTTTGCAATATAATTGTGTTGAAAAGCTCCCAATCAATTACATGAACCCCTAATATTTGATTAAAACTTGTTTTGCAGTCCTTTTGTAGAGGTTTCGAACGAGCGGGTCGAAATGGGCCTTTCAATGGACTTGTTGGAATTTTAACTGAGTAAAAAGTACAGAAATTGCAGTTTTGCAATATAATTGTGTTGAAAAGCTCCTAATAAATTATTTGAACTCCTAATGTTTGATTAAAACTTGTTTTGCGTTCCTTAATGTAGAGGTTTCGGACGAGCAGGTCTAAATGGGCCTTTCAATGGACCCGTTGGAATTTTAATTGAGTAAAAAGTACATAAATTGCGGTTTTGCAATATAATTGTGTTGAAAAGCTCCTAATCAATTACATGAATTCCTAAAATTTGATTAAAACTTGTTTTGCGGTTCTTTTTGTAGAGGTTTCAGACGAGCTGGTCGAAATGGGCCTTTCAATGGACACGTTGGAATTATAACTGAGTAAAAAGTACATAAATTGATGTTTTGCAACGTAATTGTGTTGAAAAGCTCCTAATCAATTACATGAACTCCTAAAATTTGATTAAAACTTGTTTTGCAGTCCTTTTTCTAGAGGTTTCGGACGAGCGGATTGAAATGGGCCTTTCAATAAAGCCGTTGGAATTTTAACTGAGTAAAAAGTACAGAAATTGCGGTTTTGCAATATAATTGTTTTGAAAAGATCCTAATCAATTATTTGAACTCCTAATGTTTGATTAAAACTTGTTTTGCGGTCCTTTTTGTAGAGGTTTCAGACGAGCAGGTCTAAATGGGCCTTTCAATGGACCCGTTGGAATTTTAACTGAGTAAAAAGTACAGAAATTGAGGTTTTGTAATATAATTGTGATGAAAAGCTCCTAATCAATTACATGATCTCCTAAAATTTGATTAAAACATGTTTTGCAGTCCTTTTTGTAGAGGTTTCGGATGAGCGGGTCGAAATGGGCCTTTCAATGGACCCGTTGGAATTTTAACTGAGTAAAAAGTACATAAATTGAGGTTTTGCAATATAATTGTGTTGAAAATCTCCTAATCAATTACATGAACTCCTAATATTTGATTAAAACTTGTTTTGCAGTCCTTTTGTAGAGGTTTCGGACGAGCGGGTCGAAATGGGACTTTCAATGGACCTGTTGGAATTTTAACTGAGTAAAACGTACAGAAATTGCGGTTTTGCAATGTAATTGTGTTGAAAAGCTCCTAATCAATTATTTGAACTCCAAATATTTGATTAAAATTTGTTTTGCGGTCCTTTTTGTAGAGGTTTCGGACGAGCAGGTCTAAATGGGCCTTTCAATGGACCTGTTGGAATTTTAACTGAGTAAAAAGTACAAAAATTGTGGTTTTGCAATATAATTGTGTTGAAAAGCTCCTAATCAATTACATGAATTCCTAAAGTTTGATTAAAACTTGTCTTGCGGTCCTTTTTGTAGAGGTTTCGGACGAGCGGGTCGAAATGGGCCTTTCAATGGACCCATTGGAATTTTAAATGAGTAAAAAGTGCAAAAATTGAGGTTTTGCAATATAATTGTGTTGAAAAGATCCTAATCAATTATTTGAACTCCTAATATTTGAATAAAACATTTTTGCGGTCCTTTTTGTAGAGGTTTCGGACGAGCGGGTCAAAATGGGCCTTTCAATGGACCCGTTGGAATTTTAAATGAGTAAAAAGTACAGAAATTGAGGTTTTGCAATATAATTGTGTTTAAAAGCTTCTAATCAATTATTTGAACTCCTAATATTTGAATAAAACATTTTTGCGGTCCTTTTTGTAGAGGTTTCGGACAAGCGGGTCTAAATGGGCCTTTCAATAGACCCGTTGGAATTTTAAATGCGTAAAAAGTACAGAAATTGAGATTTTGCAATATAATTGTGTTGAAAAGCTCCTAATCAATTATTTGATCTCCTAATATTTGAATAAAACATTTTTGCGGTCCTTTTTGTAGAGGTTTCGGACGAGCGGGTCGAAATGGACCTTTCAATGGACCTGTTGGAATTTTAACTGAGTAAAAAGTACAGAAATTGCGGTTTTGCAATATAATTGTTTTGAAAAGCTCCTAATCAATTATTTGAACTCCAAATATTAGATTAAAACTTGTTTTGTGGTCCTTTTTGTAGAGGTTTCAGACGAGCAGGTCTAAATGGGCCTTTCAATGGACCCGTTGGAATTTTAACTGAGTAAAAAGTACAGAAATTGAGGTTTTGTAATATAATTGTGATGAAAAGCTCCTAATCAATTACATGATCTCCTAAAATTTGATTAAAACATGTTTTGCAGTCCTTTTTGTAGAGGTTTCGGATGAGCGGGTCGAAATGGGCCTTTCAATGGACCCGTTGGAATTTTAACTGAGTAAAAAGTACATAAATTGAGGTTTTGCAATATAATTGTGTTGAAAATCTCCTAATCAATTACATGAACTCCTAATATTTGATTAAAACTTGTTTTGCAGTCCTTTTGTAGAGGTTTCGGACGAGCGGGTCGAAATGGGACTTTCAATGGACCTGTTGGAATTTTAACTGAGTAAAACGTACAGAAATTGCGGTTTTGCAATGTAATTGTGTTGAAAAGCTCCTAATCAATTATTTGAACTCCAAATATTTGATTAAAATTTGTTTTGCGGTCCTTTTTGTAGAGGTTTCGGACGAGCAGGTCTAAATGGGCCTTTCAATGGACCTGTTGGAATTTTAACTGAGTAAAAAGTACAAAAATTGTGGTTTTGCAATATAATTGTGTTGAAAAGCTCCTAATCAATTACATGAATTCCTAAAGTTTGATTAAAACTTGTCTTGCGGTCCTTTTTGTAGAGGTTTCGGACGAGCGGGTCGAAATGGGCCTTTCAATGGACCCATTGGAATTTTAAATGAGTAAAAAGTGCAAAAATTGAGGTTTTGCAATATAATTGTGTTGAAAAGATCCTAATCAATTATTTGAACTCCTAATATTTGAATAAAACATTTTTGCGGTCCTTTTTGTAGAGGTTTCGGACGAGCATGTCTAAATGGGCCTTTCAATGGACCCGTTGGAATTTTAACTGAGTAAAAAGTACAGAAATTGAGGTTTTGCAATATAATTGTGTTGAAAAGCTCCTAATCAATTACATGAACTCCAAAAATTTGATTAAAACTTGTTTTACAGTCCTTTTTGTAGAGGTTTCGGACGAGTGGGTCGAAATGGGCCTTTCAATGGACCCGTTGGAATTTTGACTGAGTAAAAAGTACAGAAATTGCGATTTTGCAATATAATTGTGTTGAAAAGCTCCTAACCAATTATTTGAATTCCTAATATTTGATTAAAACTTGTTTTGCGGTCCTTTTTGTAGAGGTTTCGGATGAGCAGGTCTAATGGGCCTTTCAATGGACCCGTTGGAATTATAACTGAGTAAAAAGTACATAAATTGAGGTTTTGCAATATAATTGTGTTGAAAAGCTTCTAATCAATTACATGAACTCCTAAAATTTGATTAAAACTTGTTTTGCAGTCCTTTTGTAGAGGTTTCGGACGAGCGGGTCGAAAAGGGCCTTTCAATGGACTCGTTGGAATTTTAACTGAGTAAAAAGTACAGAAATTGAGGTTTTGCAATATAATTGTGTTGAAAAGCTCATAATCAATTACATGAACTCCTAATATTTGATTAAAACTTGTTTTGCAGTCCTTTTGTAGAGGTTTCGGACGAGCGGGTTGAAATGGGCCTTTCAATGGACCTGTTGGAATTTTAACTGAGTAAAAAATACAGAAATTGCAGTTTTGCAATATAATTGTGTTGAAAAGCTTCTAATCAATTACATGAACTCCTAAAATTTGATTAAAACTTGTTTTGCAGTCCTTTTTGTAGAGGTTTCGGACGAGCTGATTGAAATGGGCCTTTCAATAGAGCCGTTTGAATTTTAACTGAGTAAAAAGTACAGAAATTGCGGTTTTGCAATATAATTGTTTTGAAAAGCTCCGAATCAATTATTTGAACTCCTAATATTTGAATAAAACATTTTTGCGGTCCTTTTTGTAGAGGTTTCGGACGAGCAGGTCTAAATGGGCCTTTCAATGGACCCGTAGGAATTTTAACTGAGTATAAAGTATAGAAATTGAGGTTTTGCAATATAATTGTGTTGAAAAGCTCATAATCAATTACATGAACTCCTAAAATTTCATTAAAACTTGTTTTGCAGTCCTTTTTGTAGAGGTTTCAGACGAGCGGGTCGAAATGGGCCTTTCAATGGACCTGTTGGAATTTTAACTGAGTAAAAAGTACAGAAATTGTGGTTTTGCAATATAATTGAGTTGAAAAGCTCCTAATCAATTACATGAATTCCTAAAGTTTGATTAATACTTGTCTTGCGGTCCTTTTTGTAGAGGTTTCGGACGAGCGGGTCGAAATGGGCCTTTCAATGGACCCGTTGGAATTTTAAATGAGTAAAAAGTGCAAAAATTGAGGTTTTGCAATATAATTGTGTTGAAAAGATCCTAATCAATTATTTGAACTCCTAATATTTGAATAAAACATTTTTGCGGTCCTTTTTGTAGAGGTTTCGGACGATTAAGTCTAAATGGGCCTTTCAATGGACCCGTTGGAATTTTAACTGAGTAAAAAGTACAGAAATTGAGGTTTTGCAATATAATTGTGTTGAAAAGCTCCTAATCAATTACATGAACTCCTAAAATTTGATTAAAACTTGTTTTACAGTCCTTTTTGTAGAGGTCTCGGACGAGTGGGTCGAAATGGGCCTTTCAATGGACCCGTTGGAATTTTAACTGAGTAAAAAGTACAGAAATTGCGGTTTTGCAATATAATTGTGTTGAAAAGCTCCTAACCAATTATTTGAATTCCTAATATTTGATTAAAACTTGTTTTGCGGTCCTTTTTGTAGAGGTTTCGGACGAGCAGGTCTAATGGGCCTTTCAATGGACCTGTTGGAATTATAACTGAGTAAAAAGTACATAAATTGAGGTTTTGCAATATAATTGTGTTGAAAAGCTCCTAATCAATTACATGAACTCCTAAAATTTGATTAAAACTTGTTTTGCAGTCCTTTTTCTATAGGTTTCGGACGAGCGGATTGAAATGGGCCTTTCAATAAAAGCCGTTGGAATTTTAATTGAGTAAAAAGTACAGAAATTGCGGTTTTGCAATATAATTGTTTTGAAAAGATCCTAATCAATTATTTGAACTTCTAATATTTGATTAAAACTTGTTTTGCGGTCCTTTTTCTAGAGGTTTCGGACGAGCGGGTCGAAATGGGCCTTTCAATGGACCCGTTGAAATTTTAACTGAGTAAAAAGTACAGAAATTGCGGTTTTGCAATATAATTGTGTTGAAAAGCTTCTAATCAATTACATGAACTCCTAAAATTTGATTAAAACTTGTTTTGCAGTCCTTTTTGTAGAGGTTTCGGACGAGCTGATTGAAATGGGCCTTTCAATAGAACCGTTGGAATTTTAACTGAGTAAAAAGTACAGAAATTGCGGTTTTGCAATATAATTGTTTTGAAAAGCTCCGAATCAATTATTTGAACTCCTAATATTTGAATAAAACATTTTTGCGGTCCTTTTTGTAGAGGTTTCGGACGAGCAGGTCTAAATGGGCCTTTCAATGGACCCGTAGGAATTTTAACTAAGTATAAAGTATAGAAATTGAGGTTTTGCAATATAATTGTGTTGAAAAGCTCATAATCAATTACATGAACTCCTAAAATTTCATTAAAACTTGTTTTGCAGTCCTTTTTGTAGAGGTTTCGGACGAGCGGGTCGAAATGGGCCTTTCAATGGACCTGTTTTGCGATTTTAAATGAGTAAAAAGTGCAGAAATTGAGGTTTTGCAATATAATTGTATTGAAAAGCTCCTAATCAATTAATTTAACTCCTAATATTTGAATAAAACATTTTTGCGGTCCTTTTTGTAGAGGTTTCGGACGAGCAGGTCTAATGGGCCTTTCAATGGACCTGTTGGAATTATAACTGAGTAAAAAGTACATAAATTGAGGTTTTGCAATATAATTGTGTTGAAAAGCTCATAATCAATTACATGAACTCCTAAAATTTCATTAAAACTTGTTTTGCAGTCCTTTTTGTAGAGGTTTCGGACGAGCGGGTCGAAATGGGCCTTTCAATGGACCTGTTTTACTATTTTAAATGAGTAAAAAGTGCAGAAATTGAGGTTTTGCAATATAATTGTATTGAAAAGCTCCTAATCAATTATTTGAACTCCTAATATTTGAATAAAACATTTTTGCGGTCCTTTTTGTAGAGGTTTCAGACGAGCAGGTCTAAATGGGCCTTTCAATGGACCCGTTGGAATTTTAACTGAGTAAAAAGTACAGAAATTGAGGTTTTGCAATATAATTGTGTTGAAAAGCTCCTAATCAATTACATGAACTCCTAAAATTTGGTTAAAACATGTTTTGCAGTCCTTTTTGTAGATGATTCGGATGAGCGGGTCGAAATGGGCCTTTCAATGGACCCGTTGGAATTTTAACTGAGTAAAAAGTACAGAAATTGAGGTTTTGCAATATAATTGTGTTGAAAATCTCCTAATCAATTACATGAACTCCTAATATTTGATTAAAACTTGTTTTGCAGTCCTTTTGTAGAGGTTTCAGACGAGCGGGTCGAAATGGGACTTTCAATGGACCTGATGGAATTTTAACTGAGTAAAACGTACAGAAATTGCGGATTTGCAATATAATTGTGTTGAAAAGATCCCAATCAATTATTTGAACTCCAAATATTTGATTAAAACTTGTTTTGCGGTCCTTTTTGTAGAGGTCTCGGACGAGCAGGTCTAATGGGCCTTTCAATGGACCCGTTGGAATTTTAAATGAGTAAAAAGTGAAGAAATTGAGGTTTTGCAATATAATTGTGTTGAAAAGCTCCTAATCAATTATTTGAACTACTAATATTTGAATAAAACATTTTTGCGGTCATTATTGTAGAGGTTTCGAACGAGCAGGTCTAAATGGGCCTTTCAATGGACCCGTTGGAATTTTAACTGAGTAAAAAGTACATAAATTGAGGTTTTGCAATATAATTGTGTTGAAAAGCTCCTAATCAATTACATGAACTCCTAAAATTTGATTAAAACTTGTTTTACAGTACTTTTTGTAGAGGTTTCGGATGAGTGGGTCGAAATGGGCCTTTCAATGGACCCGTTGGAATTTTTAATGAGTAAAAAGTGCAGAAATTGAGGTTTTGCAATATAATTGTGTTGAAAAGCTCGTAATAAATTATTTGAACTCCTAATATTTGAATAAAACATTTTTTCGGTCCTTTTTGTAGAGGTTTCGGACGAGCAAGTCTTAATGGGCCTTTCAATGGACCCGTTGGAATTTTAACTAAGTAAAAAGTATAGAAATTGAGGTTTTGCAATATAATTGTGTTGAAAAGCTCCTAATCAATTACATGAACTCCTAAAATTTGATTAAAACTTGTTTTGCAGTCCTTTTTGTAGAGGTTTCGGACGAGTGGGTCGAAATGGGCCTTTCAATGGACCCGTTGGAATTTTAACTGAGTAAAAAGTACAGAAATTGCGGTTTTGCAATATAATTGTGTTGAAAAGATCCTAACCAATTATTTGAATTCCTAATATTTGATTAAAACTTGTTTTGCGGTCCTTTTTGTAGAGGGTTTTGGACGAGCAGGTCTAATGGGCCTTTCAATGGACCCGTTGGAATTTTTTTTGAAGAAAATGGGCCTCATTAAAAACCCCTCTAACCACCTTGCGCCGAGGCACAAGGTGAACCTAAAGGGAAAAGAGTGCCTTGAGGTATATTATTATTATAATAACAAAAAGGCTAAGAATCAACCAGTACATCAGCGTTAATACAGTCAGGAACGACTGAATCAAAATAAACAAAGGAAGTAGAACGTAAAGCCCAAGTGGCTAAGTTATGTGCCATAAAATTGGCTGATCTAGGTACAAAAGATAATGTGATCAAAGGGAAAGCCCTAAGCAAAGCCTTCGTATCCGCAATTTGCGGACCCAGCAGGGAGTTGTCATCAGTAGTGCACGAGAGCTTATTGACTACCGTAGCCGAATCGGACTCAAGGAGCACCTCGCCCCATCCTCTATCTCGTGTCAGCATAATACCCGCAACGATGGCATGTAGCTCGACCATGGTGGCATCATGACAACCTGCTTCATGGACTGCGCATCCTCCAACAATCGAACCATGAGCATCCTGAGCAATTACCCCGATGGCTGCAGAACTGGATCCGGGGTGGAAGGCTCCGTCGACATTTATCTTTATACTCTCCGGTCTTGGAGGCGTCCAACGTGGTGGGGCTGCGGCTGGCACGGCTGCTGACACGGCGGGGATAGCGTTTGCAGCGGCGTATTCCTGTAGAAGACCTGTAGCGTTCATGGCCGTGAGCCAGGTTGGCTGAAGTCTCTGCGAATGAACCCAATCATTATGACGGTTCCACACATTCCAAATTGTTGTTAGGAGCAGAGCAAACCCTGTATTATCCAAACAGTTAGTGCCTTCTGATAACCAAGCCGCCATTGTGTTGGTGGGGCTGGCATAGACGCCCGAGGGGAGCCCAACTAGACGGAGAACGTCCTTAGCACCTGAGCAATCGCGAAGGGCATGGATAGCCGATTCCAGAACTGCTGGACAAAAGGGGCATTGCCCATCCGTGTGATGTATTGCCCGTAGCTTGTCCCCAGTGGGTAATGCATCACAGCCCGCTCGCCAGCTAAAGGAGCGAACCTTTGGTAGAGTCGGAGCTTTAGATATGATTTTCCAAAGACGGTTAGGTCGTGCCACCAGCCGCGTGGGCTGATGAAGGAAAAAGTAACCCGATCTAACAGTGTAGCTGCCAGAGTCATGCTGTCCCCAAACAAGCTTATTTGGCCTATTGCGGTAAATCAGAACCCGAAGGATGCATTAGACATCATCCTTGTCAAAGTCCCTGCGAAGCTTGGATTCATCCCAGGATGCATAGTCTCGTGTCATGTAATCCCGACACTGCATCGGTAATTCATCATTATCCATATATTTCCCAAAAAGTGTAATCGGTTTATCCCCGCCCCAGGTGTCACTAAGAAGTCGTATCGAGCTCTTGACTCCTGGCCGCCAAAAATAACCAGGTCCAAGGGAATGAATAGCTTGGTTTATTCCTTTCCATGCAAAAGATGCCCGTTTATCCGCAGAGGCATTCAGCAGGTCTCCCGAAGGGTAGTATTTCGCTCGAAGGACTCTCGCCAAGAGAGACTCCGGGTGGGATAGTAGATGCCAAATCTGCTTCACCAAGAGGGCGATATTAAAGGTGTGCAGATCGCGGAAACCTAGTCCTCCCACAGTTTTAGGTCTGCAAAGGGAGTCCCAGGATACAAGTGGCCAGCCTCGCTTATTACTGCTCCCGAACCACCAATAACGCCGTATAGACATAGTAATGTCATCAATGATATTTTGTGGTAAAAGGTAACATGACATTACGTATTGTGGCATTGCTTGTGCAACCGACTTAATGAGAATTTCTCTCCCACTATAGGAAAGGAAGTTGTTGTCCCATTTACTCATCCGGGACTGGACTTTGTCCCACACAAATCCTAAAGAGGCAGTCCTATTCCTTTTAATTAATAGTGGTACCCCTAAATATATCCCTGGGTCATCCATTAAGCGTACACCCAGTGTCGAACGCATAGCACCGAGAAAATCGGTGGAGCACTTTGGACTGCAGTAGGCAGTACACTTATCAAAACTAACCGTTTGTCCCGTTGGAATTTTAACTGAGTAAAAAGTACAAAAATTGCGGTTTTGCAATATAATTGTGTTGAAAAGCTCCTAATCAATTACATGAATTCCTAAAATTTGATTAAAACTTGTTTTGCAGTCCTTTTTGTAGAGGTTTCGGACGAGCAGGTCGAAATGGGCCTTTCAATGGACCCGTTGGAATTTTAACAGAGTAAAAAGTACATAAATTGAGGTTCTGCAATATAATTGTGTTGAAAAGCTCCTAATCAATTGCATGAACTCCTAAAATTTGATTAAAACTTGTTTTGCAGTCCTTTTTGTAGAGGTTTCGGACGAGCGGGTCGAAATGGGCCTTTCAATGGACCCGTTGGAATTTTAAATGAGTAAAAAGTACAGAAATTGAGGTTTTGCAATATAATTGTGTTGAAAAGCTCATAATCAATTATTTGAACTCCTAATATTTGAATAAAATATTTTTGTGGTCCTTTTTGTAGAGGTTTCGGACGAGCAGATCTAAATGGGCCTTTCAATGGACCCGTTGGAATTTTAACTGAGTAAAAAGTACAGAAATTGAGGTTTTGCAATATAATTGTGTTGAAAAGCTCCTAATCAATTTCATGAACTCCTAAAGTTTGATTGAAACTTGTTTTGCAGTCCTTTTTGTAGAGGTTTCGGACGAGCGGGTCGAAATGGGCCTTTCAATGGACCCGTTGGAATTTTAACTGAGTAAAAAGTACATAAATTGCGGTTTTGCAATATAATTGTGTTGAAAAGCTCCTAATCAATTATTTGAACTCTTAATATTTGATTTAAACTTGTTTTGCGGTCCTTTTTGTAGAGGTTTCGGACGAACGAGTCAAAATGGGCCTTTCAATGGACCCGTTGGAATTTTAACTGAGTAAAAAGTACAGAAATTGAGGTTCTGCAATATAATTGTGCTCAAAAGCTCCTAATCAATTATTTGAACTCCTAATATTTGAATAAAACATTTTTGCGGTCCTTTTTGTAGAGGTTTCGGACGAGCAGGTCTAAATGGGCCTTTCAATGGACCCGTTGGAATTTTAACTGAGTAAAAAGTACAAAAATTGAGGTTTTCCAATATAATTGTGTTGAAAAGCTCCTAATCAATTACATGAACTCCTAAAATTTGATTAAAACATGTTTTGCAGTCCTTTTTGTAGAGGTTTCGGACGAGCGGGTTGAAATGGGCCTTTCAATGGACCTGTTGGAATTTTATCTGAGTAAAAAGTACAGAAATTGAGGTTTTGAATATAATTGTGTTGAAAAGCTCCTAATGAATTATTTGAACTCCTAATATTTGATTAAAACTTGTTTTGCGGTCCTTTTTGTAGAGGTTTCGGACGAACGGGTCAAAATGGGCCTTTCAATGGACCCGTTGGATGTTTAACTAAGTAGAAAGTACAGAAATTGAGGTTTTGCAATATAATTGTGTTGAAAAGCTCCTAATCAATTATTTGAACTTCTAATATTTGAATAAAATATTTTTGCGGTCCTTTTTGTAGAGGTTTCGGACGAGCAGGTCTAAATGGGCCTTTCAATGGACCCGTTGGAATTTTAACTGAGTAAAAAGTACATAAATTGAGGTTTTCCAATATAATTGTGTTGAAAAGCTCCTAAGCAATTACATGAACTCCTAAAATTTGATTAAAACATGTTTTGCAGTCCTTTTTGTAGAGGTTTCGGACGAGCGGGTTGAAATGGGCCTTTCAATGAACCCGTTGGTATTTTAACTGAGTAAAAAGTACATAAATTTAGGTTTTGCAATATAATTGTGTTGAAAAGCTCCTAATCAATTATTTGAACTCCTAATATTTGAATAAAACCTTTTTGCGGTCCTTTTTGTTGAGGTTTCGGACGAGTAGGTGTAAATGGGCCTTTCAATGGACCCGTTGGAATTTTATCTGAGTAAAAAGTATAAAATTGAGTTTTTTCAATATAATTGTGTTTAAAAGCTCCTAATCAATTATTTGAACTCCTAATATTTGAATAAAACATTTTTGCGTTCCTTTTTGTAGAGGTTTCGGACGAGCAGGTCTAAATGGGCCTTTCAATGGACCCGTTGGAATTTTAACTGAGTAAAAAGTACAGAAATTGAGGTTTTGCAATGTAATTTTGTTGAAAAGATTCTAATCAATTACATGAACTCCTAAAATTTGATTAAAACTTGTTGGCGGTCCTATTTGTAGAAGTTTCAGACGAGCGGGTTGAAATGGGCCTTTCAATGGACCCGTTGGAATTTCAACTGAGTAAAAAGTACAGAAATTGAGGTTTTGCAATATAATTGTGTTAAAAAGCTCATAATAAATTATTTGAACTCCTAATATTTGAATAAAATATTTTTGTGGTCCTTTTTGTAGTGGTTTCGGACGAGCAGGTCTAAATGGGCCTTTCAATGAACCCGTTGGAATTTTTACTGAGTAAAAAGTATAGAAATTGAGGTTTTGCAATATAATTGTGTTGAAAAGCTCCTAATCAATTACATGAACTCCTAAATTTTAATTAAAACTTGTTTTGCAGTCCTTTTTGTAGAGATTTCGGACGAGCGGGTTGAAATGGGCCTTTCAATGAACCCGTTGGAATTTTAACTGAGTAAAAAGTACATAAATTTAGGTTTCGCAATATAATTGTGTTGAAACGCTCCTAATGAATTATTTGAACTCCTAAAATTTGATTAAAACTTGTTTTGCAGTCCTTTTTGTAGAGGTTTCGGACGAACGGGTCAAAACGGGCCTTTCAATGGACCCGTTGGAATTTTAACTGAGTAAAAAGTACAGAATTTGATGTTTTGCAATATAATTGTGTTGAAAAGCTCCTAATCAATTATTTGAACTCCTAATATTTGAATAAAATATTATTGCGGTCCTTTTTGTAGAGGTTTCGGACGAGCAGGTCTAAATGGGCCTTTCAATGGACCCGTTGGAATTTTAACTGAGTAAGAAGTACAGAAATTGAGGTTTTCCAATATAATTGTGTTGAAAAGCTCCTAATCAATTACATGAACTCCTAAAATTTGATTAAAACATGTTATAAAGTCCTTTTTGTAGAGGTTTCGGACGAGCGGGTTGAAATGGGCCTTTCAATGAACCCGTTGGAATTTTAACTGAGTAAAAAGTACATAAATTTAGGTTTTGCAATATAATTGTGTTGAAAAGCTCCTAATGAATTATTTGAACTCCTAATATTTGATTAAAACTTGTTTTGTAGTCCTTTTTGTAGAGGTTTCGGACGAGCGGGTCGAAATGGGCCTTTAAATGGACCCGTTGGAATTTTAACTGAGTAAAAAGTACAGAAATTGAGGTTTTGCAATATAATTGTGTTGAAAAGCTCCTAATCAATTATTTGAACTCTTAATATTTGAATAAAACATTTTTCGTTCCTTTTTGTAGAGGTTTCAGACGAGCAGGTCTAAATGGGCCTTTCAATGGCCCCGTTGGAATTTTAACTGAGTAAAAAGTACAGAAATTGAGGTTTTCCAATATAATTGTGTTGAAAAGCTCCTAATCAATTACATGAACTCCTAAAATTTGATTAAAACTTGTTTTGAAGTCCTTTTTGTAGAGATTTCGGACGAGCGGGTTGAAATGGGCCTTTCAATGAACCCGTTGGAATTTTAACTGAGTAAAAAGTACATAAATTTAGGTTTTGCAATATAATTGTGTTGAAACACTCCTAATGAATTATTTGAACTCCTAAAATTTGATTAAAACTTGTTTTGCAGTCCTTTTTGTAGAGGTTTCGGACGAGCGGGTCGAAATGGGCCTTTCAATGGACCCGTTGGAATTTTAACTGAGTAAAAAGTACAGAAATTGCGGTTTTACAATATAATTGTGTTGAAAAGCTCCTAATCAATTATTTGAACTCTTAATATTTGATTAAAACTTGTTTTGCGGTCCTTTTTGTAGAGGTTTCAGACGAACGGGTCAAAATGGGCCTTTCAATGGACCCGTTGGAATTTTAACTGAGTAAAAAGTACAGAAATTGAGGTTCTGCAATATAATTGTGCTCAAAAGCTCCTAATCAATTATTTGAACTCCTAATATTTGAATAAAACATTTTTGCGGTCCTTTTTGTAGAGGTTTCGGACGAGCAGGTCTAAATGGGCCTTTCAATGGACCCGTTGGAATTTTAACAGAGTAAAAAGTATAGAAATTGAGGTTTTCCAATATAATTGTGTTGAAAAGCTCCTAATCAATTACATGAACTCCTAAAATTTAATTAAAACATGTTTTACAGTCCTTTTTGTAGAGGTTTCAGACGAGCGGGTTGAAATGGGCCTTTCAATGGACCCGTTGGAATTTTAACTGAGTAAAAAGTACATAAATTTAGGTTTTGCAATATAATTGTGTTGAAAAGCTCCTAATGTATTATTTGAACTCCTAATATTTGATTAAAACTTGTTTTGTAGTCCTTTTTGTAGAAGTTTCGGACGAGCGGGTCGAAATGGGCCTTTAAATGGACCCGTTGGAATTTTAACTGAGTAAAAAGTACAGAAATTGAGGTTTTGCAATATAATTGTGTTGAAAAGCTCCTAATCAATTATTTGAACTCTTAATATTTGAATAAAACATTTTTCGTTCCTTTTTGTAGAGGTTTCAGACGAGCAGGTCTAAATGGGCCTTTCAATGGACCCGTTGAAATTTTAACTGAGTAAAAAGTACAGAAATTGAGGTTTTCCAATATAATTGTGTTGAAAAGCTCCTAATCAATTACATGAACTCCTAAAATTTGATTAAAACATGTTTTGCAGTCCTTTTTGTAGAGGTTTCGGACGAGCGGGTTGAAATGGGCCTTTCAATGAACCCGTTGGTATTTTAACTGAGTAAAAAGTACATAAATTTAGGTTTTGCAATATAATTGTGTTGAAAAGCTCCTAATCAATTATTTGAACTCCTAATATTTGAATAAAACCTTTTTGCGGTCCTTTTTGTTGAGGTTTCAGACGAGCAGGTCTAAATGGGCCTTTCAATGGACCCGTTGGAATTTTAACTGAGTAAAAAGTACAGAAATTGAGGTTTTCCAATATAATTGTGTTGAAAAGCTCCTAATCAATTACATGAACTCCTAAAATTTGATTAAAACATGTTTTGAAGTCCTTTTTGTAGAGATTTCGGACGAGCGGGTTGAAATGGGCCTTTCAATGAACCCGTTGGAATTTTAACTGAGTAAAAAGTTCATAAATTTAGGTTTTGCAATATAATTGTGTTGAAAAGCTCCTAATGAATTATTTGAACTCCTAAAATTTGATTAAAACATGTTATGAAGTCCTTTTTGTAGAGGTTTCGGACGAGCGGGTTGAAATGGGCCTTTCAATGAACCCGTTGGAATTTTAACTGAGTAAAAAGTACATAAATTTAGGTTTTGCAATATAATTGTGTTGAAAAGCTCCTAATGTATTATTTGAACTCCTAATATTTGATTAAAACTTGTTTTGTAGTCCTTTTTGTAGAGGTTTCGGACGAGCGGGTCGAAATGGGCCTTTAAATGGACCCGTTGGAATTTTAACTGAGTAAAAAGTACAGAAATTGAGGTTTTGCAATATAATTGTGTTGAAAAGCTCCTAATCAATTATTTGAACTCTTAATATTTGAATAAAACATTTTTCGTTCCTTTTTGTAGAGGTTTCAGACGAGCAGGTCTAAATGGGCCTTTCAATGGACCCGTTGGAATTTTAACTGAGTAAAAAGTACAGAAATTGAGGTTTTCCAATATAATTGTGTTGAAAAGCTCCTAATCAATTACATGAACTCCTAAAATTTGATTAAAACATGTTTTGCAGTCCTTTTTGTAGAGGTTTCGGACGAGCGGGTTGAAATGGGCCTTTCAATGAACCCGTTGGTATTTTAACTGAGTAAAAAGTACATAAATTTAGGTTTTGCAATATAATTGTGTTGAAAAGCTCCTAATCAATTATTTGAACTCCTAATATTTGAATAAAACCTTTTTGCGGTCCTTTTTGTTGAGGTTTCAGACGAGCAGGTCTAAATGGGCCTTTCAATGGACCCGTTGGAATTTTAACTGAGTAAAAAGTACAGAAATTGAGGTTTTCCAATATAATTGTGTTGAAAAGCTCCTAATCAATTACATGAACTCCTAAAATTTGATTAAAACATGTTTTGAAGTCCTTTTTGTAGAGATTTCGGACGAGCGGGTTGAAATGGGCCTTTCAATGAACCCGTTGGAATTTTAACTGAGTAAAAAGTTCATAAATTTAGGTTTTGCAATATAATTGTGTTGAAAAGCTCCTAATGAATTATTTGAACTCCTAAAATTTGATTAAAACTTGTTTTGTAGTCCTTTTTGTAGAGGTTTCGGACGAGCAGGTCGAAATGGGCCTTTCAATGGACCCGTTGGAATTCTAACCGAGTAAAAAGTTCAGGAATTGCGGTTTTGCAATATAATTGTGTTGAAAAGGTCCTAATAAATTATTTGAACTCCTAATATTTGACTAAAACTTGTTTTGCGGTCCTTTTTGTAGAGGTTTCGGACGAGCAGGTCGAAATGGGCCTTTCAATGGACCCGTTAGAATTTTAATTGAGTAAAAAGTACAGAAATTGAGGTTTTGCAATATAATTGTGTTGAATAACTCCTAATAAATTATTTGAACTCCTAATATTTGAATAAAACATTTTTGCGATCCTTTTTGTAGAGGTTTCGGACGAGCGGGTCGAAATGGGCCTTTCAATGGACCCGTTGGAATTTTAACTGAGTAAAAAGTTCAGGAATTGTGGTTTTGCAATATAATTGTGTTGAAAAGCTCATAATCAATTATTTTAACTCTTAATATTTGACTAAAACTTGTTTTGCGGTCCTTTTTGTAGAGGTTTCGGACGAGCAGGTCGAAATGGGCCTTTCAATGGACCCGTTAGAATTTTAATTGAGTAAAAAGTACAGAAATTGAGGTTTTGCAATATAATTGTGTTGAATATCTCCTAATCAATTACATGAACTCCTAAAATTTGATTAAAATTTGTTTGCGGTCCTTTTTGTAGAGGTTTCGGACGAGCGGGTCGAAATGGGCCTTTCAATGGACCCGTTGGAATTTTAACTGAGTAAAAAGTTCAGGAACTGCGGTTTTGCAATATAATTGTGTTGAAAAGCTCCTAATCAATTATTTGAACTCCTAATATTTGACTAAAACTTGTTTTGCGGTCCTTTTTGTAGAGGTTTCGGACGAGCAGGTCGAAATGGGCCTTTCAATGGACCCGTTAGAATTTTAACTGAGTAAAAAGTACAGAAATTGAGGTTTTGCAATATAATTGTGTTGAATATCTCCTAATCATTTACATTAACTCCTAAAATTTGATTAAAACTTGTTTTGCAGTCCTTTTTGTAGAGGTTTCGGACGAGCGGGTCGAAATGGGCCTTTCAATGGACCCGTTGGAATTTTAACTGAGTAAAAAGTACAGAAATTGAGGTTTTGCAATATAATTGTGTTGAAAACCTCCTAATCAATTATTTGAACTCCTAATATTTGACTAAAACTTGTTTTGCTGTCCTTTTTGTAGAGGTTTCGGACGAGCAGGTCGAAATGGGCCTTTCAATGGACCCGTTAGAATTTTAATTGAGTAAAAAGTACAGAAATTGAGGTTTTGCAATATAATTGTGTTGAATAACTCCTAATAAATTATTTTAACTCCTAATAAATTATTTTAACTCCTAATATTTTAATAAAACATTTTTGCGATCCTTTTTGTAGAGGTTTCGGACGAGCGGGTCGAAATGGGCCTTTCAATGGACCCGTTGGAATTTTAACTGAGTAAAAAGTTCAGGAATTGTGGTTTTGCAATATAATTGTGTTGAAAAGCTCCTAATCAATTATTTGAATTCTTAATATTTGACTAAAACTTGTTTTGCGGTCCATTTTGTAGAGGTTTCGGACGAGCAGGTCGAAATGGGCCTTTCAATGGACCCGTTAGAATTTTAATTGAGTAAAAAGTACAGAAATTGAGATTTTGCAATATAATTGTGTTGAATATCTCCTAATCAATTACATGAACTCCTAAAATTTGATTAAAATTTGTTTGCGGTCCTTTTTGTAGAGGTTTCGGACGAGCGGGTCGAAATGGGCCTTTCAATGGACCCGTTGGAATTTTAACTGAGTAAAAAGTTCAGGAACTGCGGTTTTGCAATATAATTGTGTTGAAAAGCTCCTAATCAATTATTTGAACTCCTAATATTTGACTAAAACTTGTTTTGCGGTCCTTTTTGTAGAGGTTTCGGACGAGCAGGTCGAAATGGGCCTTTCAATGGACCCGTTAGAATTTTAACTGAGTAAAAAGTACAGAAATTGAGGTTTTGCAATATAATTGTGTTGAATATCTCCTAATCATTTACATTAACTCCTAAAATTTGATTAAAACTTGTTTTGCAGACCTTTTTGTAGAGGTTTCGGACGAGCGGGTCGAAATGGGCCTTTCGATGGACCCGTTGGAATTTTAACTGAGTAAAAAGTACAGAAATTGAGGTTTTGCAATATAATTGTTTTGAAAACCTCCTAATCAATTATTTGAACTCCTAATATTTGACTAAAACTTGTTTTGCGGTCCTTTTTGTAGAGGTTTCGGACGAGCAGGTCGAAATGGGCCTTTCAATGGACCCGTTAGAATTTTAATTGAGTAAAAAGTACAGAAATTGAGGTTTTGCAATATAATTGTGTTGAATATCTCCTAATCAATTACATGAACTCCTAAAATTTGATTAAAACTCATTTTGCAGTCCTTTTTGTAGAGGTTTCGGACGAGCGGGTCGAAATGGGCCTTTCAATGGACCCGTTGGAATTTTAACTGAGTAAAAAGTACAGAAATTGCGGTTTTGCAATATAATTGTGTTGAAAAGCTCCTAATCAATTATTTGAACTCTTAATGTTTGATTAAAACTTGTTTTGCGGTCCTTTTTGTAGAGGTTTAAGACGAGCAGGTCTAAATGGGCCTTTCAATGGACCCGTTGGAATTTTAACTGAGTAAAAAGTACATAAATTGAGGTTTTGCAATATAATTGTGTTGAATGGCCCCTAGTCAATTACATGAACTCCTAAAATTTGATTAAAACTTGTTCTGCATTCCTTTTTGTAGAGGTTTCGGACGAGCTGGTCGAAATGGGCCTTTGAATGGACCCGTTGGAATTTTAACTGAGTAAAAAGTATAGAAATTGCGGTTTTGCAATATAATTGTGCTGAAAAGCTCCTAATCAATTATTTGAACTCCTAATATTTGATTAAAACTTGTTTTGCAGTCCTTTTTGTAGAGGTTTCAGACGAGCGGGTCGAAATGGGACTTTCAATGGACCCGTTGGAATTTTAACCGATGAAGAAGTACAGAAATTGCGGCTTTGCATTATAATTGTGTTGAAAAGCTCCTAATCAATTATTTGAACTCCAAATATTTGATTAAAACTTGTTTTGGGGTCCTTTTTGTAGAGGTTTCGGACGAGCAGGTCGAAATGGGCCTTTCATGGACCCGTTGGAATTTTAACTGAGTAAAAAGTACTGAAATTGAGGTTTTGCAATTTAATTGTGTTGCAAAGCTCCTAATAAATTATTTGAACTCCTAATATTTGAATAAAACATTTTTGCGGTCCTTTTTGTAGAGGTTTCGGACGAGCAGGTCTAAATGGGCCTTTTAAAGGACCCGTTGGAATTTGAACTGAGTAAAAAGTACAGAAATTGAGGTTTTTTGATATAATTGTTTTGAAAACTTCCTAATCAATTATTTGAACTCCTAATATTTGAATAAAACATTTTTGCGGTCCTTTTTGTAGAGGTTTCGGACGAGCAGGTCTAAATGGGCCTTTCAATGGACCCGTTGGAATTTTAACTGAGTAAAAAGTACAGAAATTGAAGTTTTGCAATATAATTGATTTGAAAAGCTCCTAATCAATTATTTAAACTCCTAATATTTAAATATAACATTTTTGCGGTCCTTTTTGTAGAGGTTTCGGACGAGCAGGTCTAAATGGGCCTTTCAATAGACCCGTTGGAATATTAACTGAGTATAAAGTACAGAAATTAAAGTTTTGCAATATAATTATGTTCAAAAGCTCCTAATCAATTATTTGAACTCCTAATATTTGAATAAAACATTTTTGCGGTCCTTTTTGTAGAGGTTTCGGACTAGCAGGTCTAAATGGGCCTTTCAATGGACCCGTTGGAATTTTAACCGAGTAAAAAGTACAGAAATCGAGGTTTTGCAATATAATTGTGTTGAAAAACTCCTAATCAATTATTTGAACTCCTAATATTTGAATAAAACATTTTTGCGGTCCTTTTTGTAGAGGTTTCGGACGAGCAGGTCTAAATGGGCCTTTCAATGGACCCGTTAGAATTTTAACTGAGTAAAAAGTACAGAAATTGAGGTTGTGCAATATAATTGTGTTGAAAAGCTCCTAATCAATTACATGAACTCCTAATATTTGATTAAAACTTGTTTTGCGGTCCTTATTGTAGAGGTTTCGGACGAGCAGGTCTAAATGGGCCTTTAAATGGACCCGTTGGAATTTTAACTGAGTAAAAAGTACAAAAATTGAGGTTTTGCAATATAATTGTGTTGAAAAGCTCCTAATCAATTACATGAACTCCTAAAATTTGATTAAAACTTGTTTTGCAGTCCTTTTTGTAGAAGTTTCGGACGAGCGGGTCGAAATGGGCCTTTCAATGGACCCGTTGGAATTTTAACTGAATAAAAAGTTCAAAAATTGCGGTTTTGCAATATAATTGTGTTGAAAAGCTCTTAATCAATTATTTTAACTCCTAATATTTGTTTAAAACTTGTTTTGCGGTCCTTTTTGTAGAGGTTTCGGACGAGCGGGTCGAAATGGGCCTTTCAATGGACCTGTTGGAATTTTAACTGAGTAAAAAGTACAGAAATTGAGGTTTTGCAATATAATTGTGTTCAAAAGCTCCTAATCAATTATTTGAACTCCTAATATTTGAATGAAACATTTTTGCGGTCCTTTTTGTAGAGGTTTCGGACGAGCAGGTCTAAATGGGCCTTACAATGGACCCGTTGGAATTTTAACTGAGTAAAAAGTACAGAAATTGAGGTTTTGCAATATAATTTTTTTGAAAAGCTCTTAATCAATTACATGAACTCCTAAAATTTGATTAAAACTTGTTTTCCAGTCCTTTTTGTAGAGGTTTCGGACGAGCGGGTAGAAATAGGCCTTTCAATGGACCCGTTGGAATTTTAAATGAGTAAAAAGTACAAAAATTGAGGTTTTGCAATATAATTGTTTTGAAAAGCTCCGAATCAATTATTTGAACTCCTAATATTTGAATAAAACATTTTTGCGGTCCTTTTTGTAGAGGTTTCGGACAAGCAGGTCTAAATGGGCCTTTCAATGGATCCGTTGGAATTTTAACTGTGTAAAAAGTATAGAAATTGAGGTTTTGCAATATAATTGTGTTGAATGGCCCCAAGTCAATTACATGAATTCCTAAAATTTGATTAAAACTTGTTTTGCAGTCCTTTTGTTAGAGGTTTCGGATGAGCGGGTCGAAATGGGCCTTTCCATAGACCCGTTCGAATTTGAACTGAGTAAAAAGTACTGAAATTGAGGTTTTGCAATATAATTGTGTTGAAAAGCTCCTAATCAATTATTTGATCTCCTAATATTTGAATAAAACATTTTTGCGGTCCTTTTTGTAGAGGTTTCTGACGAGGAGGTCTAAATGGGCCTTTCAATGGACCCGTTGGTATTTTAACTGAGTAAAATGTACAGAAATTGAGGTTTTTCAATATAATTGATTTGAAAAGCTCCTAATCAATTATTTGAACTCCTAATATTTGAATAAAACATTTTTGCGGTCCTTTTTGTTGAGGTTTCAGACGAGCAGGTCTAAATGGGCCTTTCAATGGACCCGTTAGAATTTTAACTGAGTAAAAAGTACAGATATTGAGTTTTTGCAATATAATTGTGTTGAAAAGCTCCTAATCAATTATTTGAACTCCTAATATTTGAATAAAACATTTTTGCGGTCCTTTTTGTAGAGGTTTCTGACGAGGAGGTCTAAATGGGCCTTTCAATGGATCCGTTGGAATTTTAACTAAGTAAAAAGTACAAAAAATTGAGGTTTTGCAATATAATTGTGTGAAAAAGCTCCTAATAAATTACATGAACTCCTAAAATTTGATTAAAACTTGTTTTGCAGTCCTTTTTGTAGAGGTTTCGGACGAGCGGGTCGAAATGGGACTTTCAATGGACCCGTTGGAATTTTAACTGAGTAAAAAGTACAAAAATTGCAGTTTTGCAATATAATTGTGTTTAAAAGCTCCTAATAAATTACATGAATTCCTAAAATTTGATTAAAACTTGTTTTGCAGTCCTTTTTGTAGAGGTTTCGGATGAGCGGGTCGAAATGTGCCTTTCAATAGACCCGTTGGAATTTTAACTGAGTAAAAAGTACAGAAATTGAGGTTTTGCAATATAATTGTGTTGAAAAGCTCCTAATCAATTATTTGTTCTCCTAATATTTGAATAAAACATTTTTGCTGTCCTTTTTGTAGAGGTTTCTGACGAGGAGGTCTAAATGGGCCTTTCAATGGACCCGTTGGAATTTTAACTGAGTAAAAAGTACAAAAATTGCGGTTTTGCTATATAATTGTGTTGAAAAGCTCCTAATCAGTTACATGAAATCCTAAAATTTGATTAAAACTTGTTTTGCAGTCCTTTTTGTACAGGTTTCAGATGAGCGGGTCGAAATGGGCCTTTCAATAGACCCGCTGGAATTTTAACTGAGTAAAAAGTACAGAAATTGAGGTTTTGCAATATAATTGTGTTGAAAAGCTCCTAATCAATTATTTGATCTCCTAATATTTGAATAAAACATTTTTGCGGTCCATTTTGTAGAGTTTTCTGACGAGGAGGTCTAAATGGGCCTTTCAATGGACCCGTTGGAATTTTAACTGAGTAAAAAGTACAGAAATTGAGGTTTTGCAATATAATTGTATTGAAAAGCTCCTAATCAATTATTTGATCTCCTAATATTTGAATAAAACATTTTTTCGGTCCGTTTTGTAGAGGTTTTAGACGAGCAGGTCTAAATGGACCATTCAATGGACCCGTTGGAATTTTAACTAAGTAAAAAGTACAGAAATTGAGGTTTTACAATATAATTGTGTTGAAAAGCTCTTAATCAATTACATGAACTCCTAAAATTTGATTAAAACTTGTTTTGCAGTCCTTTTTGTAGAGGTTTTGGATGAGCGGGTCGAAATGTGCCTTTCAATAGACCCGTTGGAATTTTAACTGAGTAAAAAGTACAGAAATTGAGGTTTTGCAATATAATTGTGTTGAAAAGCTCCTAACCAACTATTTGAACTCCTAATATTTGATTAAAACTTGTTTTGCGGTCCTTTTTGTAGAGGTTACATACGAGCAGTCTAAATGGGCCTTTCAATGGACCCGTTGGAATTTTAACTGAGTAAAAAGTACAAAAATTGTGGTTTTGCGATATAATTGTGTTGAAAAGCTCCTAATCAATTACATGATATCCTAAAATTTGATTAAAACTTGTTTTGCAGTCCTTTTTGTAGAGGTTTCGGATGAGCGGGTCGAAATGAGCCTTTCAATAGACCCGTTGGAATTTTAACTGAGTAAAAGGTACAGAAGTTGAGGTTTTGCAATATAATTGTGTTGAAAAGCTCCTAATCAATTATTTGATCTCCTAATATTTGAATAAATCATTTTTGCGGTCCTTTTTGTAGAGGTTTCTGACGAGGAGGTCTAAATGGGTCTTTCAATGGACCCGTTGGAATTTTAACTAAGTAAAAAGTACAGATATTGAGGTTTTGCAATATAATTGTGTTGAGAAGTTCCTAATCAATTACATGAACTCCTAAAATTTTATTAAAACTTGTTTTGCGGTCTTTTTTGTAGAGGTTTCAGACGAGCGGGTCGAAATGGGCCTTTCAAGGGACCTGTTTGAATTTTAACTGAGTAAAAAGTACAGAAATTGAGGTTTTGCAATATAATTGTGCTGAAAAGCTCCTAATCAATTATTTGAAATCCTAATATTTGAATCAAACATTTTTGCGGTCCGTTTTGTAGAGGTTTCGGACGAGCATGTCTAAATGGGCCTTTCAGTGGACCCGTTGGAATTTTAACTAAGTAAAACGTACAGAAATTGAGGTTTTGCAATATAATTGTGTTGAAAAGCTCCTAATCAATTACATGAACTCCTAAAATTTGATTAAAACTTGTTTTGCAGTCCTTTTTGTAGATGTTTCGGACGAGCGGGTCGAAATGGGCCTTTCAATGGACCCGTTGGAATTTTAACTGAGTAAAAAGTACAGGAATTGCGGTTTTGCAATATAATTGCGTTGAAAAGCTCCTAATCAATTATTTGAAATCCTAATATTTGATTAAAACTTGTTTTGCGGTCCTTTTTGTAGAGGTTTCGGACGAGCAGGTCTAAATGGGCCTTTCAATGGACCCGTTGGAATTTTAACTGAGTAAAAAGTACAAAAATTGCGGTTTTGCAATATAATTGTGTTGAAAAGCTCCTAATCAATTACATGAATTCCTAAAATTTGATTAAAACTTGTTTTGCAGTCCTTTTTGTAGAGGTTTCGGATGAGCGGGTCGAAATGGGCCTTTCAATAGACCCGTTGGAATTTTAACTGAGTAAAAAGTACAGAAATTGAAGTTTTGCAATATAATTGTGTTGAAAAGCTCCTAATCAATTATTTGAACTCCTAATATTTGAATAAAACAGTTTTGCGGTCCTTTTTGTAGAGGTTTCGGACAAGGAGGTCTAAATGGGCCTTTCATTGGACCCGTAGGAAATTTTTTGAAGAAAGCGGGCCTCATTAAAAACCCCTACTAAAATCCCCAAGTACAAGACTTGGAGAAACCTAAGAAGGGGAAAAGAGTACCCAAAATATATTATTAAGACGAGGTTAAACCTCGCAAAGTACAAGATTTTTGATACAATCAGGATAAATAGATCCAAAACAAAAAGAAGACATGGATCTAAGGGCATGAGTAGCCAACGTATGAGCTACAAAATTAGCCTCACGGCGAATAAACTGAACATGTGCTACAGAAAAATCCTCCAAAGCAGAATGAGCCTGCAGAATCAACGGCCCCAAAGGAGAAAGATCTGGCCCAAGAGAGTTGATCCGGTTTGCTAGAGATGCACAGTCTGTCTCGAAAATCAAGTGGCTCCATCCCTGAGATAGAGCAAAGGTAATACCGGCAAGAAGACCTCTCCCTTCAGCTGAAATAGCATCGGAACAGCTGCCAAGCAGAAAAGCCAGACCACCAACAACCGTACCAGTGTCATCCCGGGCGACAACACCAACCGCCGCTGCACGAGTGGAAGGATCAAAAGCTCCATCCACATTTACTTTAATAAACCCACGAGAGGGTTGTCTCCATCGAGGAGGGGATGCCAAAGGAATAGATGATGTAGATGAAGAAATTGAGTTAGAGTAGTCCTTATGGAGACTAATAGAGTTGACAACAATTAGCCAAGGGGGTTGAAGGTGTTTATTATGGATCCAGTCGTTACGTCTATTCCAAATATTCCAAAGGGTAGTTAAGAAGAGGCCAAAAAGATCAGGAGAAACAAGGGAAGCACCTTCCTCAAGCCAGTGGAGGCCCGTAGAGGCGGAGCTATTGATAAAAGAAGAGGGAAGACCAATCAGTTTGAGGGTTTCTGAAGCACCAAAACAGTCACGGAGAGCGTGTAAAACCGACTCTGAACCAGAGTTACATATGGGGCATGGCCCAGAATCTGGGGCAAAAGTCTGAAGGCGAACCCCAACAGGCAGGGCTTCTGCCCCCAGACGCCAACCAAAAGTTTTAACCTTAGGCAAGACCTTGAGTTTGGCAAGATATTTCCAGAATCGAGGGGGACGAAGTCTAGGCGCAGGGGGTCGTTGCAAGAAAAGATAGCCAGATCTAACAAAATAGATTCCGGAATCATTGGGAATCCAGAGGATGGTGTCTCGATTGTCGTTAATGATAGGAACAGAAAGAATGGTATTGGCATCATCCACAGTAAAGTAAGCACGAACTTTGTCAGGGTCCCAGGCAGCTTGGTTCCACAACATAAAATCTCGACAACGAATGTGTACTTCCTCCGATAGCTCGTAATCCCCATAGAGGTGAATAGGGGAGGAGCCTCCCCAGTTATCATGATGGATGCGTATGTTACTATTAATACCCGGTCGGTAGAGGAAACCACCAAATAGGTGTTGCATAGCATTATAAAGACCTTGCCAGGCAAAAGAACCTCGCGAAGGCCGAGAGGCGTTAAGGATATTACCTGACGAGAAGTACTTGAATTTATAGATTTGTCCCAAGAGGGAATCAGGATCGCAAATAAGGCGCCAAAGTTGTTTGCCAAGAAGAGCAATGTTAAAATTATTGAGATCCCGGAATCCCAAACCGCCAACAGATTTAGGCAAGCATACCTGCTCCCATGGGAGCATATGCCAACCTTTCTTATTGGATTTCCCAGACCACCAATATCGTCGAATGGCAGATGTCATATCATCAATGATATTTTGGGGTAATAAATAACAGGACATAACATATTGGGGTAAAGATTGTAAAACAGCTTTAATAAAAATTTCCCTACCACTGAAGGAAAGAAGCTGTTTATCCCAATTGGATAATCTATCATGAACTTTATCACGTATAAACCCTAAAGCGAGAGTCTTATTTTTACCAATAAGAAGAGGTACCCCCAGGTAAACACCAGGGTTGGAGACCTCACGTACTTGAAGATGGGAATTAATAGCTTGGCGAGTAGAAGGAGGAGTGCGGGGATTGTAAAAAATAGTAGACTTATCAAAATTGACTGCTTGCCCAGAGGCAGAGGCATAAGTCTGGAGGGTCGACTTAAGGTGTGCAGCTTCATCGGGGTTTGAGTTGAGGAAAACTAAACAATCATCAGCAAATAAGAGATGGTTAACCTTGGGACCATGCTTACAAGCCCCTAGACCTAGGAGTAGGCCTTGTTGTTTAGCATCGGCCAAGAAAGCTGAAAGCCCTTGGGTACAAAATAGGAAAAGAAAAGGAGACAAAGGGTCACCTTGGTGGAGACCTCTTTGAGGTCGAAACAAAGGGGAAAAGGAATTGTTGACCTTAACTGTAAAGGAAACTGAAGAAATACATCTCATGATAAGAGAGACCCATGATGAGACAAACCCCATACGGTTCATAACGTTTTCGAGGAATGACCACTCGACCCTGTCAAAAGCCTTTTCCATATCAAGTTTAAGGGCAGCTCCACGAGAGGTTTTAGAGGTACCAGTATTAATTGAATGAATTATTTCGTGGGGAATAAGGATGTTATATGTGATATTACGTCCTTGAACAAAAGCAGCTTGATTTGAACTGATACAGAAAGGAATAATATGTTTCATACGGTTAACTAAAACTTTAGCAATGATTTTGTAGATTACCGTACAGAGACTGATGGGCCGAAGATGCCTCATGGTAGTTGGATCCTTAATCTTAGGTATGAGTACCAAGATAGTTTGGTTAACTGAAGCCATATCAGCTGACCCTTTAAGGAGATTAAGGCATAGTGTTATAATATCTGGCCCTACAGTGTCCCAATGTTGACGAAAAAAACCACTTGGTAGACCATCGATACCCGGGGCTTTCCTAGGATCAATGTCTCGGAAAGCGATGATAATTTCTTCTTGAGTGAAATCCCTGGAAAGGGACTCATTCATAGCAGTCGTAATAGAAGGAGTGATTTTTGATAGAATTTGGTCTGAAAAGTGAGGATTGGAGGAAGTAAAAAGATTATGGAAATATGAGGAAGCAATTTCCATAAGGTCAGAAGCGTCCGTGCGCCAAACATTATCAGAGTCAAAAAGACCTGAGATAGTGTTCTTTTTCTTCCTATTAGAAGCTCGGGCATGAAAGAAACGGGTATTTTTATCCCCTTGGGAAAGCCATAGGTTACGAGAACGTTGTGCCCAATATGCTTCCTGCTCATCAAGAAGTTTATGGAGCTCAATTTTAGCAGAGATATATCTTTTTTCAGCAGAAGCTGAAAGAGGACGTTGTAATAATTTATTAATTTTCTTAGTGATAAAGGTGATACGTCCATTGGTCTTAAATCTTTGTTGAGATTGCCAGTCTCCTAGACAGGAGCCAATGGCTTTAATTTTATCCAGAGTAGTACCTTTGGCACTTGACCAAGTTTGTTTTACAACAGTAATGCCTTCATCATTGGAGGCCCAGCAATTTTCAAACCTGAACGTATTTGGAGGAGAACGGTGATTTGTTGGGGAAGGTGGCTCTGTATTTAATAATAAAAAGCAATGATCTGATTTCGCATCAAAGTCTGAGATGATGTTATAATTAGGAAAAGAAGTTTTCCATGTCATATTCCCAACGAAGCGGTCTAAACGCTCGAATAAAGAAGGGGTTTTGGGCCCCGATTTGGACCATGTAAACCAACCCGTTGTAGGTTTGCAATCAAAAAGATTATTACGAGAAAGGCAATTGCGAAAATTATTAATTTGAGATCTGGGCCGTCGGCAACCTCCTTGTTTTTCATTGTCAGATAAGATTTCATTAAAATCGCCACCGATAAGCCAAGAATGGCCATCATTAGTATTGAGTGAATCAATTAAATCCCAAGTTTTATGTTTGTTACTTGTTTCAGAAAACCCATGAATACCAGTGAAATAGAACGAAGAAGAGTTGCATTTAACAAACGTATGAATAAAGCGATCAGAGTAAGAAAGCAAAGCAACATTATTATTATTCTTTGTAAATAAAGCTAGTCCAGAACAAGTAGAAGAAAAGTCAACAGAAAAAGCTAGGGCCATCCCTAGCAAATCACCAAGATGGCTATAAGCCGTATTTTTGAGTTTAGTTTCGCATAAAAAAGTAAATCGGGTTCATGAAGCTTAACATAATGCTGGAGATGTTGAACTGCCTGGGCTTTACCAAGGCCCTGGCAGTTCCAACATAAAATAATCATTTCCCTCGGCGGGGCTGTGCATCAGCCGCCGCCGGAGATTTTTTTCCGCTGCTCATCCCAGCTTTTGAGGTTGGAGAAGGAGAGGGTCTAGACTTTTTGGGCTGGAGGACCACTTGAATGGGAGAACGTCTCTTGACACCACGGATAGGAGGAATAGGTATAGGGACTGGAGCAGATGCTACATCATTTGGGTAATGCTTAAGTAGCCAAGAATCAAAATCATCAAAAAATGAAATACCGGTTTGGAGGAAAGGCTTACTTAATTGAGCATCTAACTTCCTCACTTGTTGAGCAGTATCATCATCCAGATTGACTTGAGCAGGGTAGATGGTATTTAATGGCTTTGGAGAAATAACCCTAGAAGGGATTGGTTCTTTGGGAGATTGCTTGGGGTCCACTTTTGGAGGAGGCTGCTCTGAGGATTCCTCTCCCACCATCTCTTCATTGTTATCATTTTCCTCATTAGGTAAGTCTGCAAAAGAAGCAGCATCCCCTTCATTGAGGTTCCCTAGAAAAATTGAAAAAGGGGAGGAAAAGATTAGATTTTGGAGACTTCGGAGAAAAGAGAAATGAAAGGATATAGCAAGATGTATACCCGAATCTTGTGCTGAGGGCACAGGCTCAAAATTAGATTTACCCTTATCCAAGGGGCCTGAGAAATAGGGGAGAATAGTAAGAAAATGTGAAAATGGAAAGCCGTATAATGATAATTCTAAAAGAGATGATAAAATACCTAATGGTTGTTGATGATTGGTAGGAATAGGAGTCTCAACAGTTTTACCCTTATCTGTTGGGTCTGTAGCAAAGATAGAATTCGAGTAAGGTAATGATGTAAAGGAGAAGAATTGACGAATCCAGAAGTTAGTAAGTGGAATACCTGAAGAAGGTTGGCGATTAGCAGAATCGGAAGGTTCAACAGATCTGATCCGACCTCGTGGACCCTGTTCCCTGCGACGGGGAGGAAGCCAACGAAGCCAATCACCATACTGGAGTTTAGCTGGATCAATCGTGGCCTTATTGGGACAATTCTCGAAAATATGGCTAATGAAGCCACATCCATGACAAAGAAGAGGAAGACGTTCGTATTGTAGTCGACAAGAAGTAGTGCGAGGACCTTTCCCGATAAGAAGGAATCGACAGATTGGTTTAGAAATATCCAGGAATATTTCCACTCGAAGAAATTCAGTCATGTTCCCCCTTTCTTTACGAGTATCGGTACGTAGAACAGTGTCTACCATGGCACCAAGAGATTGTCCCACTAGATGAGCTCTATCATGATCATCAAGGAAAGGTTTGGGTAAGGAGTGAATACGGATCCAGATCCTCATAGGATTGAATGAATACTCGTCCATGCTTTTACCAGGGGTATATTCAGCTAAGGCCATCCATTCATCTTTATAGAGCCAAGGCCCTCTCTCAAAAACATCAAGTTTGTCAAGTATCATGGAAAATTCAATTCTAAAAAAAGATTCACGAATAATGGATATTGACTTTAGATGGTTTTTCTTCCAAATACCTTCAAAAACTGAGAGGACAGTCCAATCATCATATGGCTTTGTAGGTATAAACTTGCCAATTAGAATGGTCTTGGGATCTTCATCAAAGAAATCAAAGTCTGGAGTATAGATATCATTAGCTTCCTCGTTCGTTAAATCAAGATTGGAAAAGTGGGGAAGAGAAGATGAAGATGCCATGTGGTAGTAGAGAGAGTAAAACCAAAAAAAGAAAATAGATTGGTAAATGGAATAATTGGTAGTAGATGGAGTCTTATAGGTGAGAAAATTAGTAGGAAAGTTATGAATGGAAAGCAAATAAAGGGTGGAATTAAGGAAGGAAAGCAAACTTTTAATGTACCCGAATATTGGGAAAGAATAGCATAGCTTAAAATTGAAAAGTAAGATAATTGAGAAAAATTGTAAGAAATTAAAGTATAGAAGAAAGAAATAAGATGATAATGGTAAGAAATAAAGAAAATAATTAAAAGTTGCACATAGAAAAAGGAAATAGTAAAAGTAATGTCTAATGTAAAAGGGAAAGAAAATACTGTAAATATGGTAACACAATTGAATAGAGAGAGGAAAAGATGGAATGAGATAGTAATAAATTTACATTAAAAGGCAGGAAATGTAAAAGGTATATGATAATATATAACATTGATATGGAAAGTAGAAAACAATTGATGATAGAACATAAATAAAGAATAAAAGTGAAGTAATGTAGAATGTAAAAATAATGCAGTTTGATAATTTCCCTAAAAATTAGACGTGAAAAACATGGGATTAATTTAGAAATGGAGAAATATAGTAGAAGATTTAATTTAGTGCTTAGAGTTAGGTAAGATTTAAGATAGTGTTGGATGTAAAAAGGAAAGAGAATACTTTGGATATGGTAGCTAATTTGACTATATAGGGTAATTAAGGGAAAGAGATAATTTAGAAATAAATTATCAATAAAGCGTGAGAATTGACGAGGAGATACGAGAATATATGGAATTAAAAAAGGAAATATAATACGGTAGTCTATAGAAAAAACGATAGAATAATATAAGATTGATATGGGTTGGGAGAAGGAGAGAAAAAACTATGAATATGGTAACTGAATTGAATAGGGAGGGTAAATAGAGGAAAGATATAAATTAGAAATAAATTTGCGTTAAAAGACAGTAATTGATAAGCGGTTATAGTACTGTTCGAGCTGAAATAAATATATTTAAAACAGTTGGTAATAGAAAATAAAGATAGAATAATGTTAGATTGGGAGGTAAATAATTTAAATGCTACCTTTTCCAAACAGATATTTATGTGTTTAATTATAAGGTAACACAATTGAATAGAGAGAGTAAAAAATGGAATGGAATGATATAGTAATAAATTTACAATAAAGGGCAGTAAGAACAAAAGGTAAACAGCAACATATAACTTTAAATTGGAAAATAGAAAGTAGTTTACAATAGGAAATAAATATAGAGTAAAATTGGTATAATGTATAGTGTAAGAAGCAAAGAAATAGCGTTGATTATGGAATAGAAAGGAGAAGACTTTGTTAAACAAATAGGGCAATAAGCAAAGATATTGTAAATAAAAGCGGATAATAATTAACGATAAAAATAATAAATTTGGTAATATCTCAACACTGAGTAACGAAAAAAATAGCAAATTTGGAAGATTTGAATGAAATAATGTATAGTGACTAATTGGAATATAGTAGCAGTAGTGGAGAAGATTAACGAAAAAAGATTTGAAAAAAATTCTAAGAAATATATCCAAAAGTTGAATAAATGTAAGTTGTTGTAAGGAGAGGAGAATTAATAGTTTGAAAAAATAATTAAATAGATTTATGCCATAAGGCATGTAAAAGACCAGAGGAGTGATAAAATACATAGGAAAATTCTTATATAATTGTATTGAAATTAGAATGGAAATAGGATTTTGCATAGATATCAAAAAATTTAATAGTTGGTATAGGCAGATAGTATTGTATGTGAATGAGAAAATAGTTAAATTTATTGTTACTTTTCCCAAATAGACTTGTATTTGGATAGAGGTATTCACCATGAAGGTGATCGTAAAAATTCCCCTAATAAGGGTTCGATAGCTTGCACCGAAAAGGGTGTAGAAAAATACAAAAAATAGCAGAGGCAAAAGATAGAACAAAAAGTAATAAAAATACAGAGAATCATCAAAAAGGAAAAAACAACAAATAGCAAAAGGGAAGGAAAGGAACCATGAACTAACAAGATAGCAATCAGAGGCATAGAAATAAATAAGAAAAGGGTAACGAAAAAAATAAAAAACATAGAACAAGGAAAGAACAAGAGAATAGAAAATAAATACAAGCCAAGAAAAAGATAACACAAGAACAAAGAAAAATAAAATACAATAATGAAAAGAGAAAAAAATACAATAAAGAAAAGAGAAAAACAAAGGGAAAGGGAGGCTAAGAAAACTGGAGGGCTTGCAAGCGGAACGTTGATGGGAAGCTCGAAGAAAGTCGACGGAACGAGAGAGAGAGAAAACATGCAAAAACAACAAAGAAGAAAGTTAGTGAGATGTAATAAAAAGAAAGAACCAAAAAACTAGAAAAGGCAAAACCAAGAACAACAAGCAAGAAGCAAAACAGAAACCACGTAAGAGAAGAAATAAGAAATAATAAGAAGAACATAACATAGAACATAGAACATAGAAAGCATGAAAAAAGAGCATTTTAACCAAGAGAACCAGAGGATGTTAATAAAAAACAGAAAAAAGAGAGAAAAAGAAAACGCATAAATGTGCATAGAACGAAAAGTTAAAAAGAGGTTCGATATAAAAGAAAAGACCACAAGGTGGTTCGTTAAGGATTCCCTATGGCGGGATCGAGAATTCCTCAATTGGAGGATAGATGACAAAAAGAAAAGGAAATCGATAAGCAAAACCATAAGCAAACGATATGCATAACAATAACAGATAGCAAAAAGGAAAACAATTGAATCAGGATAAGCATGCTGAAATCCACTCAAAAGACGGTAATTACCACAATGTAACAAAGAAACAATCATGTGAAAGAGAAGCAGATTCTGAATAACGGAGAACCAAAGAAAAAATTGAAAAAACGAGTGGGAATTACCTTTGCAAAGAGAGACAATCCCGGCGAACAGGGGTTGGCAAAGAGGTAGACTGATGAGACCAAAATTATCAAAAAAAGGATGAAGCAGGAGGAAATAAAAAGTATAAACAAAGAAATTGAGAAAAAACCAATAAATAAAGACCGGAAGGTATAAACCAGGATCTTGATGAGTAATAAAACAACTAACCAAAACCTTAGGCCAGCGAGAGGAAGGTACTGTCGGGGCTGGGGAAAAAAACCGACCACCTGGAAAATGACCGGAAACAGGAGAAGAGGGGGCCGGCCGTCGATCAGGAAAGGGAAAAACCCAGATCTGAACAAAACGTGAGCAAGGCAGCAAGATCGAAATGATAAACCAAAAAATAATGAACACAACATAAATGATTGAAAAATAAAACAAATAATGAAAACCATAAAAAACAAAGGGAAGAGAGAAGAGACACTCTCGAAAACCTGATGAAGAACGGCAGCAGCGGCCGGATCCATGTCTAGCCAAGAACTCCGACGCCGAGGGTTGAAAAACAGCAGGTGGGGGAGAAAAAAAGAAGAACATATACATGAAAATAATTAGGATTATAACAAAATCGGAGAAAGACAGGAAAAAGAGACAAAAGATGTAGAAAAACAAACCTTGATGATCGGGGCAATGGGTTCTCGATTTTCCTCTGAAAAAACTTGATGCAGGGGAATCGCCAGATGGTTGTGGGGATGTTGTCGGGGCTGGGGAAAAATTACGACCACACTCTCGGAAACAACGGCAGCAACGGCCGGATCCATGCCCAGTCAACAACTCCGACGGCGAGGGTTGAAAAGCAGCGGGTGGGGGAGAAAATAATAAGAAAAGATACATGAATAGATTTAGGGTTTTAACAAAATCGGAAAATAACAGAAAAATATGACAAAAGTTGTAGAAAGACAAACCTTGCTGATCGGGGCATGGGGCTCTCGATTTTCCTCTGAAAAAACGCACTTGTTCCTTTGATGCAGGGGAATCGTCGGTTGGTTGTGGGGATGTGGAGACGGGCGGCGTAGTGGTAATCAAAGAGAATGAGAGGGTGAGAGATAGGAGGCGGCTGAGAAAAAAGAGAGGTAAGAGCGTGAAAAAGGTGGGAGACCAAAACCCTGCTGAAACCCTTGAGAGAACACCGAAAATTGAGAGAAAACCGAGAGACCCCATACCCGTTAGAATTTTTTACCCGTAGGAATTTTAACTGAGTAAAAAGTACAAAAATTGATGTTTTGAAAAATAATTGATTTGAAAAGCTTCTAATCAATTATTTGAACTCCTAATATTTGAATAAAACATTTTTGCGGTCCTTTTTGTAGAGGTTTCGGACGAGCAGGTCTAAATGGGCCTTTCAATGGACCCTTTGGAATTTTAACTGAGTAAAAAGTACAGGAATTGCGATTTTGCAATATAATTGCATTGAAAAGCTCCTAATCAATTATTTGAACTCCTAATATTTGATTAAAACTTGTTTTGCTGTCCTTTTTGTAGAGGTTTCGGACGAGCATGTCTAAATGGGCCTTTCAATGGACCCGTTGGAATTTTAACTGAGTAAAAAGTACAAAAATTGCGGTTTTGCAATATAATTGTGTTGAAAAGCTCCTAATCAATTACATGAATTCCTAAAATTTGATTAAAACTTGTTTTGCAGTCCTTTTTGTAGAGGTTTCGGATGAGCGGGTCGAAATAAGCCTTTCAATAGACCCGTTGGAATTTTAACTGAGTAAAAAGTACATAAATTGAGGTTTTGCAATATAATTGTGCTGCAAAGCTTCTAATAAATTATTTGAACTCCTAATATTTGAATAAAACATTTTTGCGGTCCTTTTTGTAGAGGTTTCGGACAAGGAGGTCTAAATGGGCCTTTCAATGGACCCGTAGGAATTTTAACTGAGTAAAAAGTACAAAAATTGAGGTTTTGCAAAATAATTGATTTGAAAAGCTCCTAATCAATTATTTGATCTCCTAATATTTGAATAAAACATTTTTACGGTCCTTTTTGTAGAGGTTTCTGACGAGGAGGTCTAAATGGGCCTTTCAATGGACCCGTTGGAATTTTAACTAAGTAAAAAGTACAGAAATTGAGGTTTTGCAATATAATTGTGTTGAAAAGCTCCTAATCAATTATTTGATCTCCTAATATTTGAATAAAAGATTTTTTCGGTCCGTTTTGTAGAGGTTTCGGACGAGCAGGTCTAAATGGACCATTCAATGGACCCGTTGGAATTTTAACTAAGTAAAAAGTACAGAAATTGAGGTTTTGCAATATAATTGTGTTGAAAAGCTCTTAATCAATTACATGAACTCCTAAATTTTGATTAAAACTTGTTTTGCAGAGGTTTCGGACGAGCGGGTCGAAATGGGCCTTTCAATGGACCTGTTGGAATTTTAACTGAGTAAAAAGTACAGAAATTGCGGTTTTGCAATATAATTGTGTTGAAAAGCTCCTAATCAATTATTTGAACTCCTAATATTTGATTAAAACTTGTTTTGCGGTCCTTTTTGTAGAGGTTTCGGACGAGCTGGTGTAAATGGGCCTTTCAATGGACCCGTTGGAATTTTTTTTTTTGAAGAAAAAAGGCCTCATTAAAAACCCCTCTAACCACCTTGTGCTGAAGCACGCGGTGAACCTAAGGGGAAAAGAGTGCCCTGAGTGTTGTTATTATTATAACAAGAGGGGGGCTGAGAATCATCCAGTACATCGACGTTAATATAGTCAGGAATAACTGAATCAAAGTACACAGAAGAAGTAAAGCGTAAAGCCCAAGTGGCTAAGTTATGGGCCAGAAAATTGGCTGATCTAGGTACAAAAGAAATAGAGACTGAAGGAAAAGTCCTAAGCAAAGCCTGTGCATCTGCAATCTGTGGTCCTAGCAAAGAGTTGTCCTCAGCGGGGCGCGAGAGCTTGTTGATCACCGTAGCCGAGTCGGATTCAATGATCACCGTGTCCCATCCTCTATCTCGGGTCAACATAATACCTGCAATGATGGCATGCAATTCGACCGTGGCAGCATCGCGACAGCCGACCTCATGGATAGCACATCCTCCAACAATCGAGCCATGTGCATCCCTGGCAATGACTCCGACAGCTGCACCACCGGATCCGGGATGAAAGGCTCCATCTACGTTTATCTTTATACAGCCCGGGCTGGGCGTCTTCCATCGTGGGGGGGCTGCGGCTGGTACGGCGGCTGGCACGGCGGGGAGAGCGTTAGCGGCTGCATATTCCTGTAGGAGACCGGTAGCATTCATGGCCGTAAGCCAGGACGGCTGAAGTCGTTGGGAATGAACCCAATCATTACGACGGTTCCAAATATTCCAAATCGTTGTGAGGAGTAGAGCATAGCCGGAGGCGTCTAAACTAAAAGACCCCTCTGATAGCCAGGCCACCATTGTGCTGGTGTTACTAGTGTAGACTCTTGATGGGAGTCCCACTAGGCGGAGAACGTCCTGAGCAGTAGGGCAATCACGAAGAGCATGCATAGCGGATTCCAGCACCGTTGGGCAGAAGGGACAATGTCCATCCGTATGTTGTATCGCCCTGAGTTTGTCCCCGGTGGGCAAAGCATCACGGCCCGCTCGCCAGCTGAAGGAGCGTATTTTCGGTAAAGTTGGAGATTTAGAAATTACTTTCCAAAGACGTGTAGGTCGCTGTAGCGGCCTCGCAGGTTAGTGAAGGAAAAAGTACCCTGACCTGACTGTATAGGTCCCAGAGTCATGTTGTCCCCAGACCAATTTGTCTGGTCTATCCTTTTTGTAGAGGTTTCGGACGAGCAGGTCCAAATGGGCCTTTCAATGGACCCGTTGGAATTTTAACTGAGTAAAAAGTACAAAAATTGAGGTTTTGCAATATAATTGATTTGAAAAGCTCCTAATCAATTATTTGAACTCCTAATATTTGAATAAAACATTATTGTGGTCATTTTTGTAGGGGTTTCGGACGAGCTGGTCTAAATGGGCCTTTCAATGGACCCGTTGGAATTTTAACTAAGTAAAAAGTACAAAAATTGATGTTTTGCAAGATAATTGTTTTGAAAAACTCCTAATCAATTATTTGAACTCCTAATATTTGAATAAAACATTTTTTCCGTCCTTTTTATAGAGGTTTCGGACGAGCAGGTCTAAATGGGCCTTTCAATGGACCCGTTGGAATTTTAAATGAGTAAAAAGTATAGAAATTGAGGTTTTGCAATATAATTGTGTTGAAAAGATCCTAATAAATTATTTGAACTCCTAATATTTGAATAAAACTTCTTTTGCAGTACTTTTTGTAGAGGTTTCGGACGAGCGGGTCGAAACGGGCCTTTCAATGGACCCGTTGGAATTTTAAATGAGTAAAAAGTACGAAAATTGAGGTTTTGCAATATAATTGTGTTGAAAAGCTCCTAATCATTTATTTGAATTCCTAAGATTTGAATAAAACATTTTTGCGGTCCTTTTTGTAGAGGTTTCGGACGAGAAGGTCTAAATGGGCCTTTCAATGGACCCGTTGGAATTTTAACTGAGTAAAAAGTACAGAAATTGAGGTTTTGCAATATAATTGATTTGAAAAGCTCCTAATCAATTATTTGAACTCATAATATTTGAATAAAACATTTTTGTGGTCATTTTTGTAGAGGTTTCGGACGAGCAGGTCTAAATGGGCCTTTCAATAGACCCGTTGGAATTTTAACTGAGTAAAATGTACATAAATTAATGTTTTGAAAAATAATTGTGTTAAAAAGCTCCTAATCAATTACATGAACTCCTAAAATTTGATTAAAACTTGTTTTGCAGTCCTTTTTGTAGAGGTTTCGGACGAGCGGGTCGAAATGGGCCTTTCAATGGACCCGTTGGAATTTTAACTGAGTAAAAAGTACAGAAATTGAGGTTTTGCAATATAATTGTGTTGAAAAGCTCCTAATAAATTATTGAAACTCCTAATATTTGATTAAAACTAGTTTTGTAGTCCTTTTTGTAGAGGTTTCGGACGAGTGGGTCGAAATGGGCCTGTTAAAGGACCCGTTGGAATTTTAACTGAGTAAAAAGTACAGAAATTGCGGTTTTGCAATATGATTGTGTTGAAAAGCTCCTAATCAATTATTTGAACTCCTAATATTTGATTAAAACTTGTTTTGCGGTCCTTTTTGTAGAGGTTTCGGACGAGCAGGTCTAAATGGGCCTTTCAATGGACCCGTTGGAATTTTAACTCAGTAAAAAGTACAGAAATTGAGGTTTTGCAATATAATTGATTTGAAAAGCTCCTAATCAATTATTTGAACTCATAATATTTGAATAAAACATTTTTGTGGTCATTTTTGTAGAGGTTTCAGACGAGCGGGTCTAGATGGGCCTTTCAATAGACCCGTTGGAATTTTAACTGAGTAAAATGTACATAAATTGATATTTTGCAAAATAATTGTGTTAAAAAGCTCCTAATCAATTACATGAACTCCTAAAATTTGATTAAAACTTGTTTTGCAGTCCTTTTTGTAGAGGTTTCGGACGAGCGGGTCGAAATGGGCCTTTCAATGGACCCGTTGGAATTTTAACTGAGTAAAAAGTACAGAAATTGATGTTTTGCAAGATAATTGTGTTGAAAAACTCCTAATCAATTATTTGACCTCCTAATATTTGAATAAAACATTTTTGCGGTCCTTTTTGTAGAGGTTTCGGACGAGCAGCTCCAAATGGGCCTTTCAATGGACCCGTTGGAATTTTAACTGAGTAAAAAGTACTGAAATTGAGGTTTTGCAATATAATTGATTTGAAAAGCTCCTAATCAATTATTTGAACTCCTAATATTTGAATAAAACATTTTTGTGGTCATTTTTGTAGAGGTTTCGGACGAGCTGGTCTAAATGGGCCTTTCAATGGACCCGTTGGAATTTTAACTGAGTAAAAAGTACAGAAATTGATGTTTTGCAAGATAATTGTGTTGAAAAACTCCTAATCAATTATTTGAACTCCTAATATTTGAATAAAACATTTTTTCCGTCCTTTTTATAGAGGTTTCGGACGAGCAGGTCTAAATGGGCCTTTCAATGGACCCGTTGGAATTTTAAATGAGTAAAAAGTATAGAAATTGAGGTTTTTCAATATAATTGTGTTTAAAAGATCCTAATCAATTATTTGAACTCCTAATATCTGAATAAAACTTGTTTTGCAGTCCTTTTTGTAGAGGTTTCGAACGAGCGGGTCGAAACGGGCCTTTCAATGGACCCGTTGGAATTTTAAATGAGTAAAAAGTACGAAAATTGAGGTTTTGCAATATAATTGTGTTGAAAAGCTCCTAATCATTTATTTGAATTCCTAAGATTTGAATAAAACATTTTTGCGGTCCTTTTTGTAGAGGTTTCGGACGAGAAGGTCTAAATGGGCCTTTCAATGGACCCGTTGGAATTTTAACTGAGTAAAAAGTACAGAAATTGAGGTTTTGCAATATAATTGGTTTGAAAAGCTCCTAATCAATTATTTGAACTCATAATATTTGAATAAAACATTTTTGTGGTCATTTTTGTAGAGGTTTCAGACGAGGGGGTCTAGATGGGCCTTTCAATAGACCCGTTGGAATTTTAACTGAGTAAAATGTAAATAATTTGATGTTTTGCAAAATAATTGTGTTAAAAAGCTCCTAATCAATTACATGAACTCCTAAAATTTGATTAAAACTTGTTTTGCAGTCCTTTTTGTAGAGGTTTCGGACGAGCGGGTCGAAATGGGCCTTTCAATGGACCCGTTGGAATTTTAACTGAGTAAAAAGTACAGAAATTGATGTTTTGCAAGATAATTGTGTTGAAAAACTCATAATCAATTATTTGACCTCCTAATATTTGAATAAAACATTTTTGCGGTCCTTTTTGTAGAGGTTTCGGACGAGCAGGTCCAAATGGGCCTTTCAATGGACCCGTTGGAATTTTAACTGAGTAAAAAGTACAGAAATTGATGTTTTGCAAGATAATTGTGTTGAAAAACTCCTAATCAATTATTTGACCTCCTAATATTTGAATAAAACATTTTTGCGGTCCTTTTTGTAGAGGTTTCGGACGAGCAGGTCCAAATGGGCCTTTCAATGGACCCGTTGGAATTTTAACTGAGTAAAAAGTACAGAAATTGAGGTTTTGCAATATAATTGATTTGAAAAGCTCCTAATCAATTATTTGAACTCCTAATATTTGAATAAAACATTTTTGTGGTCATTTTTGTAGAGGTTTCGGACGAGCTGGTCTAAATGGGCCTTTCAATGGACCCGTTGGAATTTTAACTGAGTAAAAAGTACAGAAATTGATGTTTTGCAAGATAATTGTGTTGAAAAACTCCTAATCAATTATTTGAACTCCTAATATTTGAATAAAACATTTTTTCCGTCCTTTTTATAGAGGTTTCGGACGAGCAGGTCTAAATGGGCCTTTCAATGGACCCGTTGGAATTTTAAATGAGTAAAAAGTATAGAAATTGAGGTTTTGCAATATAATTGTGTTGAAAAGATCCTAATCAATTATTTGAACTCCTAATATCTGAATAAAACTTGTTTCGCAGTCCTTTTTGTAGAGGTTTCGGACGAGCGGGTCGAAACGGGCCTTTCAATGGACCCGTTGGAATTTTAAATTCGTAAAAAGTACGAAAATTGAGGTTTTGCAATATAATTGTGTTGAAAAGCTCCTAATCATTTATTTGAATTCCTAAGATTTGAATAAAACATTTTTGCGGTCCTTTTTGTAGAGGTTTCGGACGAGAAGGTCTAAATGGGCCTTTCAATGGACCCGTTGGAATTTTAACTGAGTAAAAAGTACAGAAATTGAGGTTTTGCAATATAATTGATTTGAAAAGCTCCTAATCAATTATTTGAACTCATACTATTTGAATAAAACATTTTTGTGGTCATTTTTGTAGAGGTTTCAGACGAGCGGGTCTAGATGGGCCTTTCAATAGACCCGTTGGAATTTTAACTGAGTAAAATGTACATAAATTGATGTTTTGCACAATAATTGTCTTAAAAAGCTCCTAATCAATTACATGAACTCCTAAAATTTGATTAAAACTTGTTTTCCAGTCCTTTTTGTAGAGGTTTCGGACGAGCGGGTCGAAATGGGCCTTTCAATGGACCCGTTGGAATTTTAACTGAGTAAAAAGTACAGAAATTGATGTTTTGCAAGATAATTGTGTTGAAAAACTCCTAATCAATTATTTGACCTCCTAATATTTGAATAAAACATTTTTGTGGTCCTTTTTGTAGAGGTTTCGGACGAGCAGGTCCAAATAGGCCTTTTAATGGACCCGTTGGAATTTTAACTGAGTAAAAAGTACAGAAATTGAGGTTTTGCAATATAATTGATTTGAAAAGCTCCTAATCAATTATTTGAACTCCTAATATTTGAATAAAACATTTTTGTGGTCATTTTTGTAGAGGTTTCGGACGAGTTGGTCTAAATGGGCCTTTCAATGGACCCGTTGGAATTTTAACTGAGTAAAAAGTACAAAAATTGATGTTTTGCAAGATAATTGTGTTGAAAAACTCCTAATCAATTATTTGAACTCCTAATATTTGAATAAAACATTTTTCCGTCCTTTTTATAGAGGTTTCGGACGAGCAGGTCTAAATGGGCCTTTCAATGGACCCGTTGGAATTTTATATGAGTAAAAAGTATAGATATTGAGGTTTTGCAATATAATTGTGTTGAAAAGATCCTAATAAATTATTTGAACTCCTAATATTTGAATAAAACTTCTTTTGCAGTCCTTTTTGTAGAGGTTTCAGACGAGCGGGTCGAAACGGGCCTTTCAATGGACCCGTTGGAATTTTAAATGAGTAAAAAGTACGAAAATTGAGGTTTTGCAATATAATTGTTTTGAAAAGCTCCTAATCATTTATTTGAATTCCTAAGATTTGAATAAAACATTTTTGCGGTCCTTTTTGTAGAGGTTTCGGACGAGAAGGTCTAAATGGGCCTTTCAATGGACCCGTTGGAATTTTAACTGAGTAAAAAGTACAGAAATTGAGGTTTTGAAATATAATTGATTTGAAAAGCTCCTAATCAATTATTTGAACTCATAATATTTGAATAAAACATTTTTGTGGTCATTTTTGTAGAGGTTTCGGACGAGCGGGTCTAAATGGGCCTTTCAATAGACCCGTTGGAATTTTAACTGAGTAAAATGTACATAAATTGATGTTTTGCAAAATAATTGTGTTAAAAAGCTCCTAATCAATTACATGAACTCCTAAGATTTGATTAAAACTTGTTTTGCAGTCCTTTTTGTAGAGGTTTCGGACGAGCGGGTCGAAATGGGCCTTTCAATGGACCCGTTGGAATTTTAACTAAGTAAAAAGTACAGAAATTGAGGTTTTGCAAAATAATTGTGTTGAAAAGCTCCTAATAAATTATTGAAACTCCTAATATTTGATTAAAACTAGTTTTGTAGTCCTTTTTGTAGAGGTTTCGGACGAGTGGGTCGTAATGGGCCTTTTAAAGGACCCGTTGGAATTTTAACTGAGTAAAAAGTACAGAAATTGAGGTTTTGCAATATAATTGTGTTGAAAAGTTCCTAATCAATTACATGAACTCCTAAAATTTGATTAAAACTTGTTTTGCAGTCCTTTTTGTAGAGGTTTCAGATGAGCGGGTCGAAATGGGCCTTTCAATGGACCCGTTGGAATTTTAAATGAGTAAAAAGTACATAAATTGAGGTTTTGCAATATAATTGTGTTGAAAAGCTCCTAATCAATTATTTTAACTCCTAATATTTGAATAACACATTTTTGCGGTCCTCTTTGTAGGGGTTTCGGACGAGCTGGTCTAAATGGGCCTTTCAATGGACCCGTTTGAATTTTAACTGAGTAAAAAGTACAGAAATTGAGGTTTTGCAATATAATTGATTTGAAAAGCTCCTAATCAATTATTTGAACTCCTAATATTTGAATAAATCATTTTTGTGGTCAGTTTTGTAGAGGTTTCGGACGAGCTGGTCTAAATGGGCCTTTCAATGGACCCGTTTGAATTTTAACTGAGTAAAAAGTACAGAAATTGAGGTTTTGCAATATAATTGATTTGAAAAGCTCCTAATCAATTATTTGAACTCCTAATATTTGAATAAATCATTTTTGTGGTCAGTTTTGTAGAGGTTTCGGACGAGCTGGTCTAAATGGGCCTTTCAATGGACCCGTTGGAATTTTAACTGAGTAAAAAGTACAGAAATTGAGGTTTTGCAATATAATTGATTTGAAAAGCTCCTAATCAATTATTTGAACTCATAATATTTGAATAAAACATTTTTGTGGTAATTTTTGTAGAGGTTTCGGACGAGCGGGTCTAAATGGGCCTTTCAATAGACCCGTTGGAATTTTAAATGAGTAAAAAGTACATAAATTGAGGTTTTGCATTATAATTGTGTTGAAAAGCTCCAAATCAATTATTTGAACTCCTAATATTTGAATAAAACATTTTTGTGGTCCTTTTTGTAGAGGTTTCGGACGAGCTGGTCTAAATGGGCCTTTCAATGGACCCGTTGGAATTTTAACTGAGTAAAAAGTACAGAAATTGAGGTTTTGCAATATAATTGATTTGAAAAGCTCCTAATCAATTATTTGAACTCATAATATTTGAATAAAACATTTTTGTGGTCATTTTGGTAGTGGTTTCGGACGAGCGGGTCTAAATGGGCCTTTCAATAGACCCGTTGGAATTTTAACTGAGTAAAATGTACATAAATTGATGTTTTGCAAAATAATTGTGTTAAAAAGCTCCTAATCAATTACATGAACTCCTAAAATTTGATTAAAACTTGTTTTGTAGTCCTTTTTGTAGAGGTTTCGGACGAGCGGGTCGAAATGGGCCTTTCAATGGACCCGTTGGAATTTTTACTGAGTAAAAAGTACAGGAATTGCGCTTTTGCAATATAATTGCGTTGAAAAGCTCCTAATCAATTATTTGAACTACTAATATTTGATTAAAACTTGTTTTGCGGTCCTTTTTGTAGAGGTTTCGGACGAGCAGGTCTAAATGGGCCTTTCAATGGACCCATTGGAATTTTAACTAAGTAAAAAGTACAGAAATTGAGGTTTTGCAAAATAATTGTGTTGAAAAGCTCCTAATAAATTATTGAAACTCCTAATATTTGATTAAAACTAGTTTTGTAGTCCTTTTTGTAGAGGTTTCGGACGAGTGGGTCGAAATGGGCCTTTTAAAGGACCCGTTGGAATTTTAACTGAGTAAAAAGTACAGAAATTGCGGTTTTGCAATGTGATTGTGTTGAAAAGCTCCTAATCAATTATTTGAACTCCTAATATTTGATTAAAACTTGTTTTGCGGTCCTTTTTGTAGAGGTTTCGGAAGAGCAGGTCTAAATGGGCCTTTCAATGGACCCGTTGGAATTTTAACTAAGTAAAAAGTACAGAAATTGAGGTTTTGCAATATAATTGTGTTGAAAAGTTCCTAATCAATTACATGAACTCCTAAAATTTGATTAAAACTTGTTTTGCGGTCCTTTTTCTAGTGGTTTCGGACGAGCATGTCTAAATGGGCCTTTCAATGGACCCGTTGGAATTTTAACTGAGTTAAAAGTACAAAAATTGCGGTTTTGCAATATAATTGTGTTGAAAAGCTCCTAATCAATTACATGAATTCCTAAAATTTGATTAAAACTTGTTTTGCAGTCCTTTTTGTAGAGGTTTCAGATGAGCGGGTCGAAATGGGCCTTTCAATGGACCTGATTGAATTTTAACTGAGTAATAAGTACCGAAATTGAGGTTTTGCAATATAATTGTGCTGAAAAGCTCCTAATCAATTACATGAATTCCTAAAATTTGATTAAAACTTCTTTTGCAGTCCTTTTTGTAGAGGTTTCGGATGAGCGGGTCGAAATGGGCCTTTCAATGGACCCGTTGGAATTTTAAATGAGTAAAAAGTACATAAATTGAGGTTTTGCATTATAATTGTGTTGAAAAGCTCCAAATCAATTATTTGAACTCCTAATATTTGAATAAAACATTTTTGCGGTCCTTTTTGTAGAGGTTTCAGACGAGCAAGTCTAAATGGGCCTTTCAATGGACCCGTTGGAATTTTAACTAAGTAAAAAGTATAGAAATTGAGGTTTTGCAATATAATTGTGTTGATAAGATCCTAATAAATTATTTGAACTCCTAATATTTGAATAAAACTTCTTTTGCAGTCCTTTTTGTAGAGGTTTCAGACGAGCGGGTCGAAACGGGCCTTTCAATGGAGCCGTTGGAATTTTAACTGAGTAAAAAGTACAGAAATTGAGGTTTTGCAATATAATTGATTTGAAAAGCTCCTGATCAATTATTTGAACTCCTAATATTTGAATAAAACATTTTTGTGGTCATTTTTGTAGAGGTTTCGGACGAGCTGGTCTAAATGGGCCTTTCAATGGACCCGTTGGAATTTTAACTGAGTAAAAAGTACAGAAATTGATGTTTTGCAAGATAATTGTGTTGAAAAACTCCTAATCAATTATTTGAACTCCTAATATTTGAATAAAACATTTTTTCCGTCCTTTTTATAGAGGTTTCGGACGAGCAGGTCTAAATGGGCCTTTCAATGGACCCGTTGGAATTTTAAATGAGTAAAAAGTATAGAAATTGAGGTTTTGCAATATAATTGTGTTGAAAAGATCCTAATCAATTATTTGAACTCCTAATATCTGAATAAAACTTGTTTTGCAGTCCTTTTTGTAGAGGTTTCGGACGAGCGGGTCGAAACGGGCATTTCAATGGACCCGTTGGAATTTTAAATGTGTAAAAGGTACGAAAATTGAGGTTTTCCAATATAATTGTGTTGAAAAGCTCCTAATCATTTATTTGAATTCCTAAGATTTGAATAAAACATTTTTGCGGTCCTTTTTGTAGAGGTTTCGGACGAGAAGGTCTAAATGGGCCTTTCAATGGACCCGTTGGAATTTTAACTGAGTAAAAAGTACAGAAATTGAGGTTTTGCAATATAATTGATTTGAAAAGCTCCTAATCAATTATTTGAACTCATAATATTTGAATAAAACATTTTTGTGGTCATTTTTGTAGAGGTTTCAGACGAGCGGGTCTAGATGGGCCTTTCAATAGACCCGTTGGAATTTTAACTGAGTAAAATGTACATAAATTGATGTTTTGCAAAATAATTGTGTTAAAAAGCTCCTAATCAATTACATGAACTCCTAAAATTTGATTAAAACTTGTTTTGCAGTCCTTTTTGTAGAGGTTTCGGACGAGCGGGTCGAAATGGGCCTTTCAATGGACCCGTTGGAATTTTAACTGAGTAAAAAGTACAGGAATTGCAATTTTGCCATATAATTGCGTTGAAAAGCTCCTAATCAATTATTTGAACTCCGAATATTTGATTAAAACTTGTTTTGCGGTCCTTTTTGTAGAGGTTTCAGACGAGCATGTCTAAATGGGCCTTTCAATGGACCCGTTGGAATTTTAACTGAGTAAAAAGTACAAAAATTGCGGTTTTGCAATATAATTGTGTTGAAAAGCTCCTAATCAATTACATGAATTCCTAAAATTTGATTAAAACTTGTTTTGCAGTCCTTTTTGTAGAGGTTTCGGATGAGCGGGTCGAAATGGGCCTTTCAATGGACCTGTTTGAATTTTAACTGAGTAATAAGTACAGAAATTGAGGTTTTGCAATATAATTGTGCTGAAAAGCTCCTAATCAATTACATGAATTCCTAAAATTTGATTAAAACTTCTTTTGCAGTCCTTTTTGTGGAGGTTTCGGATGAGCGGGTCGAAATGGGCCTTTCAATGGACCCGTTGGAATTTTAAATGAGTAAAAAGTACATAAATTGAGGTTTTGCATTATAATTGTGTCGAAAAGCTCCAAATCAATTATTTGAACTCCTAATATTTGAATAAAACATTTTTGCGGTCCTCTTTGTAGAGGTTTCGGACGAGCTGGTCTAAATGGGCCTTTCAATGGACCCGTTGGAATTTTAACTGAGTAAAAAGTACAGAAATTGATGTTTTGCAAGATAATTGTGTTGAAAAACTCCTAATCAATTATTTGACCTCCTAATATTTGAATAAAACATTTTTGCGGTCCTTTTTGTAGAGGTTTCGGACGAGCAGGTCCAAATGGGCCTTTCAATGGACCCGTTGGAATTTTAACTGAGTAAAAAGTACAGAAATTGAGGTTTTGCAATATAATTGATTTGAAAAGCTCCTAATCAATTATTTGAACTCCTAATATTTGAATAAAACATTTTTGTGGTCATTTTTGTAGAGGTTTCGGACGAGCTGGTCTAAATGGGCCTTTCAATGGACCCGTTGGAATTTTAACTGAGTAAAAAGTACAGAAATTTATGTTTTGCAAGATAATTGTGTTGAAAAACTCCTAATCAATTATTTTAACTCCTAATATTTGAATAAATCATTTTTGTGGTCATTTTTGTAGAGGTTTCGGACGAGCTGGTCTAAATGGGCCTTTCAATGGACCCGTTGGAATTTTAACTGAGTAAAAAGTACAGAAATTGAGGTTTTGCAAAATAATTGTGTTGAAAAGCTCCTAATATATTATTGAAACTCCTAATATTTGATTAAAACTAGTTTTGTAGTCCTTTTTGTAGAGGTTTCGGACGAGTGGGTCGAAATGGGCCTTTTAAAGGACCCGTTGGAATTTTAACTGAGCAAAAAGTACAGAAATTGCGGTTTTGCAATATGATTGTGTTGAAAAGTTCCTAATAAATTATTTGAACTCCTAATATTTGATTAAAACTTGTTTTGCGGTCCTTTTTGTAGAGGTTTAAGACGAGCAGGTCTAAATGGGCCTTTCAATGGACCCGTTGGAATTTTAACTAAGTAAAAAGTAAAGAAAATTGAGGTTTTGCAATATAATTGTGTTGAAAAGATCCTAATAAATTATTTGAACTCCTAATATTTGAATAAAACTTGTTTTGCAGTCCTTTTTGTAGAGGTTTCAGACGAGCGGGTCGAAACGGGCCTTTCAATGGACCCGTTGGAATTTTAACTGAGTAAAAAGTACAGAAATTGAGGTTTTGCAATATAATTGATTTGAAAAGCTCCTAATCAATTATTTGAACTCCTAATATTTGAAAAAAACATTTTTGTGGTCATTTTTGTAGAGGTTTCGGACGAGCTGGTCTAAATGGGCCTTTCAATGGACCCGTTGGAATTTTAACTGAGTAAAAAGTACAGAAATTGAGGTTTTGCAATGTAATTGATTTGAAAAGCTCCTAATGAATTATTTGAACTCATAATATTTGAATAAAACATTTTTGTGGTCATTTTTGTAGAGGTTTCAGACGAGCGGGTCTAGATGGGCCTTTCAATAGACCCGTTGGAATTTTAACTGAGTAAAATGTACATAAATTGATGTTTTGCAAAATAATTGTGTTAAAAAGCTCCTAATCAATTACATGAACTCCTAAAATTTGATTAAAACTTGTTTTGCAGTCCTTTTTGTAGAGGTTTCGGACGAGCGGGTGGAAATGGGCCTTTCAATGGACCCGTTGGAATTTTAACTGAGTAAAAAGTACAGAAATTGATGTTTTGCAAGATAATTGTGTTGAAAAACTCCTAATCAATTATTTGACCTCCTAATATTTGAATAAAACATTTTTGCGGTCATTTTTGTAGAGGTTTCGGACGAGCAGGTCCAAATGGGCCTTTCAATGGACCCGTTGGAATTTTAACTGAGTAAAAAGTACAGAAATTGAGGTTTTGCAATATAATTGATTTGAAAAGCTCCTAATCAATTATTTGAACTCCTAATATTTGAATAAAACATTTTTGTGGTCATTTTTGTAGAGGTTTCGGACGAGCTGGTCTAAATGGGCCTTTCAATGGACCCGTTGGAATTTTAACTGAGTAAAAAGTACAGAAATTGATGTTTTGCAAGATAATTGTGTTGAAAAGCTCCTAATCAATTATTTGAACTCATAATATTTGAATAAAACATTTTTGTGGTCATTTTTGTAGAGGTTTCAGACGAGCGAGTCTAGATGGGCCTTTCAATAGACCCGTTGGAATTTTAACTGAGTAAAATGTACATAAATTGATGTTTTGCACAATAATTGTGTGAAAAAGCTCCTAATCAATTACATGAACTCCTAAAATTTGATTAAAACTTGTTTTGCAGTCCTTTTTGTAGAGGTTTCGGACGAGCGGGTCGAAATGGGCCTTTCAATGGACCCGTTGGAATTTTAACTGAGTAAAAAGTACAGGAATTGCAATTTTGCCATATAATTGCGTTGAAAAGCTCCTAATCAATTATTTGAACTCCGAATATTTGATTAAAACTTGTTTTGCGGTCCTTTTTGTAGAGGTTTCAGACGAGCATGTCTAAATGGGCCTTTCAATGGACCCGTTGGAATTTTAACTGAGTAAAAAGTACAAAAATTGCGGTTTTGCAATATAATTGTGTTGAAAAGCTCCTAATCAATTACATGAATTCCTAAAATTTGATTAAAACTTGTTTTGCAGTCCTTTTTGTAGAGGTTTCGGATGAGCGGGTCGAAATGGGCCTTTCAATGGACCTGTTTGAATTTTAACTGAGTAATAAGTACAGAAATTGAGGTTTTGCAATATAATTGTGCTGAAAAGCTCCTAATCAATTACATGAATTCCTAAAATTTGATTAAAACTTCTTTTGCAGTCCTTTTTGTGGAGGTTTCGGATGAGCGGGTCGAAATGGGCCTTTCAATGGACCCGTTGGAATTTTAAATGAGTAAAAAGTACATAAATTGAGGTTTTGCATTATAATTGTGTCGAAAAGCTCCAAATCAATTATTTGAACTCCTAATATTTGAATAAAACATTTTTGCGGTCCTCTTTGTAGAGGTTTCGGACGAGCTGGTCTAAATGGGCCTTTCAATGGACCCGTTGGAATTTTAACTGAGTAAAAAGTACAGAAATTGATGTTTTGCAAGATAATTGTGTTGAAAAACTCCTAATCAATTATTTGACCTCCTAATATTTGAATAAAACATTTTTGTGGTCCTTTTTGTAGAGGTTTCGGACGAGCAGGTCCAAATGGGCCTTTCAATGGACCCGTTGGAATTTTAACTGAGTAAAAAGTACAGAAATTGAGGTTTTGCAATATAATTGATTTGAAAAGCTCCTAATCAATTATTTGAACTCCTAATATTTGAATAAAACATTTTTGTGGTCATTTTTGTAGAGGTTTCGGACGAGCTGGTCTAAATGGGCCTTTCAATGGACCCGTTGGAATTTTAACTGAGTAAAAAGTACAGAAATTTATGTTTTGCAAGATAATTGTGTTGAAAAACTCCTAATCAATTATTTTAACTCCTAATATTTGAATAAATCATTTTTGTGGTCATTTTTGTAGAGGTTTCGGACGAGCTGGTCTAAATGGGCCTTTCAATGGACCCGTTGGAATTTTAACTGAGTAAAAAGTACAGAAATTGAGGTTTTGCAAAATAATTGTGTTGAAAAGCTCCTAATATATTATTGAAACTCCTAATATTTGATTAAAACTAGTTTTGTAGTCCTTTTTGTAGAGGTTTCGGACGAGTGGGTCGAAATGGGCCTTTTAAAGGACCCGTTGGAATTTTAACTGAGCAAAAAGTACAGAAATTGCGGTTTTGCAATATGATTGTGTTGAAAAGTTCCTAATAAATTATTTGAACTCCTAATATTTGATTAAAACTTGTTTTGCGGTCCTTTTTGTAGAGGTTTAAGACGAGCAGGTCTAAATGGGCCTTTCAATGGACCCGTTGGAATTTTAACTAAGTAAAAAGTAAAGAAAATTGAGGTTTTGCAATATAATTGTGTTGAAAAGATCCTAATAAATTATTTGAACTCCTAATATTTGAATAAAACTTGTTTTGCAGTCCTTTTTGTAGAGGTTTCAGACGAGCGGGTCGAAACGGGCCTTTCAATGGACCCGTTGGAATTTTAACTGAGTAAAAAGTACAGAAATTGAGGTTTTGCAATATAATTGATTTGAAAAGCTCCTAATCAATTATTTGAACTCCTAATATTTGAAAAAAACATTTTTGTGGTCATTTTTGTAGAGGTTTCGGACGAGCTGGTCTAAATGGGCCTTTCAATGGACCCGTTGGAATTTTAACTAAGTAAAAAGTACATAAATTGAGGTTTTGCAAAATAATTGTGTTGAAAAGCTCCTAATAAATTATTGAAACTCCTAATATTTGATTAAAACTAGTTTTGTAGTCCTTTTTGTAGAGGTTTCGGACGAGTGGGTCGTAATGGGCCTTTTAAAGGACCCGTTGGAATTTTAACTGAGTAAAAAGTACAGAAATTGCGGTTTTGCAATATGATTGTGTTGAAAAGCTCCTAATCAATTATTTGAACTCCTAATATTTGATTAAAACTTGTTTTGCAGTCCTTTTTGTAGAGGTTTCGGACGAGCAGGTCTAAATGGGCCTTTCAATGGACCCGTTGGAATTTTAACTAAGTAAAAAGTACAGAAATTGAGGTTTTGCAATATAATTGTGTTGAAAAGTTCCTAATCAATTACATGAACTCCTAAAATTTGATTAAAACTTGTTTTGCAGTCCTTTTTGTAGAGGTTTCAGATGAGCGGGTCGAAATGGGCCTTTCAATGGACCCGTTGGAATTTTAAATGAGTAAAAAGTACATAAATTGAGGTTTTGCAATATAATTGTGTTGAAAAGCTCCTAATCAATTATTTTAACTCCTAATATTTGAATAACACATTTTTGCGGTCCTCTTTGTAGGGGTTTCGGACGAGCTGGTCTAAATGGGCCTTTCAATGGACCCGTTTGAATTTTAACTGAGTAAAAAGTACAGAAATTGAGGTTTTGCAATATAATTGATTTGAAAAGCTCCTAATCAATTATTTGAACTCCTAATATTTGAATAAATCATTTTTGTGGTCAGTTTTGTAGAGGTTTCGGACGAGCTGGTCTAAATGGGCCTTTCAATGGACCCGTTGGAATTTTAACTGAGTAAAAAGTACAGAAATTGAGGTTTTGCAATATAATTGATTTGAAAAGCTCCTAATCAATTATTTGAACTCATAATATTTGAATAAAACATTTTTGTGGTAATTTTTGTAGAGGTTTCGGACGAGCGGGTCTAAATGGGCCTTTCAATAGACCCGTTGGAATTTTAAATGAGTAAAAAGTACATAAATTGAGGTTTTGCATTATAATTGTGTTGAAAAGCTCCAAATCAATTATTTGAACTCCTAATATTTGAATAAAACATTTTTGTGGTCCTTTTTGTAGAGGTTTCGGACGAGCTGGTCTAAATGGGCCTTTCAATGGACCCGTTGGAATTTTAACTGAGTAAAAAGTACAGAAATTGAGGTTTTGCAATATAATTGATTTGAAAAGCTCCTAATCAATTATTTGAACTCATAATATTTGAATAAAACATTTTTGTGGTCATTTTGGTAGAGGTTTCGGACGAGCGGGTCTAAATGGGCCTTTCAATAGACCCGTTGGAATTTTAACTGAGTAAAATGTACATAAATTGATGTTTTGCAAAATAATTGTGTTAAAAAGCTCCTAATCAATTACATGAACTCCTAAAATTTGATTAAAACTTGTTTTGTAGTCCTTTTTGTAGAGGTTTCGGACGAGTGGGTCGAAATGGGCCTTTCAATGGACCCGTTGGAATTTTTACTGAGTAAAAAGTACAGGAATTGCGCTTTTGCAATATAATTGCGTTGAAAAGCTCCTAATCAATTATTTGAACTACTAATATTTGATTAAAACTTGTTTTGCGGTCCTTTTTGTAGAGGTTTCGGACGAGCAGGTCTAAATGGGCCTTTCAATGGACCCATTGGAATTTTAACTAAGTAAAAAGTACAGAAATTGAGGTTTTGCAAAATAATTGTGTTGAAAAGCTCCTAATAAATTATTGAAACTCCTAATATTTGATTAAAACTAGTTTTGTAGTCCTTTTTGTAGAGGTTTCGGACGAGTGGGTCGAAATGGGCCTTTTAAAGGACCCGTTGGAATTTTAATTGAGTAAAAAGTACAGAAATTGCGGTTTTGCAATGTGATTGTGTTGAAAAGCTCCTAATCAATTATTTGAACTCCTAATATTTGATTAAAACTTGTTTTGCGGTCCTTTTTGTAGAGGTTTCGGAAGAGCAGGTCTAAATGGGCCTTTCAATGGACCCGTTGGAATTTTAACTAAGTAAAAAGTACAGAAATTGAGGTTTTGCAATATAATTGTGTTGAAAAGTTCCTAATCAATTACATGAACTCCTAAAATTTGATTAAAACTTGTTTTGCGGTCCTTTTTCTAGTGGTTTCGGACGAGCATGTCTAAATGGGCCTTTCAATGGACCCGTTGGAATTTTAACTGAGTTAAAAGTACAAAAATTGCGGTTTTGCAATATAATTGTGTTGAAAAGCTCCTAATCAATTACATGAATTCCTAAAATTTGATTAAAACTTGTTTTGCAGTCCTTTTTGTAGAGGTTTCAGATGAGCGGGTCGAAATGGGCCTTTCAATGGACCTGATTGAATTTTAACTGAGTAATAAGTACCGAAATTGAGGTTTTGCAATATAATTGTGCTGAAAAGCTCCTAATCAATTACATGAATTCCTAAAATTTGATTAAAACTTCTTTTGCAGTCCTTTTTGTAGAGGTTTCGGATGAGCGGGTCGAAATGGGCCTTTCAATGGACCCGTTGGAATTTTAAATGAGTAAAAAGTACATAAATTGAGGTTTTGCATTATAATTGTGTTGAAAAGCTCCAAATCAATTATTTGAACTCCTAATATTTGAATAAAACATTTTTGCGGTCCTTTTTGTAGAGGTTTCAGACGAGCAAGTCTAAATGGGCCTTTCAATGGACCCGTTGGAATTTTAACTAAGTAAAAAGTATAGAAATTGAGGTTTTGCAATATAATTGTGTTGATAAGATCCTAATAAATTATTTGAACTCCTAATATTTGAATAAAACTTCTTTTGCAGTCCTTTTTGTAGAGGTTTCAGACGAGCGGGTCGAAACGGGCCTTTCAATGGAGCCGTTGGAATTTTAACTGAGTAAAAAGTACAGAAATTGAGGTTTTGCAATATAATTGATTTGAAAAGCTCCTGATCAATTATTTGAACTCCTAATATTTGAATAAAACATTTTTGTGGTCATTTTTGTAGAGGTTTCGGACGAGCTGGTCTAAATGGGCCTTTCAATGGACCCGTTGGAATTTTAACTGAGTAAAAAGTACAGAAATTGATGTTTTGCAAGATAATTGTGTTGAAAAACTCCTAATCAATTATTTGAACTCCTAATATTTGAATAAAACATTTTTTCCGTCCTTTTTATAGAGGTTTCGGACGAGCAGGTCTAAATGGGCCTTTCAATGGACCCGTTGGAATTTTAAATGAGTAAAAAGTATAGAAATTGAGGTTTTGCAATATAATTGTGTTGAAAAGATCCTAATCAATTATTTGAACTCCTAATATCTGAATAAAACTTGTTTTGCAGTCCTTTTTGTAGAGGTTTCGGACGAGCGGGTCGAAACGGGCATTTCAATGGACCCGTTGGAATTTTAAATGTGTAAAAGGTACGAAAATTGAGGTTTTCCAATATAATTGTGTTGAAAAGCTCCTAATCATTTATTTGAATTCCTAAGATTTGAATAAAACATTTTTGCGGTCCTTTTTGTAGAGGTTTCGGACGAGAAGGTCTAAATGGGCCTTTCAATGGACCCGTTGGAATTTTAACTGAGTAAAAAGTACAGAAATTGAGGTTTTGCAATATAATTGATTTGAAAAGCTCCTAATCAATTATTTGAACTCATAATATTTGAATAAAACATTTTTGTGGTCATTTTTGTAGAGGTTTCAGACGAGCGGGTCTAGATGGGCCTTTCAATAGACCCGTTGGAATTTTAACTGAGTAAAATGTACATAAATTGATGTTTTGCAAAATAATTGTGTTAAAAAGCTCCTAATCAATTACATGAACTCCTAAAATTTGATTAAAACTTGTTTTGCAGTCCTTTTTGTAGAGGTTTCGGACGAGCGGGTCGAAATGGGCCTTTCAATGGACCCGTTGGAATTTTAACTGAGTAAAAAGTACAGGAATTGCAATTTTGCCATATAATTGCGTTGAAAAGCTCCTAATCAATTATTTGAACTCCGAATATTTGATTAAAACTTGTTTTGCGGTCCTTTTTGTAGAGGTTTCAGACGAGCATGTCTAAATGGGCCTTTCAATGGACCCGTTGGAATTTTAACTGAGTAAAAAGTACAAAAATTGCGGTTTTGCAATATAATTGTGTTGAAAAGCTCCTAATCAATTACATGAATTCCTAAAATTTGATTAAAACTTGTTTTGCAGTCCTTTTTGTAGAGGTTTCGGATGAGCGGGTCGAAATGGGCCTTTCAATGGACCTGTTTGAATTTTAACTGAGTAATAAGTACAGAAATTGAGGTTTTGCAATATAATTGTGCTGAAAAGCTCCTAATCAATTACATGAATTCCTAAAATTTGATTAAAACTTCTTTTGCAGTCCTTTTTGTGGAGGTTTCGGATGAGCGGGTCGAAATGGGCCTTTCAATGGACCCGTTGGAATTTTAAATGAGTAAAAAGTACATAAATTGAGGTTTTGCATTATAATTGTGTCGAAAAGCTCCAAATCAATTATTTGAACTCCTAATATTTGAATAAAACATTTTTGCGGTCCTCTTTGTAGAGGTTTCGGACGAGCTGGTCTAAATGGGCCTTTCAATGGACCCGTTGGAATTTTAACTGAGTAAAAAGTACAGAAATTGATGTTTTGCAAGATAATTGTGTTGAAAAACTCCTAATCAATTATTTGACCTCCTAATATTTGAATAAAACATTTTTGCGGTCATTTTTGTAGAGGTTTCGGACGAGCAGGTCCAAATGGGCCTTTCAATGGACCCGTTGGAATTTTAACTGAGTAAAAAGTACAGAAATTGAGGTTTTGCAATATAATTGATTTGAAAAGCTCCTAATCAATTATTTGAACTCCTAATATTTGAATAAAACATTTTTGTGGTCATTTTTGTAGAGGTTTCGGACGAGCTGGTCTAAATGGGCCTTTCAATGGACCCGTTGGAATTTTAACTGAGTAAAAAGTACAGAAATTTATGTTTTGCAAGATAATTGTGTTGAAAAACTCCTAATCAATTATTTTAACTCCTAATATTTGAATAAATCATTTTTGTGGTCATTTTTGTAGAGGTTTCGGACGAGCTGGTCTAAATGGGCCTTTCAATGGACCCGTTGGAATTTTAACTGAGTAAAAAGTACAGAAATTGAGGTTTTGCAAAATAATTGTGTTGAAAAGCTCCTAATATATTATTGAAACTCCTAATATTTGATTAAAACTAGTTTTGTAGTCCTTTTTGTAGAGGTTTCGGACGAGTGGGTCGAAATGGGCCTTTTAAAGGACCCGTTGGAATTTTAACTGAGCAAAAAGTACAGAAATTGCGGTTTTGCAATATGATTGTGTTGAAAAGTTCCTAATAAATTATTTGAACTCCTAATATTTGATTAAAACTTGTTTTGCGGTCCTTTTTGTAGAGGTTTAAGACGAGCAGGTCTAAATGGGCCTTTCAATGGACCCGTTGGAATTTTAACTAAGTAAAAAGTAAAGAAAATTGAGGTTTTGCAATATAATTGTGTTGAAAAGATCCTAATAAATTATTTGAACTCCTAATATTTGAATAAAACTTGTTTTGCAGTCCTTTTTGTAGAGGTTTCAGACGAGCGGGTCGAAACGGGCCTTTCAATGGACCCGTTGGAATTTTAACTGAGTAAAAAGTACAGAAATTGAGGTTTTGCAATATAATTGATTTGAAAAGCTCCTAATCAATTATTTGAACTCCTAATATTTGAAAAAAACATTTTTGTGGTCATTTTTGTAGAGGTTTCGGACGAGCTGGTCTAAATGGGCCTTTCAATGGACCCGTTGGAATTTTAACTGAGTAAAAAGTACAGAAATTGAGGTTTTGCAATGTAATTGATTTGAAAAGCTCCTAATGAATTATTTGAACTCATAATATTTGAATAAAACATTTTTGTGGTCATTTTTGTAGAGGTTTCAGACGAGCGGGTCTAGATGGGCCTTTCAATAGACCCGTTGGAATTTTAACTGAGTAAAATGTACATAAATTGATGTTTTGCAAAATAATTGTGTTAAAAAGCTCCTAATCAATTACATGAACTCCTAAAATTTGATTAAAACTTGTTTTGCAGTCCTTTTTGTAGAGGTTTCGGACGAGCGGGTGGAAATGGGCCTTTCAATGGACCCGTTGGAATTTTAACTGAGTAAAAAGTACAGAAATTGATGTTTTGCAAGATAATTGTGTTGAAAAACTCCTAATCAATTATTTGACCTCCTAATATTTGAATAAAACATTTTTGCGGTCATTTTTGTAGAGGTTTCGGACGAGCAGGTCCAAATGGGCCTTTCAATGGACCCGTTGGAATTTTAACTGAGTAAAAAGTACAGAAATTGAGGTTTTGCAATATAATTGATTTGAAAAGCTCCTAATCAATTATTTGAACTCCTAATATTTGAATAAAACATTTTTGTGGTCATTTTTGTAGAGGTTTCGGACGAGCTGGTCTAAATGGGCCTTTCAATGGACCCGTTGGAATTTTAACTGAGTAAAAAGTACAGAAATTGATGTTTTGCAAGATAATTGTGTTGAAAAGCTCCTAATCAATTATTTGAACTCATAATATTTGAATAAAACATTTTTGTGGTCATTTTTGTAGAGGTTTCAGACGAGCGAGTCTAGATGGGCCTTTCAATAGACCCGTTGGAATTTTAACTGAGTAAAATGTACATAAATTGATGTTTTGCACAATAATTGTGTGAAAAAGCTCCTAATCAATTACATGAACTCCTAAAATTTGATTAAAACTTGTTTTGCGGTCCTTTTTGTAGAGGTTTCGGACGAGCAGGTCCAAATAGGCCTTTCAATGGACCCGTTGGAATTTTAACTGAGTAAAAAGTACAGAAATTGAGGTTTTGCAATATAATTGATTTGAAAAGCTCCTAATCAATTATTTGAACTCCTAATATTTGAATAAAACATTTTTGTGGTCATTTTTGTAGAGGTTTCGGACGAGCTGGTCTAAATGGGCCTTTCAATGGACCCGTTGGAATTTTAACTGAGTAAAAAGTACAGAAATTGATGTTTTGCAAGATAACTGTGTTGAAAAACTCCTAATCAATTATTTGAACTCCTAATATTTGAATAAAACATTTTTTCCGTCCTTTTTATAGAGGTTTCGGACGAGCAGGTCTAAATGGGCCTTTCAATGGACCCGTTGGAATTTTAAATGAGTAAAAAGTATAGAAATTGAGGTTTTGCAATATAATTGTGTTGAAAAGATCCTAATAAATTATTTGAACTCCTAATATTTGAATAAAACTTCTTTTGCAGTCCTTTTTGCAGAGGTTTCAGACGAGCGGGTCGAAACGGGCCTTTCAATGGACCCGTTGGAATTTTAAATGAGTAAAAAGTACGAAAATTGAGGTTTTGCAATATAATTGTGTTGAAAAGCTCCTAATCATTTATTTGAATTCCTAAGATTTGAATAAAACATTTTTGCGGTCCTTTTTGTAGAGGTTTCGGACGAGCAGGTCTAAATGGGCCTTTCAATGGACCCGTTGGAATTTTAAATGAGTAAAAAGTACAGAAATTGCAGTTTTGCAATATAATTGTGTTGAAAAGCTCCTAATCAATTATTTGAACTCCTAATATTTGATTAAAACTTGTTTTGCGGTCCTTTTTGTAGAGGTTTCGGACGAGCAGGTCTAAATGAACCTTTCAATAGACCCGTTGGAATTTTGACTGAGTAAAAAGTACAGAAATTGAGGTTTTGCAATATAATTGTGTTGAAAAGCTCCTAAGCAATTATTTGAACTCCTAATATTTGAATAAACATATTTGCGGTCCTTTTTGTAGAGGTTTCGGACAAGGAGGTCTAAATGGGCCTTTCAATGGACCAGTAGGAATTTTAACTGAGTAAAAAGTACAAAAGTTGATGTTTTGCAAAATAATTGATTTGAAAAGCTCCTAATCAATTATTTGAACTCCTAATATTTGAATAAAACATTTTTGCGGTCCTTTTTGTAGAGGTTTCGGACGAGCTGGTCTAAATGGGCCTTTCAATGGACCCTTTGGAATTTTAACTGAGTAAAAAGTACAGAAATTGAGGTTTTGCAATATAATTGATTTGAAAAGCTCCTAATCAATTATTTGACCTCCTAATATTTGAATAAAACATGTTTGCGGTCCTTTTTGTAGAGGTTTCGGACGAGCAGGTCCAAATGGGCCTTTCAATGGACCCGTTGGAATTTTAACTGAGTAAAAAGTACAGAAATTGAGGTTTTGCAATATAATTGATTTGAAAAGCTCCTAATCAATTATTTGAACTCCTAATATTTGACTAAAACATTTTTGTGGTCATTTTTGTAAAGGTTTCGGACGAGCAGGTCCAAATGGGCCTTTCAATGTACCCGTTGGAATTTTAACTGAGTAAAAAGTACAGAAATTGAGGTTTTGAAATATAATTGATTTGAAAAGCTCCTAATCAATTATTTGAACTCCTAATATTTGAATAAAACATTTTTGTGGTCATTTTTGTAGAGGTTTCGGACAAGCTGGTCTAAATGGGCCTTTCAATGGACCCGTTGGAATTTTAACCGAGTAAAAAGTACAGAAATTGATGTTTTGCAAGATAATTGTGTTGAAAAACTCCTAATCAATTATTTGAACTCCTAATATTTGAATAAAACATTTTTTCCGTCCTTTTTATAGAGGTTTCGGACCAGCAGGTCTAAATGGGCCTTTCAATGGACCCGTTGGAATTTTAAATGAGTAAAAAGTATAGAAATTGAGGTTTTGCAATATAATTGTGTTGAAAAGATCCTAATCAATTATTTGAACTCCTAACATCTGAATAAAACTTGTTTTACAGTCCTTTTTGTAGAGGTTTCGGACGAGCGGGTCGAAACGGGCCTTTCAATGGACCCGTTGGAATTTTAAATGAGTAAAAAGTACGAAAATTGAGGTTTTGCAATATAATTGTGTTGAAAAGCTCCTAATCATTTATTTGAATTCCTAAGATTTGAATAAAACATTTTTGCGGTCCTTTTTGTAGAGGTTTCGGACGAGAAGGTCTAAATGGGCCTTTCAATGGACCCGTTGGAATTTTAACTGAGTAAAAAGTACAGAAATTGAGGTTTTGCAATATAATTGATTTGAAAAGCTCCTAATCAATTATTTGAACTCATAATATTTGAATAAAACATTTTTGTGGTCATTTTGGTAGAGGTTTCGGACGAGCGGGTCTAAATGGGCCTTTCAATAGACCCGTTGGAATTTTAACTGAGTAAAATGTACATAAATTGATGTTTTGCAAAATAATTGTGTTAAAAAGCTCCTAATCAATTACATGAACTCCTAAAATTTGATTAAAACTTGTTTTGTAGTCCTTTTTGTGGAGGTTTCGGACGAGCGGGTCGAAATGGGCCTTTCAATGGACCCGTTGGAATTTTAACTGAGTAAAAAGTACAGGAATTGCGGTTTTGCAATATAATTGCGTTGAAAAGCTCCTAATCAATTATTTGAACTACTAATATTTGATTAAAACTTGTTTTGCGGTCCTTTTTGTAGAGGTTTCGGACGAGCAAGTCTAAATGGGCCTTTCAATGGACCCGTTGGAATTTTAAATGAGTAAAAAGTACAGAAATTGCAGTTTTGAAATATAATTGTTTTGAAAAGCTCCTAATCAATTATTTGAACTCCTAATATTTGATTAAAACTTGTTTTGCGGTCCTTTTTGTAGAGGTTTCGGACGAGCAGGTCTAAATGAACCTTTCAATGGACCCGTTGGAATTTTGACTGAGTAAAAAGTACAGAAATTGAGGTTTTGCAATATAATTGTGTTGAAAAGCTCCAAAGCAATTATTTGAACTCCTAATATTTGAATAAAACATTTTTGCAGTCCTTTTTGTAGAGGTTTCAGTCAAGGAGGTCTAAATGGGCCTTTCAATGGACCCGTAGGAATTTTAACTGAGTAAAAAGTACAAAAGTTGATGTTTTGAAAAATAATTGATTTGAAAAGCTCCTAATCAATTATTTGAACTCCTAATATTTGAATAAAACATTTTTGCGGTCCTTTTTGTAGAGGTTTCGGACGAGCAGGTATAAATGGGCCTTTCAATGGACCCTTTGGAATTTTAACTGAGTAAAAAGTACAGGAATTGCGATTTTGCCATATAATTGCGTTGAAAAGCTCCTAATCAATTATTTGAACTCCGAATATTTGATTAAAACTTGTTTTGCGGTCCTTTTTGTAGAGGTTTCGGACGAGCATGTCTAAATGGGTCTTTCAATGGACCCGTTGGAATTTTAACTGAGTAAAAAGTACAAAAATTGCGGTTTTGCAATATAATTGTGTTGAAAAGCTCCTAATCAATTACATGAATTCCTAAAATTTGATTAAAACTTCTTTTGCAGTCCTTTTTGTAGAGGTTTCGGATGAGCGGGTCGAAATGGGCCTTTCAATGGACCCGTTGGAATTTTAAATGAGTAAAAAGTACATAAATTGAGGTTTTGCATTATAATTGTGTTGAAAAGCTCCAAATCAATTATTTGAACTCCTAATATTTGAATAAAACATTTTTGCGGTCCTCTTTGTAGAGGTTTTGGACGAGCTGGTCTAAATGGGCCTTTCAATGGACCCGTTGGAATTTTAACTGAGTAAAAAGTACAGAAATTGATGTTTTGCAAGATAATTGTGTTGAAAAACTCCTAATCAATTATTTGACCTCCTAATATTTGAATAAAACATTTTTGCGGTCCTTTTTGTAGAGGTTTCGGACGAGCAGGTCCAAATGGGCCTTTCAATGGACCCGTTGGAATTTTAACTGAGTAAAAAGTACAGAAATTGAGGTTTTGCAATATAATTGATTTGAAAAGCTCCTAATCAATTATTTGAACTCCTAATATTTGAATAAAACATTTTTGTGGTCATTTTTGTAGAGGTTTCGGACGAGCTGGTCTAAATGGGCCTTTCAATGGACCCGTTGGAATTTTAACTGAGTAAAAAGTACAGAAATTTATGTTTTGAAAGATAATTGTGTTGAAAAACTCCTAATCAATTATTTGAACTCCTAATATTTGAATAAATCATTTTTGTGGTCATTTTTGTAGAGGTTTCGGACGAGCTGGTCTAAATGGGCCTTTCAATGGACCCGTTGGAATTTTAACTGAGTAAAAAGTACAGAAATTGAGGTTTTGCAAAATAATTGTGTTGAAAAGCTCCTAATAAATTATTGAAACTCCTAATATTTGATTAAAACTAGTTTTGTAGTCCTTTTTGTAGAGGTTTCGGACGAGTGGGTCGAAATGGGCCTTTTAAAGGACCCGTTGGAATTTTAACTGAGTAAAAAGTACAGAAATTGAGGTTTTGCAATATGATTGTGTTGAAAAGCTCCTAATCAATTATTTGAACTCCTAATATTTGATTAAAACTTGTTTTGCGGTCCTTTTTGTAGAGGTTTCAGACGAGCAGGTCTAAATGGGCCTTTCAATGGACCCGTTGGAATTTTAACTAAGTAAAAAGTACAGAAATTGAGGTTTTGCAATATAATTGTGTTGAAAGATCCTAATAAATTATTTGAACTCCTAATATTTGAATAAAACTTCTTTTGCAGTCCTTTTTGTAGAGGTTTCAGACGAGCGGGTCGAAACGGGCCTTTCAATGGACCCGTTGGAATTTTAACTGAGTAAAAAGTACAGAAATTGAGGTTTTGCAATATAATTGATTTGAAAAGCTCCTAATCAATTATTTGAACTCATAATATTTGAATAAAACATTTTTGTGGTCATTTTGGTAGAGGTTTCGGACGAGCGGGTCTAAATGGGCCTTTCAATAGACCCGTTGGAATTTTAACTGAGTAAAATGTACATAAATTGATGTTTTGCAAAATAATTGTGTTAAAAAGCTCCTAATCAATTACATGAACTCCTAAAATTTGATTAAAACTTGTTTTGTAGTCCTTTTTGTGGAGGTTTCGGACGAGCGGGTCGAAATGGGCCTTTCAATGGACCCGTTGGAATTTTAACTGAGTAAAAAGTACAAGAATTGCGGTTTTGCAATATAATTGCGTTGAAAAGCTCCTAATCAATTATTTGAACTACTAATATTTGATTAAAACTTGTTTTGCGGTCCTTTTTGTAGAGGTTTCGGACGAGCAGGTCTAAATGGGCCTTTCAATGGACCCGTTGGAATTTTAAATGAGTAAAAAGTACAGAAATTGCAGTTTTGAAATATAATTGTTTTGAAAAGCTCCTAATCAATTATTTGAACTCCTAATATTTGATTAAAACTTGTTTTGCGGTCCTTTTTGTAGAGGTTTCGGACGAGCAGGTCTAAATGAACCTTTTAATGGACCCGTTGGAATTTTGACTGAGTAAAAAGTACAGAAATTGAGGTTTTGCAATATAATTGTGTTGAAAAGCTCCAAAGCAATTATTTGAACTCCTAATATTTGAATAAAACATTTTTGCAGTCCTTTTTGTAGAGGTTTCGGTCAAGGAGGTCTAAATGGGCCTTTCAATGGACCCGTAGGAATTTTAACTGAGTAAAAAGTACAAAAGTTGATGTTTTGAAAAATAATTGATTTGAAAAGCTCCTAATCAATTATTTGAACTCCTAATATTTGAATAAAACATTTTTGCGGTCCTTTTTGTAGAGGTTTCGGACGAGCAGGTATAAATGGGCCTTTCAATGGACCCTTTGGAATTTTAACTGAGTAAAAAGTACAGGAATTGCGATTTTGCCATATAATTGCGTTGAAAAGCTCCTAATCAATTATTTGAAGTCCGAATATTTGATTAAAACTTGTTTTGCGGTCCTTTTTGTAGAGGTTTCGGACGAGCATGTCTAAATGGGTCTTTCAATGGACCCGTTGGAATTTTAACTGAGTAAAAAGTACAAAAATTGCGGTTTTGCAATATAATTGTGTTGAAAAGCTCCTAATCAATTACATGAATTCCTAAAATTTGATTAAAACTTGTTTTGCAGTCCTTTTTGTAGAGGTTTCGGATGAGCGGGTCGAAATGGGCCTTTCAATGGACCTGTTTGAATTTTAACTGAGTAATAAGTACAGAAATTGAGGTTTTGCAATATAATTGTGCTGAAAAGCTCCTAATCAATTACATGAATTCCTAAAATTTGATTAAAACTTCTTTTGCAGTCCTTTTTGTAGAGGTTTCGGATGAGCGGGTCGAAATGGGCCTTTCAATGGACCCGTTGGAATTTTAAATGAGTAAAAAGTACATAAATTGAGGTTTTGCATTATAAATGTGTTGAAAAGCTCCAAATCAATTATTTGAACTCCTAATATTTGAATAAAACATTTTTGCGGTCCTCTTTGTAGAGGTTTTGGACGAGCTGGTCTAAATGGGCCTTTCAATGGACCCGTTGGAATTTTAACTGAGTAAAAAGTACAGAAATTGATGTTTTGCAAGATAATTGTGTTGAAAAACTCCTAATCAATTATTTGACCTCCTAATATTTGAATAAAACATTTTTGCGGTCCTTTTTGTAGAGGTTTCGGACGAGCAGGTCCAAATGGGCCTTTCAATGGACCCGTTGGAATTTTAACTGAGTAAAAAGTACAGAAATTGAGGTTTTGCAATATAATTGATTTGAAAAGCTCCTAATCAATTATTTGAACTCCTAATATTTGAATAAAACATTTTTGTGGTCATTTTTGTAGAGGTTTCGGACGAGCTGGTCTAAATGGGCCTTTCAATGGACCCGTTGGAATTTTAACTGAGTAAAAAGTACAGAAATTGATGTTTTGCAATATAATTGTGTTGAAAAACTCCTAATCAATTATTTGAACTCCTAATATTTGAATAAAACATTTTTTCCGTCCTTTTTATAGAGGTTTCGCACGAACAAGTCTAAATGGGCCTTTCAATGGACCCGTTGGAATTTTAAATGAGTAAAAAGTATAGAAATTGAGATTTTGCAATATAATTGTGTTGAAAAGATCCTAATCAATTATTTGAACTCCTAATATCTGAATAAAACTTGTTTTGCAGTCCTTTTTGTAGAGGTTTCGGACGAGCGGGTCGAAACGGGCATTTTAATGGACCCGTTGGAATTTTAAATGAGTAAAAAGTACGAAAATTGAGGTTTTGCAATATAATTGTGTTGAAAAGCTCCTAATCATTTATTTGAATTCCTAATATTTGCATAAAACATTTTTGCGGTCCTTTTTGTAGAGGTTTTGGACGAGATGGTCTAAATGGGCCTTTCAATGGACCCGTTGGAATTTTAACTGAGTAAAAAGTACAGAAATTGAGGTTTTGCAATATAATTGATTTGAAAAGCTCCTAATCAATTATTTGAACTCCTAATATTTGAATAAAACATTTTTGTGGTCATTTTTGTAGAGGTTTCGGACGAGCTGGTCTAAATGGGCCTTTCAATGGACCCGTTGGAATTTTAACTGAGTAAAAAGTACAGAAATTGATGTTTTGCAATATAATTGTGTTGAAAAACTCCTAATCAATTATTTGAACTCCTAATATTTGAATAAAACATTTTTTCCGTCCTTTTTATAGAGGTTTCGCACGAGCAGGTCTAAATGGGCCTTTCAATGGACCCGTTGGAATTTTAAATGAGTAAAAAGTATAGAAATTGAGATTTTGCAATATAATTGTGTTGAAAAGATCCTAATCAATTATTTGAACTCCTAATATCTGAATAAAACTTGTTTTGCAGTCCTTTTTGTAGAGGTTTCGGACGAGCGGGTCGAAACGGGCATTTTAATGGACCCGTTGGAATTTTAAATGAGTAAAAAGTACGAAAATTGAGGTTTTGCAATATAATTGTGTTGAAAAGCTCCTAATCATTTATTTGAATTCCTAATATTTGAATAAAACATTTTTGCGGTCCTTTTTGTAGAGGTTTTGGACGAGATGGTCTAAATGGGCCTTTCAATGGACCCGTTGGAATTTTAACTGAGTAAAAAGTACAGAAATTGAGGTTTTGCAATATAATTGATTTGAAAAGCTCCTAATCAATTATTTGAACTCATAATATTTGAATAAAACATTTTTGTGGTCATTTTTGTAGAGGTTTCAGACGAGCGGGTCTAGATGGGCCTTTCAATAGACCCGTTGGAATTTTAACTGAGTAAAATGTACATAAATTGATGTTTTGCAAAATAATTGTGTTAAAAAGCTCCTAAACAATTACATGAACTCCTAAAATTTGATTAAAACTTGTTTTGTAGTCCTTTTTGTAGAGGTTTCGGATGAGCGGGTCGAAATGGGCCTTTTAATGGACCTGTTGGAATTTTAAATGAGTAAAAAGTACATAAATTGAGGTTTTGCAATATAATTGTGTTGAAAAGCTCCTAATCAATTATTTGAACTCATAATATTTGAATAAAACATTTTTGTGGTAATTTTTGTAGAGGTTTCGGACGAGCGGGTCTAAATGGGCCTTTCAATAGACCCGTTGGAATTTTAAATGAGTAAAAAGTACATAAATTGAGGTTTTGCATTATAATTGTGTTGAAAAGCTCCAAATCAATTATTTAAACTCCTAATATTTGAATAAAACATTTTTGTGGTCATTTTTGTAGAGGTTTCGGACGAGCTGGTCCAAATGGGCCTTTCAATGGACCCGTTGGAATTTTAAATGAGTAAAAAGTACAGAAATTGATGTTTTGCAAGATAATTGTGTTGAAAAACTCCTAATCAATTATTTGAAGTCCTAATATTTGAATAAAACTTTTTTTCCGTCCTTTTTATAGAGGTTTCGGACGAGCAGGTCTAAATGGGCCTTTCAATGGACCCGTTGGAATTTTAAATGAGTAAAAAGTATAGAAATTGAGGTTTTGCAATATAATTGTGTTGAAAAGATCCTAATAAATTATTTGAACTCCTAATATTTGAATAAAACTTCTTTTGCAGTCCTTTTTGTAGAGGTTTCGGACGAGCGGGTCGAAACGGGCCTTTCAATGGACCCGTTGGAATTTTAAATGAGTAAAAAGTACGAAAATTGAGGTTTTGCAATATAATTGTGTTGAAAAGCTCCTAATCATTTATTTGAATTCCTAAGATTTGAATAAAACATTTTTGCGGTCCTTTTTGTAGAGGTTTCGGACGAGAAGGTCTAAATGGGCCTTTCAATAGACCCGTTGGAATTTTAACTGAGTAAAAAGTACAGAAATTGAGGTTTTGCAATATAATTGATTCGAAAAGCTCCTAATCAATTATTTGAACTCATAATATTTGAATAAAATATTTTTGTGGTCATTTTTGTAGAGGTTTCAGACGAGCGGGTCTAGATGGGCCTTTCAATAGACCCGTTGGAATTTTAACTGAGTAAAATGTACATAAATTGATGTTTTGCAAAATAATTGTGTTAAAAAGCTCCTAATCAATTACATGAACTCCTAAAATTTGATTAAAACCTGTTTTGCAGTCTTTTTTGTAGAGGTTTCGGACGAGCGGGTCAAAATGGGCCTTTCAATGGACACGTTGGAATTTTAACTGAGTAAAAAGTACAGAAATTGAGGTTTTGCAATATAATTGTGTTGAAAAGCTCCTAATCAACTACATGAACTCCTAAAATTTGATTAAAACTTGTTTTGCAGTCTTTTTTGTAGAGGTTTCGGACGAGCGGGTCAAAATGGGCCTTTCAATGGACACGTTGGAATTTTAACAGAGTAAAAAGTACAGAAATTGAAGTTTTGCAATATAATTGTGTTGAAAAGCTTCTAATCAATTATTTGGTCTCCTAATATTTGAATAAAACATTTTTGCGGTCCTTTTTGTAGAGGTTTCTGACGAGCAGGTCTAAATGGGCCTTTCAATGGACCCGTTGGAATTTTAGCTGAGTAAAAAGTACATAAATTGAGGTTTTGCAATATAATTGATTTGAAAAGCTCCTAATCAATTATTTGAACTCCTAATATTTAAATAAAACATTTTTGCGGTCTTTTTTGTAGAAGTTTCGGACGAGCAGGTCTAAATGGGTCTTTCAATGGACCCGTTGGAATTTTAACTGAGTAAAAAGTACAGAAATTGAAGTTTTCCAATATAATTGTGTTGAAAATCTCCTAATCAATTATTTGATCTCCTAATATTTGAATAAAACATTTTTGCTATCCTTTTTGTAGAGGTTTCTGACGAGGAGGTCTAAATGGGCCTTTCAATGGACCCGTTGGAATTTTAACTGAGTAGAAAGTACAGAAATTGAGGTTTTGTAATATAATTGATTTGAAAAGCTCCTAATCAATTATTTCAACTCCTAATATTTGAATAAAACATTTTTGCGGTCCTTTTTGTAGAGGTTTCGGACGAGCAGGTCTAAATGGGCCTTTCAATGGACCCGTTGGAATTTTAACTGAGTAAAAAGTACAGAAATTGAGGTTTTGCAATATAATTGTGTTGAAAAGCTCCTAATCAACTACATGAACTCCTAAAATTTGATTAAAACTTGTTTTGCAGTCTTTTTTGTAGAGGTTTCGGACGAGCGGGTCAAAATGGGCCTTTCAATGGACACGTTGGAATTTTAACAGAGTAAAAAGTACAGAAATTGAAGTTTTGCAATATAATTGTGTTGAAAAGCTTCTAATCAATTATTTGATCTCCTAATATTTGAATAAAACATTTTTGCGGTCCTTTTTGTAGAGGTTTCTGACGAGCAGGTCTAAATGGGCCTTTCAATGGACCCGTTGGAATTTTAGCTGAGTAAAAAGTACATAAATTGAGGTTTTGCAATATAATTGATTTGAAAAGCTCCTAATCAATTATTTGAACTCCTAATATTTAAATAAAACATTTTTGCGGTCCTTTTTGTAGAAGTTTCGGACGAGCAGGTCTAAATGGGTCTTTCAATGGACCCGTTGGAATTTTAACTGAGTAAAAAGTACAGAAATTGAAGTTTTCCAATATAATTGTGTTGAAAATCTCCTAATCAATTATTTGATCTCCTAATATTTGAATAAAACATTTTTGCTATCCTTTTTGTAGAGGTTTCTGACGAGGAGGTCTAAATGGGCCTTTCAATGGACCCGTTGGAATTTTAACTGAGTAGAAAGTACAGAAATTGAGGTTTTGTAATATAATTGATTTGAAAAGCTCCTAATCAATTATTTCAACTCCTAATATTTGAATAAAACATTTTTGCGGTCCTTTTTGTAGAGGTTTCGGACGAGCAAGTCTAAATGGGCCTTTCAAAGGACCCGTTGGAATTTTAACTAAGTATAAAGTACAGAAATTGAGGTTTTGCAATATAATTGTGTTGAAAAGCTCCTAATCAATTATTTGAACTCCTAATATTTGAATAAAACATTTTTGCGGTCCTTTTTGTAGAGGTTTCAGACGAGTAGGTCTAAATGGGCCTTTCAATGGACCCGTTGGAATTTTAACTGAGTAAAAAGCATAGAAATTGAGGTTTTGCAATATAATTGTGTTGAAAAGATCCTAATCAATTACATGAACTCCTAAAATTTGATTAAAACTTGTTTTGCAGTCCTTTTTGTAGAGGTTTCGGACGAGCGGGTCTAAATGGGCCTTTCAATGGACCCGTTGGAATTTTAACTGAGTAAAAAGCATAGAAATTGAGGTTTTGCAATATAATTGTGTTGAAAAGATCCTAATCAATTACATGAACTCCTAAAATTTGATTAAAACTTGTTTTGCAGTCCTTTTTGTAGAGGTTTCGGACGAGCGGGTCGAAATGGGCCTTTCAATGGACACGTTGGAATTTTAACTGAGTAAAAAGTACAGAAATTGAGGTTTTGCAATATAATTGATTTGAAAAGCTCCTAATCAATTATTTGAACTCCTAATATTTGAATAAAACATTTTTGCGGTCCTTTTTGTTGAGGTTTCGGACGAGCAGGTCTAAATGGGCCTTTCAATGGACCCGCTGGAATTTTAACTAATTAGAAAGTACAGAAATTGAGGTTTTGCAATATAATTGATTTGAAAAGCTACTAATCATTTATTTGAACTCCTAATATTTGATTAAAACATTTTTGCGGTCTTTTTTTGTAGAGGTTACGGACGAGCAGGTCTAAATGTGTCTTTCAATGGACCCGTTGGAATTTTAAATGAGTAAAAAGTACAGAAATTGAGGTTTGGCAATATAATTGTGTTAAAAAGCTACTAATCAATTATTTGAACTCCTAATATTTGAATAAAACTTTTTTTGCAGACCTTTTTGTAGAGGTTTCGGACGAGCGGGTCGAAATGGGCCTTTCAATGGACCCGTTAGAATTTTAAATGAGTAAAAAGTACATAAATTGAGGTTTTGAAATATAATTATGTTGAAAAGCTCCTAAATAATTATTTGAACTCCTAATATTTGAATAAAACATTTTTGAAATATAATTATGTTGAAAAGCTCCTAATCAATTATTTGAACTCCTAATATTTGAATAAAACATTTTTGCGGTCCTTTTTGTAGAGGTTTCGGACGAGCAGGTCTAAATGGGCCTTTCAATGAACCTGTTGGAATTTTAACTGAGTAAAAAGTATAGAAATTGAGGTTTTGCAATATAATTGTGTTGAAAAGCTCCTAATCAATTATTTGATCTCCTAATATTTGAATAAAACATTTTTGCGGTCCTTTTTGTAGAGGTTTCTGACGAGCATGTCTAAATGGGCCTTTCAATGGACCCGTTGGAATTTTAACTGAGCAAAAAGTACAGAAATTGAGGTTTTGCAATATAATTGATTTGAAAAGCTCCTAATCAATTATTTGAACTCCTAATATTTGAATAAAACATTTTTGCGGTCCTTTTTGTAGAGGTTTCAAACGAGCAGGTCTAAATGGGCCTTTCAATGGACCCGTTGGAATTTTAACTGAGTAAAAAGTACAAAAATTGAGGTTTTGCAATATAATTGTGTTGAAAAGCTCCTAATCAATTACATGAACTCCTAAAATTTGATTAAAACTTGTTTTGCAGTCCTTTTTGTAAAGGTTTCGGACGAGCGGGTCGAAATGGGCCTTTCAATGGACACGTTGGAATTTTAACTGAGTAAAAAGTACAGAAATTGAGGTTTTGCAATATAATTGTGTTGAAAAGCTTCTAATCAATAATTTGATCTCCTAATATTTGAATAAAACATTTTTGCGGTTCTTTTTGTAGAGGTTTCGGACGAGCAGGTCTAAATGGGCCTTTCAATGGACCCGTTGTAATTTTAACTGAGTAAAAAGTACAGAAATTGAGGTTTTGCAATATAATTGATTTGAAAAGCTCCTAATCAATTATTTCAACTCCTAATATTTGATTAAAACTTGTTTTGCGGTCCTTTTTGTAGAGGTTTAAGACGAGCAGGTCTAAATGGGCCTTTCAATGGACCCGTTGGAATTTTAACTGAGTAAAAAGTACAGAAATTGAAGTTTTCCAATATAATTGTGTTGAAAATCTCCTAATCAATTATTTGATCTCCTAATATTTGAATAAAACATTTTTGCTATCCTTTTTGTAGAGGTTTCTGACGAGGAGGTCTAAATGGGCCTTTCAATGGACCCGTTGGAATTTTAACTGAGTAGAAAGTACAGAAATTGAGGTTTTGTAATATAATTGATTTGAAAAGCTCCTAATCAATTATTTCAACTCCTAATATTTGAATAAAACATTTTTGCGGTCCTTTTTGTAGAGGTTTCGGACGAGCAAGTCTAAATGGGCCTTTCAAAGGACCCGTTGGAATTTTAACTAAGTATAAAGTACAGAAATTGAGGTTTTGCAATATAATTGTGTTGAAAAGCTCCTAATCAATTATTTGAACTCCTAATATTTGAATAAAACATTTTTGCGGTCCTTTTTGTAGAGGTTTCAGACGAGTAGGTCTAAATGGGCCTTTCAATGGACCCGTTGGAATTTTAACTGAGTAAAAAGCATAGAAATTGAGGTTTTGCAATATAATTGTGTTGAAAAGATCCTAATCAATTACATGAACTCCTAAAATTTGATTAAAACTTGTTTTGCAGTCCTTTTTGTAGAGGTTTCGGACGAGCGGGTCGAAATGGGCCTTTCAATGGACCCGTTGGAATTTTAACTGAGTAAAAAGCATAGAAATTGAGGTTTTGCAATATAATTGTGTTGAAAAGATCCTAATCAATTACATGAACTCCTAAAATTTGATTAAAACTTGTTTTGCAGTCCTTTTTGTAGAGGTTTCGGACGAGCGGGTCGAAATGGGCCTTTCAATGGACACGTTGGAATTTTAACTGAGTAAAAAGTACAGAAATTGAGGTTTTGCAATATAATTGATTTGAAAAGCTCCTAATCAATTATTTGAACTCCTAATATTTGAATAAAACATTTTTGCGGTCCTTTTTGTTGAGGTTTCGGACGAGCAGGTCTAAATGGGCCTTTCAATGGACCCGCTGGAATTTTAACTAATTAGAAAGTACAGAAATTGAGGTTTTGCAATATAATTGATTTGAAAAGCTACTAATCATTTATTTGAACTCCTAATATTTGATTAAAACATTTTTGCGGTCTTTTTTTGTAGAGGTTACGGACGAGCAGGTCTAAATGTGTCTTTCAATGGACCCGTTGGAATTTTAAATGAGTAAAAAGTACAGAAATTGAGGTTTGGCAATATAATTGTGTTAAAAAGCTACTAATCAATTATTTGAACTCCTAATATTTGAATAAAACTTTTTTTGCAGACCTTTTTGTAGAGGTTTCGGACGAGCGGGTCGAAATGGGCCTTTCAATGGACCCGTTAGAATTTTAAATGAGTAAAAAGTACATAAATTGAGGTTTTGAAATATAATTATGTTGAAAAGCTCCTAAATAATTATTTGAACTCCTAATATTTGAATAAAACATTTTTGAAATATAATTATGTTGAAAAGCTCCTAATCAATTATTTGAACTCCTAATATTTGAATAAAACATTTTTGCGGTCCTTTTTGTAGAGGTTTCGGACGAGCAGGTCTAAATGGGCCTTTCAATGAACCTGTTGGAATTTTAACTGAGTAAAAAGTACAGAAATTGAGGTTTTGCAATATAATTGTGTTGAAAAGCTCCTAATCAATTATTTGATCTCCTAATATTTGAATAAAACATTTTTGCGGTCCTTTTTGTAGAGGTTTCTGACGAGCATGTCTAAATGGGCCTTTCAATGGACCCGTTGGAATTTTAACTGAGCAAAAAGTACAGAAATTGAGGTTTTGCAATATAATTGATTTGAAAAGCTCCTAATCAATTATTTGAACTCCTAATATTTGAATTAAACATTTTTGCGGTCCTTTTTGTAGAGGTTTCAAACGAGCAGGTCTAAATGGGCCTTTCAATGGACCCGTTGGAATTTTAACTGAGTAAAAAGTACAAAAATTGAGGTTTTGCAATATAATTGTGTTGAAAAGCTCCTAATCAATTACATGAACTCCTAAAATTTGATTAAAACTTGTTTTGCAGTCCTTTTTGTAAAGGTTTCGGACGAGCGGGTCGAAATGGGCCTTTCAATGGACACGTTGGAATTTTAACTGAGTAAAAAGTACAGAAATTGAGGTTTTGCAATATAATTGTGTTGAAAAGCTTCTAATCAATAATTTGATCTCCTAATATTTGAATAAAACATTTTTGCGGTTCTTTTTGTAGAGGTTTCGGACGAGCAGGTCTAAATGGGCCTTTCAATGGACCCGTTGTAATTTTAACTGAGTAAAAAGTACAGAAATTGAGGTTTTGCAATATAATTGATTTGAAAAGCTCCTAATCAATTATTTGAACTCCTAATATTTGAATAAAACATTTTTGCGGTCCTTTTTGTTGAGGTTTCGGACGAGCAGGTCTAAATGGGCCTTTCAATGGACCCGCTGGAATTTTAACTAATTAGAAAGTACATAAATTGAGGTTTTGCAATATAATTGATTTGAAAAGCTACTAATCATTTATTTGAACTCCTAATATTTGAATAAAACATTTTTGCGGTTCTTTTTGTAGAGGTTTCGGACGAGCAGGTCTAAATGGGCCTTTCAATGGACCCGTTGTAATTTTAACTGAGTAAAAAGTACAGAAATTGAGGTTTTACAATATAATTGTGTTGAAAAGCTCCTAATCAATTATTTGATCTCCTAATATTTGAATAAAACATTTTTGCAGTCCTTTTTGTAGAGGTTTCTGACGAGCATGTCTAAATGGGCCTTTCAATGGACCCGTTGGAATTTTAACTGAGCAAAAAGTACAGAAATTGAGGTTTTGCAATATAATTGATTTGAAAAGCTCCTAATCAATTATTTGAACTCCTAATATTTGAATAAAACATTTTTGCGATCCTTTTTGTAGAGGTTTCAGACGAGCAGGTCTAAATGGGCCTTTCAATGGACCCGTTGGAATTTTAACTGAGTAAAAAGAACAAAAATTGAGGTTTTGCAATATAATTGTGTTGAAAAGCTCCTAATCAATTACATGAACTCCTAAAATTTGATTAAAACTTGTTTTGCAGTCCTTTTTGTAAAGGTTTCGGACGAGCGGGTCGAAATGGGCCTTTCAATGGACACGTTGGAATTTTAACTGAGTAAAAAGTACAGAAATTGAGGTTTTGCAATATAATTGTGTTGAAAAGCTTCTAATCAATAATTTGATCTCCTAATATTTGAATAAAACATTTTTGCGGTCCTTTTTGTAGAGGTTTCTGACGAGCAGGTCTAAATGGGCCTTTCAATGGACCCGTTGGAATTTTAACTGAGTAAAAAGTACATAAATTGAGGTTTGGCAATATTATTGATTTGAAAAGCTCCTAATCAATTATTTTGGACTCCTAATATTTGAATAAAACATTTTTGCTGTCCTTTTTGTTGAGGTTTCGGAGGAGCAGGTCTAAATGGGCCTTTCAATGGACCCGTTGGAATTTTAACTGAGTAGAAAGTACAGAAATTGAGGTTTTGCAATATAATTGATTTGAAAAGCTCCTAATCAATTATTTGAACTCCTAATATTTGATTAAAACATTTTTGCGGTCTTTTTTGTAGAGGTTACGGACGAGCAGGTCTAAATGTGCCTTTCAATGGACCCGTTGGAATTTTTTTTTTGATGAAAGCTAGAGTGATTACAAGTAGTATCTGTTCTAAATATACTCTCAACCATTTGACAATGAACGCCCAATCACCCTGCTGCAGCTGCTGGTGCTCGAACCCGTGACCTCTAGGAACAACAACCGTTCCCTTAACCACTGAGTCAAGTTGGTTCGTGCACCCGTTGGAATTTTAAATGAGTAAAAAGTACAGAAATTGAGGTTTGGAAATATAATTGTGTTGAAAAGCTCCTAATCAATTATTTGAACTCCTAATATTTGAATAAAACCTTTTTTGCAGTCCTTTTTGAAGAGGTTTCGGACGAGCGGGTCGAAATGGGCCTTTCAATGGACCCGTTAGAATTTTAAATGAGTAAAAAGTACATAAATTGAGGTTTTAAAATATAATTGTGTTGAAAAGCTCCTAAGCAATTATTTGAACTCCTAATATTTGAATAAAACATTTTTGCGGTCCTTTTTGTAGAGGTTTCGGACGAGCAGGTCTAAATGGGCCTTTCAATGGACCCGTTGGAATTTTAACTGAGTAAAAAGTACAGAAATTGAGGTTTTGCAATATAATTGATTTGAAAAGCTCCTAATCAATTATTTGAACTCCTAATATTTGAATAAAACATTTTGCGGTCCTTTTTGTTGAGGTTTCGGACGAGCGGGTCGAAACGGGCCTTTCAATGGACCCGTTGGAATTTTAAATGAGTAAAAAGTACAGAAATTGAGGTTTTGCAATATAATTGATTTGAAAAGCTCCTAATCAATTTTCTGAACTCCCTATATTTGAATAAAACATTTTTGTGGTCCTTTTTGTAGAGGTTTCAGACGAGCAGGTCTAAATGGGCCTTTCAATGGACCCGTTGGAATTTTAACTGAGTAAAAAGTACATAAATTGATGTTTTGCAATATAATTGTGTTGAAAAGATCCTAATCAATTACATGAACTCCTAAAATTTGATTAAAACTTGTTTTGCAATCATTTTTGTAGAGGTTTCGGACGAGCGGGTCGAAATGGGCCTTTCAATGGACCCGTTGGAATTTTAACTGAGTAAAAAGTACAGAAATTGAGGTTTTGCAATATAATTGTGTTGAAAAGCTCCTAATAAATTACATGAACTCCTAAAATTTGATTAAAACTTGTTTTGCAGTCCTTTTTGTAGAGGTTTCGGACGAGCGGGTCGAAATGGGCCTTTCAATGGACCCGTTGGAATTTTAAATGAGTAAAAAGTACCTAAATTGAGGTTTTGAAATATAATTGTGTTGAAAAGCTCCTAATCAATTATTTTAACTCCTAATATTTGAATAAAACATTTTTGCGGTCCTTTTTGTAGAGGTTTCAGATGAGCAGGTCTAAATGGCATTTCAATGGACCCGTTGGAATTTTAACTGAGTAAAAAGTACAGAAATTGAGGTTTTGCAATATAATTGTGTCGAAAAGCTCCTAATCAATTATTTGAACTCCTAATATTTGAATAAAACATTTCTGCGGTCCTTTTTGTAGAGGTTTCGGACGAGCAGGTCGAAATGGGCCTTTCAATGGTCCTGTTGGAATTTTAAATGAGTAAAAAGTACAGAAATTGCGGTTTTGCAATATAATTGTGTTGAAAAGCTTTTAATCAATTACATGAATTCCTAAAATTTGTTTAAAACTTGTTTTGCAGTCCTTTTTGTAGAGGTTTCGGACGAGCGGGTTGAAATGGGCCTTTCAATGGACACGTTGCAATTTTAACTGAGTAAAAAGTACAGAAATTGAGGTTTTGCAATATAATTGTGTTGAAAAGCTCCTAATCAATTATTTGAACTCCTAATATTTGAATAAAACATTTTTGCGGTCCTTTTTGTAGAGGTTTCGAACGAGCATGTCTAAATGGCCTTTCAATGGACCCGTTGGAATTTTAACTGAGTAAAAAGTACATAAATTGATGTTTTGCAATATAATTGTGTTGAAAAGCTCCTATTCAATTACATGAACTCCTAAAATTTGATTAAAACTTGTTATGCAGTCCTTTTTGTGGAGGTTTCGGACGAGCAGGTGTAATTGGGCCTTTCAATGGACCCGTTGGAATTTTAACTGTGTAAAAAGTACATAAATTGAGGTTTGGAAATATAATTGTGTTGAAAAGCTCCTAATCAATTATTTGAACTCCTAATATTTGAATAAAACATTTCTGCGGTCCTTTTTGTAGAGGTTTCGGACGAGCAGGTCGAAATGGGCCTTTCAATGGACCTGTTGGAATTTTAAATGAGTAAAAAGTATAGAAACTGAGGTTTTGCAATATAATTGTGTTGAAAAGCTTTTAATCAATTACATGAATTCCTAAAATTTGATTAAAACTTGTTTTGCAGTCCTTTTTGTAGAGGTTTCGGACGAGCGGGTCGAAATGGGCCTTTCAATGGACCCGTTGGAATTTTAACTGAGTAAAAAGTACAGAAATTGAGGTTTTGCAATATAATTGTGTGCAAAAGCTCCTAATCAATTATTTGAACTCCTAATATTTGAATAAAACATTTTTGCGGTCCTTTTTGTAGAGGTTTCGGATGAGCATGTCTAAATGGCCTTTCAATGGACCCGTTGGAATTTTAACTGAGTAAAAAGTACATAAATTGATGTTTTGCAATATAATTGTGTTGAAAAGCTCCTATTCAATTACATGAACTCCTAAAATTTGATTAAAACTTGTTATGAAGTCCTTTTTGTGGAGGTTTCGGACGAGCAGGTCTAATTGGGCCTTTCAATGGACCCGTTGGAATTTTAACTGTGTAAAAAGTACATAAATTGAGGTTTGGCAATATAATTGTGTTGAAAAGCTCCTAATCAATTATTTGAACTCCTAATATTTGAATAAAACATTTCTGCGGTCCTTTTTGTAGAGGTTTCGGACGAGCAGGTCGAAATGGGCCTTTCAATGGACCTGTTGTAATTTTAAATGAGTAAAAAGTACAGAAATTGCGGTTTTGCAATATAATTGTGTTGAAAAGCTTTTAATCAATTACATGAATTCCTAAAATTTGATTAAAACTTGTTTTGCAGTCCTTTTTGTAGAGGTTTCGGACGAGCGGGTCGAAATGGGCCTTTCAATGGACACGTTGGAATTTTAACTGAGTAAAAAGTAAAGAAATTGAGGTTTTGCAATATAATTGTGTTGTAAAGCTCCTAATTAATTATTTGAACCCCTAATATTTGAATAAAACATTTTTGCGGTCCTTTTTGTAGAGGTTTCGGAAGAGCAGGTCTAAATGGGCCTTTCAATGGACCCGTTGGAATTTTAACTGAGTAAAAAGTACATAAATTGAGGTTTTCCAATATAATTGTGTTGAAAAGCTCCTAATCAATTATTTGAACTCCTAATATTTGAATAAAACATTTTGCGGTCCTTTTTGTTGAGGTTTCGGACGAGCGGGTCGAAACGGGCCTTTCAATGGACCCGTTGGAATTTTAAATGAGTAAAAAGTACAGAAATTGAGGTTTTGCAATATAATTGATTTGAAAAGCTCCTAATCAATTTTCTGAACTCCCTATATTTGAATAAAACATTTTTGTGGTCCTTTTTGTAGAGGTTTCAGACGAGCAGGTCTAAATGGGCCTTTCAATGGACCCGTTGGAATTTTAACTGAGTAAAAAGTACATAAATTGATGTTTTGCAATATAATTGTGTTGAAAAGATCCTAATCAATTACATGAACTCCTAAAATTTGATTAAAACTTGTTTTGCAATCATTTTTGTAGAGGTTTCGGACGAGCGGGTCGAAATGGGCCTTTCAATGGACCCGTTGGAATTTTTACTGAGTAAAAAGTACAGAAATTGAGTTTTGGCAATATAATTGTGTTGAAAAGCTCCTAATCAATTATTTGAACTCCTAATATTTGAATAAAACATTTTTGCGGTCATTTTTGTTGAGGTTTCGGACGAGCGGGTCGAAATGGGCCTTTCAATGGACCCGTTGGAATTTTAAATGAGTAAAAAGTACAGAAATTGAGGTTTTGCAATATAATTGATTTGAAAAGGTCCTAATCAATTTTCTGAACTCCTAATATTTGAATAAAACATTTTTGCGGTCCTTTTTGTAGAGGTTTCAGATGAGCAGGTCTAAATGGGCCTTTCAATGGACCCGTTGGAATTTTAACTGAGTAAAAAGTACAGAAATTGAGGTTTTGCAATATAATTGTGTTGAAAAGCTCCTAATCAATTATTTGAACTCCTAATATTTGAATAAAACATTTTTGCGGTCCTTTTTGTAGAGGTTTCAGACGAGCAGGTCTAAATGGGCCTTTCAATGGACCCGTTGGAATTTTAACTGAGTAAAAAGTACAGAAATTGAGGTTTTGCAATATAATTGTGTTGAAAAGCTCCTAATCAATTACATGAACTCCTAAAATTTGATTAAAACTTGTTTTGCGGTCCTTTTTGTAGAGGTTTCGGACGAGCGGGTCGAAATGGGCCTTTCAATGGACACGTTGGAATTTTAACTGAGTAAAAAGTACAGAAATTGAGGTTTTGCAATATAATTGTGTTGAAAAGCTTCTAATCAATAATTTGATCTCCTAATATTTGAATAAAACATTTTTGCGGTCCTTTTTGTAGAGGTTTCTGACGAGCAGGTCTAAATGGGCCTTTCAATGGACCCGTTGGAATTTTAACTGAGTAAAAAGTACAGAAATTGAGGTTTGGCAATATAATTGATTTGAAAAGCTCCTAATCAATTATTTGAACTCCTAATATTTGAATAAAACATTTTTGCGGTCCTTTTTGTTGAGGTTTCGGACGAGTAGGTCTAAATGGGCCTTTCAATGGACCCGTTGGAATTTTAACTGAGTAGAAAGTACAGAAATTGAGGTTTTGCAATATAATTGATTTGAACAGCTCCTAATCAATTATTTGAACTCCTAATATTTGATTAAAACATTTTTGCGGTCCTTTTTGTAGAGGTTTCGGAGGAGCAGGTCTAAATGGGCCTTTCAGTGGACCCGTTGGAATTTTAACTGAGTAAAAAGTACAGAAATTCTGGTTTTGCAATATAATTGTGTTCAAAAGCTCCTAATCAATTATTTGAACTCCTAATATTTGATTAAAACTTGTTTTGCGGTCCTTTTTGTAGAGGTTTCGGACGAGCAGGTCTAAATGGGCCTTTCAATGGACCCGTTGGAATTTTAACTGAGTAGAAAGTACATAAATTGAGGTTTTGCAATATAATTGATTTGAAAAGCTCCTAATCAATTATTTTAACTCCTAATATTTGATTAAAACATTTTTGCGGTCTTTTTTGTCGAGGTTTCGGACGAGCAGGTCTAAATGAGCCTTTCAATGGACCCGTTGGAATTTTAAATGAGTAAAAAGTATAGAAATTGAGGTTTGCCAATATAATTGTGTTGAAAAGCTCCTAATCAATTATTTGAACTCCTAATATTTGAATAAAACATTTTTTCGGTCCTTTTTGTAGAGGTTTCGGACGAGCTGGTCTAAATGAGCCTTTCAAGGGACCCGTTGGAATTTTAAATGAGTAAAAAGTATAGAAATTGAGGTTTGCCAATATAATTGTGTTGAAAAGCTCATAATCAATTACATGAACTCCTAAAATTTGATTAAAAGTTGTTATGCAGTCCTTTTTGTGGAGATTTCGGACGAGCAGGTCTAATTGGGCCTTTCAATGGACCCGTTGGAATTTTAACTGAGTAAAAAGTACATAAATTGAGGTTTGGCAATATAATTGTGTTGAAAAGCTCCTAATCAATTATTTGAACTCCTAATATTTGAATAAAACATTTCTGCGGTCCTTTTTGTAGAGGTTTCGGACGAGCAGGTCGAAATGGGCCTTTCAATGGACCCGTTGGAATTTTAAATGAGTAAAAAGTACAGAAATTGCGGTTTTGCAATATAATTGTGTTGAAAAGCTTTTAATCAATTACATGAAATCCTAAAATTTGACTAAAACTTGTTTTGCAGTCCTTTTTGTAGAGATTTCGGACGAGCGGGTCGAAATGGGCCTTTCAATGGACACGTTGGAATTTTAACTGAGTAAAAAGTACAGAAATTGAGGTTTTGCAATATAATTGTGTTGAATAGCTCCTAATCAATTATTTGATCTCCTAATATTTGAATAAAACATTTTTGCGGTCCTTTTTGTAGAGGTTTCGGACGAGCAGGTCTAAATGGGCCTTTCAATGGACTCGTTAGAATTTTAACTGAGTAAAACGTACAGAAATTGAGGTTTGGCAATATAATTGATTTGAAAAGCTCCTAATCAATTATTTGAACTCCTAATATTTGAATAAAACATTTTTGCCGTCCTTTTTGTTGAGGTTTCGGACGAGCAGGTCGAAAACGGGCCTTTCAATGGACCCGTTGGAATTTTAACTGAGTAGAAGGTACAGAAATTGAGGTTTTGCAATGTAATTGTGTTGAAAAGCTCCTAATCAATTATTTGAACTCCTAATATTTGAATAAAACATTTTTGCGGTCTATTTTGTAGATGTTACGGACGAGCAGGTCTAAATGTGCCTTTCAATGGACCCGTTGGAATTTTAAATGAGTAAAAAGTACAGAAATTGAGGTTTGGCAATATAATTGTGTTGAAAAGCTCCTAATCAATTTTTTGAACACCTAATATTTGAATAAAACTTTTTTTGTAGTCCTTTTTGTAGAGGTTTCGAACGAGCGGGTCGAAATGGGTCTTTCAATGGACCCGTTGGAATTTTAAATGAGTAAAAAGTACATAAATTGAGGTTTTGAAATATAATTGTGTTGAAAAGCTCCTAATCAATTATTTGAACTCCTAATATTTGAATAAAACATTTTTGCGGTCCTTTTTGTAGAGGTTTCGGACGAGCAGGTCTAAATGGGCCTTTCAATGGACCCGTTGGAATTTTAACTGAGTAAAAAGTACAGAAATTGAGGTTTTGCAATATAATTGTGTTGAAAAGTTCCTAATCAATTACATGAACTCCTAAAATTTGATTAAAACTTGTTTTGCAGTCCTTTTTGTAGAGGTTTCGGATGAGCGAGTCGAAATCGGCCTTTCAATGGACCCGTTGGAATTTTAAATTAGTAAAAAGTACATAAATTGAGGTTTTGCAATATAATTGTGTTGAAAACCTCCTAATAAATTACATGAAATCCTAAAATTTGATCAAAACTTGTTTTGCAGTCCTTTTTGTAGTGGTTTCGGACGAGCGGGTCGAAATGGGCCTTTCAATGGACCCGTTGGAATTTTAAATGAGTAAAAAGTACAGAAATTGCGGTTTTGCAATATAATTGTGTTGAAAAGCTTTTAATCAATTACATGAATTCCTAAAATTTGATTAAAACTTGTTTTGCAGTCCTTTTTGTAGAGGTTTCGGACGAGCGGGTCGAAATGGGCCTTTCAATGGACACGTTGGAATTTTAACTGAGTAAAAAGTACAGAAATTGAGGTTTTGCAATATAATTGTGTTGAATAGCTCCTAATCAATTATTTGATCTCCTAATATTTGAATAAAACATTTTTGCGGCCCTTTTTGTAGAGGTTTCGGACGAGGAGGTCTAAATGGGCCTTTCAATGGACTCGTTAGAATTTTAACTGAGTAAAAAGTATAGAAATTGAGGTTTTGCAATATAATTGATTTGAAAAGCTCCTAATCAATTATTTGAACTCCTAATATTTGAATAAAACATTTTTGCGGTCCTTTTTGTTGAGGTTTCGGACGAGCAGGTCGAAAACGGGCCTTTCAATGGACCCGTTGGAATTTTAACTGAGTAGAAGGTACAGAAATTGAGGTTTTGCAATATAATTGTGTTGAAAAGCTCCTAATACATTAATTGAACTCCTAATATTTGAATAAAACATTTTTGCGGTCTATTTTGTAGAGGTTACGGACGAGCAGGTCTAAATGTGCCTTTCAATGGACCCGTTGGAATTTTAAATGAGTAAAAAGTACAGAAATTGAGGTTTGGCAATATAATTGTGTTGAAAAGCTCCTAGTCAATTATTTGAACACCTAATATTTGAATAAAACTTTTTTTGTAGTCCTTTTTGTAAAGGTTTCGGACGAGCGGGTCGAAATGGGCCTTTCAATGGACCCGTTGGAATTTTAAATGAGTAAAAAGTACATAAATTGAGGTTTTGAAATATAATTGTGTTGAAAAGCTCCTAATCAATTATTTGAACTCCTAATATTTGAATAAAACATTTTTGCGGTCCTTTTTGTAGAGGTTTCGGACGAGCAGGTCTAAATGGGCCTTTCAATGGACCCGTTGGAATTTTAACTGAGTAAAAAGTACAGAAATTGAGGTTTTGCAATATAATTGTGTTGAAAAGTTCCTAATCAATTACATGAACTCCTAAAATTTGATTAAAACTTGTTTTGCAGTCCTTTTTGTAGAGGTTTCGGATGAGCGGGTCGAAATCGGCCTTTCAATGGACCCGTTGGAATTTTAAATGAGTAAAAAGTACATAAATTGAGGTTTTGCAATATAATTGTGTTGAAAACCTCCTAATAAATTACATGAAATCCTAAAATTTGATCAAAACTTGTTTTGCAGTCCTTTTTGTAGTGGTTTCAGATGAGCGGGTCGAAATGGGCCTTTCAATGGACCCGTTGGAATTTTAAATGAGTAAAAAGTACAGAAATTGCGGTTTTGCAATATAATTGTGTTGAAAAGCTTTTAATCAATTACATGAATTCCTAAAATTTGATTAAAACTTGTTTTGCAGTCCTTTTTGTAGAGGTTTCGGACGAGCGGGTCGAAATGGGCCTTTCAATGGACCCGTTGGAATTTTAACTGAGTAGAAAGTACATAAATTGAGGTTTTGCAATATAATTGATTTGAAAAGCTCCTAATCAATTATTTTAACTCCTAATATTTGATTAAAACATTTTTGCGGTCTTTTTTGTCGAGGTTTCGGACGAGCAGGTCTAAATGAGCCTTTCAATGGACCCGTTGGAATTTTAAATGAGTAAAAAGTATAGAAATTGAGGTTTGCCAATATAATTGTGTTGAAAAGCTCCTAATCAATTACATGAACTCTTAAAATTTGATTAAAACTTGTTATGCAGTCCTTTTTGTGGAGGTTTCGGACGAGCAGGTCTAATTGGGCCTTTCAATGGACCCGTTGGAATTTTAACTGAGTAAAAAGTACAGAAATTGAGGTTTTGCAATATAATTGTGTTGAAAAGCTTCTAATCAATTATTTGATCTCCTAATATTTGAATAAAACATTTATGCGGTCCTTTTTGTAGAGGTTTCGGACGAGCAGGTCTAAATGAGCCTTTCAAGGGACCCGTTGGAATTTTAAATGAGTAAAAAGTATAGAAATTGAGGTTTGCCAATATAATTGTGTTGAAAAGCTCATAATCAATTACATGAACTCCTAAAATTTGATTAAAACTTGTTATGTAGTCCTTTTTGTGGAGGTTTCGGACGAGCAGTTCTAATTGGGCCTTTCAATGGACCCGTTGGAATTTTAACTGAGTAAAAAGTACAGAAATTGAGGTTTTGCAATATAATTGTGTTGAAAAGCTTCTAATCAATTATTTGATCTCCTAATATTTGAATAAAACATTTTTGCGGTCTTTTTTGTAGAGGTTTCTGACGAGCAGGTCTAAATGGGCCTTTCAATGGACCCGTTGGAATTTTAACTGAGTAAAAAGTACAGAAATTGAGGTTTGGCAATATAATTGATTTGAAAAGCTTCTAATCAATTATTTGATCTCCTAATATTTGAATAAAACATTTTTGCGGTCCTTTTTGTAGAGGTATCTGACGAGCAGGTCTAAATGGGCCTTTCAATGGACCCGTTGGAATTTTAACTGAGTAAAAAGTACAGAAATTCAGGTTTGGCAATATAATTGATTTGAAAAGCTCCTAATCAATTATTTGAACTCCTAATATTTGAATAAAACATTTTTGTGGTCCTTTTTGTTGAGGTTTCGGACGAGCGGGTCGAAATGGGCCTTTCAATGGACCCGTTGGAATTTTAAAAGAGTAAAAAGTACAGAAATTGAGGCTTTACAATATAATTGATTTGAAAAGCTCCTAATCAATTTTATGAACACCTAATATTTGAAAAAAAACATTTTTGTGGTCCTTTTTGTAGAGGTTTCAGACGAGCAGGTCTAAGTGGGCCTTTCAATGGACCCGTTGGAATTTTAACTGAGTAAAAAGTACAGAAATTGAGGTTTTGCAATATAATTGTGTTGAAAAGCTCCTAATCAATTATTTGAACTCCTAATATTTGAATAAAACATTTTTGCGGTCCTTTTTGTAGAGGTTTCGGACGAGCAGGTCTAAATGGGCCTTTCAATGGACCCGTTGGAATTTTAACTGAGTAAAAAGTACAGAAATTCTGGTTTTGCAATATAATTGTGTTCAAAAGCTCCTAATCAATTATTTGAACTCCTAATATTTGATTAAAACTTGTTTTGCGGTACTTTTTGTAGAGGTTTCGGACGAGCAGGTCTAAATGGGCCTTTCAATGGACCCGTTGGAATTTTAACTGAGTAGAAAGTACATAAATTGAGGTTTTGCAATATAATTGATTTGAAAAGCTCCTAATCAATTATTTTAACTCCTAATATTTGATTAAAACATTTTTGCGGTCTTTTTTGTCGAGGTTTCAGACGAGCAGGTCTAAATGAGCCTTTCAATGGACTCGTTGGAATTTTAAATGAGTAAAAAGTATAGAAATTGAGGTTTGCCAATATAATTGTGTTGAAAACCTCCTAATCAATTATTTGAACTCCTAATATTTGAATAAAACATTTTTGCGGTCCTTTTTGTAGAGGTTTCGGACGAGCAGGTCTAAATGAGCCTTTCAAGGGACCCGTTGGAATTTTAAATGAGTAAAAAGTAAAGAAATTGAGGTTTTGAAATATAATTGTGTTCAAAATCTCCAAATCAATTATTTGAACTCCTAATATTTGAATAAAACATTTTTGCGGTCCTTTTTGTATAGGTTTCGGACGAGCATGTCTAAATGGGCCTTTGAGTGGACCCGTTGGAATTTTAACTGAGTAAAAAGTACAGAAATTGAGGTTCTGCAATATAATTGTGTTTAAAAGCTCCTAATAAATTACATAAACTCCTAAAATTTGATTAAAACTTGTTTTGCGGTCCTTTTTGTAGAGGTTTCGGACGAGCGGGTCGAAATGGGCCTTTCAAAGGGCCCGTTGGAATTTTAACCGAGTAAAAAGTACAAAAATTGCGGTTTTGTAATATAATTGTTTTGAAAAGCTCCTAATAAATTAATTGAACTCCTAATATTTGATTAAAACTTATTTTGCGGTCCTTTTTGTAGAGGTTTCGGACGAGCAGGTGTAAATGGGCCTTTCAATTGAGCCGTTGGAATTTTAACTTAGTAAAAAGTACAAAAATTGAGGTTTAGCAATATAATTGTGTTGAAAAGCTCCTAATCAATTATTTGAACTCCTAATATTTGAATAAAACTGTTGCGTGTAAAATAGTCTATCGCAATTACAGTGCAAGTGTACACGTCGCAAGTAATAAAGTGATACTAAGTATCGGATATCGTCTCCACAGGGATTGGGCTAATGACTCCACCTTGAATTACTGCACAAAGTAAAAGAAATATTTTAAAGAGTTGTCACGAATAATAAAGTAAAACGTAAATAAAAGATTGAGAAATCAAGATAGAGAGAATGGGCTGGTATTGAATTGCTCGGTAGTGCAGGTATTGAATTGCTTAGGATCTCCAGTTCTGTCGTCGCTCCCGTCGCCGACAGCACCTGTCGCGGCATCTGTCCGTTAGTTGTCGCGGCAGCAGACACTAACTCAATACTTCAAGCTTGACAAGAATCCCAGATCTGCCTTGCCCTATCCCTAGGCACAAGTCTGTCGATGAACACGTCTTTGACGATACCTCCCGGCGTGAGTCGAAGGATGAACACCGATGTGTATGAATTCTTCCTTAGCCACTTAACCTCGCCTTATCCCTAAGCACGAGATGGTTCAACTATAAACGCTTTTATCTCTTTCGTATACTTAACTCTCCCGATGCTAAGTAAATAGATAACCTCACAATGCTCTCCCGATGCTCTTGCAAGATATTAAAACCAAGATAAAAGAACTTGAAGTTTATTTTATTGAAACTGAAAAATCCTAAAACAAAGCAACCCTTGCAACTACTTTACAAAACAACCCGTGGCCCTAGGGGGAATTTAGAACATGTCGGTGACGGGTGGACGGCAGGGTTTAGGTTTCGGTTATGGGGTAGTCGGCTGTCTCCTAGGTTTAATCTATGCCCTTTATATAAGCTTTGGGCTCAAGATATCTAAGGTAACAAGGATTACAACTTTAATTAAAAGTAAGACTCTAATAAAGATTAAATCTCTAAAGTATCCTACTTTCTAGCCGCCTCCTTGCTTTTAGGGGTTTCCTCTCCTTTGAGCTTTGGCTTGACATATCTTTTGATCCGGGGCTTGGAAAATTATTTGGCTGCCACACGACAGACGAGCAGATTTTTCTCTATCTATCGATGTCCACTTCATTTTTCCTCTTCAATAATCTGCTGTCACCATGCTGTCGTGACGGGTCCATGACAGGTTCGTCTCCTTCAGCTGCTTGTTCAGTTCCGCCTTCCTGCTTATCTGCCCTTCGCCTGCCTTCATCGTCAACCAAGGCAGCTACCTGCAAAATATACCATCTTTTAGTAGAATCCGTGCCTTTTATATAATTGTGATATTTAATTAAAAACTATCCTAAATGCAATGCAATGATGCTTGAATGCAGCAGAAATATGGGTTAAAAGGGTGTAAATAATAGAACTTTTACACACTCAACACACCCCCAAACTCAAGTCTTTGCTTGCCCTCAAGCAAATAAACCTAAAGAAAAATGAGAATTTTTGTGTTGGCTTTCAAACAGTGAACTGTCCCTTACCTGTCGCTCATTCTCTATGGCAGCAGCAACCTGTCGGAAAGGCTAGGATCTGTCCGGAATCTCCCTATAGTTCTTGTGCAGTGTGTGCATGCTTGTGAACAGTTATATGCTAAGATTCTCTTAGTTTCACTAGAATATTCAACTCCTTAACTCGAATTTTTATGCCAAAGTTTATTTTTTTAGAAGGCACATGTTCATGCTTCTTTTTCTTCTAATTTCAAGCTAAAATTTTTCTAGAGCCAGTTTTGGGCACCTCTAGTTAGCTTCCTAGAGCCGGTTTCGGGCACCTCTAGGTTTTTGATTTTCTTTTACTAAACTTCTTTCCTAGAGCCAGTGTTAGGCACCTCTAGGGGCTATTCAAGTTCTAAGCTTCCTATTCTAGTTTGGCTAAAAGAAATCTAAGCAATATAACAGTCACAAAAGTGTTTAAGTTTTTCAGAACTATAGAAAGGCTCTAAACTTTTCCTTAACCTGTCCTAAAGATGCTGCCACGACAGAGCCGTCATGACAGGTAAGCTAACTTCACAGTTTTAAGCCAACAGTTTAATTTTCTGATTTTTTTTTTAAATAAAGGCAAATAAAAAGACACAACAGTTAAACAAAAGATGTGCTAAAGATGCCATTAAATATGGAGGGTTGCCACCCCCAAACTCAAGGGTTGCATTGCCCTCAATGCAAAACAACATAAAAACAGATTAAGGAAAACAAGAAAAAGTACATCACAATTATATAAGGGCAGGCAGCAATAAGAGGAGCAAAAAAGAAATAAAAACTTAAATTTTATGTGCTGTCCTCGCTGCTGCTGCTGACGCGGATCTGATGGTAGCGTCTGCGTTGAGGAGGTGGCTGGGCAGGTTCCGGGGCAGGTTGATCGACAGCTTCGTCAGCCTGTTGAGGGGCAGGATCTTCCTCCGGTTGGGGGACAGGGTCGTCAGCAGGTGTAAGGGCAGATGGCTCCACTAGCCTGACATTAGAACTGCTGCTGCTGCTGTCCCAGCTGGTGGACATGATGGCCTTGGACAGCTTTCTCTTGTCTGCCACATGCTTGATACGCTTCACCCGTGTGAAGGCGCTGTCCAAGTTCCTCCGGACAAGGGGGCTGTCGTCAGTGGCAGCTCGCTTTGTTCCTCGAGGGGAGGTGTCTGCCGGTGGGCTGCCGGCTGCCGTCGGGGAAGGTGTGGAGGAGGCAGATTCTCCATGGGGAGAGACAGGTGGTGTGGGAGTAGGGGATGGGATATTGAAATAATGGGCGGGGAAGGTGGGGAAAGAGACATCCGAAAAATTTAAAGTGTTGGTAATGAAGTTTACCGTAGCATTGGAGAAGTCTCGGATGAATGTCATTAAGCCCATCTGGCGTTCCTCGATCCGCAGGACGGCAGCAAGGATGTGGGCGTTCTGATCTGCCGGAGCGGTGTTGGTGGCAGCCTCTGGGGCAGGTTCAGTGGCAGACTCGGTGGCAGGCTCATCATCGGACTCAGCAGCGGGGGCGTTTGGATCGAAGGCATTGAGAGGCGATACGACGACCAGCTCCATGAGGCTGGAGATGTTGTTGTCTGTCCAGCCGCTGCCCTTCTTGATGTTGTCTGAGGCTTCCTCCGGTACGGCAGCGCAGCGGCAGAGGGCAGTTATGGTGCAGGGCAAGCAGAGCCGTGAGTCCGAGCGGAAGGCGCAATCTAGAATGCTGTCCCTCATGTACCTGCCCACATTGATGGGCCTGTTGTGCATGATAGAGTGGATGAGGGCCAGTCTCTGCCTGTTGACTGTCGTATGGTGGGACGAGGGCAGGATACGCTTTTTGATAAAAGCGTTCCATAACTTTGCCTCAGGTAGGAGCTGCCCCCTATTGATAGAATGGGGGTTCTTCTTGCTCGTGCTCCACGTCGTTCCCGCTTCTGTCAACTCCCTCATGACAGCATCATGGCCGGCAGCGTCGAGGGTGTCCCAGAACTGTTGATGGGCATCATCGTTGGGGCCAAAGAAGAGGCCGAAGACATGGTTGATGCTGCTGGCGGTAAAAGGTACTGTCACTCCCCTGACGGTGACAGATGTTGCCGTCTTGCTTTCGATCGCCGCATAGAACTCCCTGACTAGGGTGTCGTTAAGTTCTGCCGGCTGCTCGGCGAAGTCTTCCCACAGTTGGGCTGTAATGGCTTGCATGATGAACGGCCGGAGTCCCAACAGAGGGGCATCTCTGTTGTAGATGAAGCTGCGCTCTTCCCACAGTTCCTTGTTAGCGAACGGAGATGCTGCTGCGGAAGAGGAGGTGGCAGCAGCGTTCTGTCGGGTTTGTCGTGAAGACATGTTTGGTTGCAAGGGCTGAAAATGAAAGAAAAGAGATCAAAGTAGAAGAGAATAGCAAGAGAGAAAATCTGAAGTGAGGAAAAATGAAAAGGAGAAGGGGTTTATATAGCTGTCGGGGGCTGCCCATTTAATGCCGCAACGGCAGGCGGGAATAACGGAGCGGCAGATTGAATGTTGCGTCTGACATGTCTGACGGACATTAATGCTGCGTCTGCCGCACGATTCTTCGTCTGCTGTGCGTCTGTTGACAGCCTGTCAACTCCGTCTGCGCCGGCAGCCGAAACGACAGGTTATTATAAATGGATTTTATTTGGGCTGATGGATGGGCGGTGGGCTTGGGCCACTTCTTCTTTCTCACTTGCCTCCTTTATTTCCTAAAAACTGAAATTAAAAAGCAAAACATTATTAAAATAAATCTAATTCCTAATAATTAATATTAATAATAATAAAAATAAAAAGAAAAGAATTAGGTTAAATTAGGGATGCCTTGTGGGGCATCACCTAAAGTTACCACTTCCTGTATTCCTGGGGCTTCAGTCCCTTGATAGTGCTTGAGGCGTTGTCCATTGACTTTGAATTGGTGCCCGTCCTTTAGTGATTGAATTGTAATGGCACCATGGGGAAAAACTTGAACTACTTGGAATGGGCCAGACCATCTAGATTTGAGCTTCCCTGGAAAGAGTTTCAATCTAGAATTGAATAACAACACAAGCTGCCCTGGGCAGAACTGTCGTGGCAGCAACTTCTTGTCATGCCACTTTTTAGTTTTTTCCTTGTAAATCCTTGCATTGTCGTAGGCCATTGTCCGTATTTCATCGATCTCATTCAAATCCAACAACCTTTTCTGGCCTGCCTTGTCCAAGTCCATGTTTACTGCCTTGATCGCCCAATATGCCTTGTGTTCGATCTCGACAGGCAGATGACAGGTTTTCCCATAATGGAGACATGCCCAATGGAGTCTTGAAGGCTGTTCTGTATGCCCATAATGCATCATTCAGAAGCAAAGACCAATCTTTCCTAGTTGGTTTAACCATTTTTTCAAGAATGTTCTTTACTTCCCTATTGGATATTTCGGCCTGTCCATTGGTCTGTGGGTGGTATGCTGTCGCGATCCTGTGCTTGACACCATATTTTCTCAAGGCGGCAGCAATTACCTTGTTGTCAAAATGTCTCCCTTCATCACTGATAATCGCCCTAGGGATGCCGAATCTAGAAAAGATGTTTTTGTGTAAAAACTTTTGGACTGTTTTGGCATCATTCCGTTGGGTTGCGATTGCTTCTATCCACTTGGAGACATAATCCACTGCTAGGAGGATGTAAAGATTTCCACAAGAAGATGGGAAAGGTCCCATAAAATCAATCCCCCAAACGTCGAAGATTTCGACTTCTAAGATATTCTGCAGTGGCATCTCGTTTCTCCTCGAGATGTTACCTGTCCGCTGGCACCTGTCACAGTTTTTGTAAAATTCCTGTGCGTCCTTATACAGTGTCGGCCAGTAGAACCCTGACTGCAGCACCTTGGCAGCAGTTTTATTTCCTCCTAAGTGTCCTCCATATTGTGAAGCATGACAGTGATGGAGAATGTCTTCTTGTTCTTCTTGTGGTATGCATCTCCTTATAACCTGATCTGCGCACATTTTGAAAAGAAGAGGTTCGTCCCAATAATAATGTTTAACATCATTTTGAAACCTCTTCCTGGCTTGGTAAGTAAGATCAGTAGGTAATATTCCGCTAACTATAAAATTAACGAAATCAGCATACCAGGGAAGGTTAGAAGACTTACCTGCCGTCATGGCTGTCGCGACAGCTAGTGCGGCAGCATAGAGCTGCTCATCTGGGAAGGTCTCCAATATGTGTGTCTCATCTGGCGGTAGACTCTGTGCCGTTTCCAACCTCGACAAGTGATCTGCCACCTGATTTTCTGTCCCCTTTTTATCTTTTATCTCAAGGTCGAATTCTTGTAATAGTAATATCCATCGTATCAACCTAGGTTTTGCATCTTTTTTTGCAAATAGATACTTGAGGGCAGAGTGGTCGGTGTGTATTATAACCTTCGTTCCAAGAATGTAAGAACGAAACTTGTCGATGGAAAACACCACAGCTAACAGCTCCTTTTCTGTGGTGGTATAATTCACTTGGGCATCATTCAATGTTTTGCTGGCATAATATATGACATGAAATAGCCTGTCCTTGCGCTGCCCAAGTGCTGCCCCGACAGCATAGTCACTAGCATCACACATAATTTCAAACGGTTGCGTCCAGTCTGGTGGTTGTACTATGGGGGCTGTCACTAACTTTTCCTTCAGAACCTTGAATGCTTCAGTACATTCTTCATTAAAGTCGAAGGGTCGGTTCTGCTCTAGGAGATGACATAGGGGTTTCGTGATTTTTGAGAAATTGGCAATAAATCTCCTATAAAAACCAGCATGCCCTAAAAAACTCCTAATGCCCTTGACTGTTGTTGGCGGCGGCAGCTTCTCTATGACTTCTATTTTTGCCCTGTCGACTTCTATCCCACGACAGCTAATCTTATGGCCTAAAACTATCCCTTCATCTACCATAAAATGACATTTTTCCCAATTAAGAACAAGATTAGCCTTTTCACATCTTTCAAGTACCTTTTGAAGGTTGCCGAGGCAGCTCTCAAAATCGTCTCCAAAGACGGAAAAATCATCCATGAAGATCTCAAGGAAGTCTTCTACCATGTCGGAGAATATTGCCATCATGCACCTTTGGAAGGTGGCAGGTGCGTTACAGAGGCCGAATGGCATCCTCCTGAATGCAAATGTTCCGTAGGGGCATGTGAAAGTCGTTTTCTCTTGGTCCTCCGGTGCAATAGCGATTTGGTTATAACATGAATAACCATCAAGAAAACAATAATAAGATTTACCCGCTAATCTATCAAGCATTTGATCAATAAAGGGTAAAGGAAAGTGGTCTTTTCGGGTAGCTTTGTTAAGCTTCCGATAGTCCATACAAACCCTCCAACCGGTCACAGTCCTGGTTGGGATTAACTCGTTGTTTTCGTTGGTTATTACAGTCATGCCTCCTTTCATGGGAACACATTGCACCGGGCTTACCCATTTGCTGTCGGAGATGGCGTAAATAATACCAGCATCTAACCATTTAATTATTTCTTTACGCACTACCTCCTTCATTGCAAGGTTTAACCGCCTTTGGGCATCAATAGTCGGCTTATGGTCTTCCTCTAAGAGGATTTTGTGCATACAGATTGCCGGACTAATGCCCTGGATATCTGCTATCGTCCATCCTATCGCCCTTTTATGCTGCCTTAGCATGTCGACCAGCTGTCGCTCCTGTTCCTGCGGCAGCTTAGCAGAGATGATTACAGGCAGTGTATTATCACAACCAAGATAAGCATATTTAAGCTGCCCTGGCAGGGGCTTGAGTTCTAAGACAGGTGGTTCAACAGTGGAGGGCTTTTGGATTAAATGGTTATCCGAAGTGTAATTTAAGGGTTCGAATAACTTACCTGGACGATGGTCTAACCAGTTTACCTCCTCATGACCTTCAGTATCAGATGTATCGGTTTCAGAGGGGTCACTGTCGTCTGTGCTGCCGTCGTTGCTGTCGTCGTCACTGTCGTGACAGGTTGGTAGATGGCTGTCGTAGCAGTGACCGAATTTAATATCTCGGCAGCCTGACCTGATGCAGGGGTAATCAAAGGTCACCTCGATGATGGCTTTGCATTCCTCGTCCACATCGGCATGTTTCATTGCTTGGAGAACATTCAACTTAATTTCTTGATCGTTCACGCGCATGGTGAGTTCTCCCTTCTCCACATCAATCAACGATCTTCCCGTGGCTAAGAAAGGTCGTCCGAGGATGACTGGTGCGTTCTCATCTGCCTCACAATCTAAAATAAGAAAGTCAGCAGGAAAAATAAGTTTATCCACTCTTACCAAAATATCTTCAATTTTTCCCTCGGGGTGAACGTAAGAGCGGTCGGCTAGCTGTAGGGTAACTGTCGTGGGCCGCGCCTTGCCAATACCTAGTTTCTGAAAAACAGATTTGGGCATTAGATTAACACTAGCACCAAGATCACAAAGTGCCTTACCCACAAATTTATCGCCGATTACGCAAGGTATGAGGAAGCTCCCTGGATCCTTCTTTTTCTGGGGTGGTTGTCGATGAAGAATACTCATGCAACCCTCTTGCATCCTTACCGTTTCAAATTCCCCAAGTTTAGATTTTTTAGACATAACATCCTTGAGGAATTTAGCATAACCTGGCATTTCCCTAACAGCATCTAACAACGGAATATTAATATGAACCTGTTTAAAAATATCATAAATTTTTTTGAGTTGAGATTCATTCTTAGCTTGTTGTATCCGTTGAGGAAAAGGTGGTGGAGGACGATAATCAGCAATGCGTCCTTCCCACTGCATGCGAATCTGAGGACGATGATCTTCCTTTTTCTCCTCTGTCGCTTCTGCTGTCGTGGCAGGATCATCGGCAGCAGTCTGTTTATTGCCTGTCGGGGCAGCTTCCTCGGCAGGTTTGTTCAAAGCAGGGTCCTTTTCTGTATCAACTTCTTTTTCCGGCCCTGGTAACTTTTTCCCACTCCTAGTAGTAATTGCCTTACATTGCTCATGAGGGGGTGGTCTAGCGTTTTCAGTATTGCTAGGGAAACCTCCATTCTGCCTCGGTTTAATATGTTGCGACACTTGACCCATTTGTGTCTCTAGAGATTTCAAGGTGGCCTCATGGTTTGTCATTCTCATCTTAGTCTCGTCCATAAAATTTTCCGTCTTTTTGACAAACTGATTAATATTTTCCATATAAGTGCCAGTCTGAGACATAAAGGTAGCCAAAGTCTGCTCCAATACACTACTCGTGGCAGGTGGTGGCTGCTGTTGTTGTTGAGGCGGCAGGTTCTGCGGCAGGTTCTGCGGCTGCAGATGCTGTCTCGTCAACAATCTAGGACCCCCCTGATTCTGATTATATGCTTGCGGATTCAGAGCATTATTAGGATTACTCCAGGAAAATTTGGGATCCTTTCTCCAATTAGGGTTGTAATTGTTGGAATTGTAGTTTGGCTTGTAATTTCCAACATATTTCCCTTCTTCTACGTTTATAGGGCACTCATCCCTACTATGATTTCCCTCACAAGTGGCACAAATTTCCTCGACAGCAAACCCTCGTACTTCCTCTTCACTCAATAAGTGTTTCATGGCTTTAGTGAGGAATGCTACCTGTGATTTCATAGTGCTGTCAGCCTCATAGTCTTTGACAGCAAGTACCCGTTTACCCCCTCTTCTAGATGTCGGAAACTGCTCCTCATTTTTAGCTAGATTCTTCAGAACTTGTAATGCCTCGTCCGGATCTTTATCCAATAACAGTCCATTTGCTGCAGAATCAATGCGAATGCGAGTTTGTAAGTTAGCAGCATTATAAAACTTAGTTACCTGATTCCAGACGGGGAATCCATGCATTGGGCAGTTCCGTAGAAGAGTAGTAAATCTGTCCCAGGCCTCGTGCATCGGCTCGTCATCTTCCTGTTGAAAAGTAGCAATCTCGTTACGTAATCGCTCAGATAAATGTGAAGGATTAAAACGAGATAAGAATTCACGAGTTAGATCTGCCCAAGTCATAATAGAACCCGGTGTAAGTTTATTCCACCAAGTTTTAGCTCTATCCCTTAATGAATGAGGGAATAACCGAAGCCTCAGTATCTCCGGACTAACTCCTGGTAGCCTAAACGAACCACAGATCTCCTGGAACGTTTTGAGATGCTCCCTAGCATCTTCTGTCGCAGAGCCACTAAACTGTCCGGCGTTGTTGATCATACTAAACATGACAGGTTTAAGTTCAAAGTTATCAACATCAATATCCGGCAGCGTGGTCTCCAGCTCTACATGGTCATTCAGAATGTAGTCACGACATGACCGTCGTCCACCTGCCCCAGGCGGATCGCCGACAGGCGGTATATCTCCTCCAGCAGGTTGGTTACGGGCCATCTGCTCTAGCTGTTCTTCAAGGTATTCGTTCCTGTCCAAAAGATGGCGAATCTGTTTCTTGAGATTGAATGATCGTTCGATTTCCGGATCTAACTTATACTCAGGATCTTCGCCTCTTTTCGATCTGCGCATAAACAAGAGAACCTTGTGAAAAGCAAGAGTTGAAAAACAAAAATAAAAATTAAAGAAAAACAAAAAACGAAAAAATAAAAATAAAAAAAATAAAAACAAAAAGTGCAATAAAATAAAGATGTAGTTATGTTGCCAATCCCCGGCAACGGCGCCAAAAACTTGTTGCGTGTAAAATAGTCTATCGCAATTACAGTGCAAGTGTACACGTCGCAAGTAATAAAGTGATACTAAGTATCGGATATCGTCTCCACAGGGATTGGGCTAATGACTCCACCTTGAATTACTGCACAAAGTAAAAGAAATATTTTAAAGAGTTGTCACGAATAATAAAGTAAAACGTAAATAAAAGATTGAGAAATCAAGATAGAGAGAATGGGATGGTATTGAATTGCTCGGTAGTGCAGGTATTGAATTGCTTAGGATCTCCAGTTCTATCATCGCTCCCGTCGCCGACAGCACCTGTCGCGGCGTCTGTCCGTTAGTTGTCGCGGCAGCAGACACTAACTCAATACTTCAAGCTTGACAAGAATCCCAGATCTGCCTTGCCCTATCCCTAGGCACAAGTCTGTCGATGAACACGTCTTTGACGATACCTCCCGGCGTGAGTCGAAGGATGAACACCGATGTGTATGAATTCTTCCTTAGCCACTTAACCTCGCCTTATCCCTAAGCACGAGATGGTTCAACTATAAACTAGAGAACACGCTTTTATCTCTTTCGTATACTTAACTCTCCCGATGCTAAGTAAATAGATAACCTCACAATGCTCTCCCGATGCTCTTGCAAGATATTAAAACCAAGATAAAAGAACTTGAAGTTTATTTTATTGAAACTGAAAAATCCTAAAACAAAGCAACCCTTGCAACTACTTTACAAAACAACCCGTGGCCCTAGGGGGAATTTAGAACATGTCGGTGACGGGTGGACGGCAGGGTTTAGGTTTCGGTTATGGGGTAGTCGGCTGTCTCCTAGGTTTAATCTATGCCCTTTATATAAGCTTTGGGCTCAAGATATCTAAGGTAACAAGGATTACAACTTTAATTAAAAGTAAGACTCTAATAAAGATTAAATCTCTAAAGTATCCTACTTTCTAGCCGCCTCCTTGCTTTTAGGGGTTTCCTCTCCTTTGAGCTTTGGCTTGACATATCTTTTGATCCGGGGCTTGGAAAATTATTTGGCTGCCACACGACAGACGAGCAGATTTTTCTCTATCTATCGATGTCCACTTCATTTTTCCTCTTCAATAATCTGCTGTCACCATGCTGTCGTGACGGGTCCATGACAGGTTCGTCTCCTTCAGCTGCTTGTTCAGTTCCGCCTTCCAGCTTATCTGCCCTTCGCCTGCCTTCATCGTCAACCAAGGCAGCTACCTGCAAAATATACCATCTTTTAGTAGAATCCGTGCCTTTTATATAATTGTGATATTTAATTAAAAACTATCCTAAATGCAATGCAATGATGCTTGAATGCAGCAGAAATATGGGTTAAAAGGGTGTAAATAATAGAACTTTTACACACTCAACAAAAACATTTTTGCGGTCCTTTTTGTAGAGGTTTCAGACGAGCAGGTCTAAATGGGCCTTTCAATGGACCCCTTGGAATTTTAACTGAGTAAAAAGTACAGAAATTGAGGTTTTGCAATATAATTGATTTGAAAAGCTCCTAATCAATTATTTGAACTCCTAATATTTGATTAAAACATTTTTGCGGTCTTTTTTGTAGAGGTTACGGACGAGCAGGTCTAAATGTGCCTTTCAATGGACCCGTTGGAATTTTAAATGAGTAAAAAGTACAGAAATTGAGGTTTGGCAATATAATTGTGTTGAAAAGCTCCTAATCAATTATTTGAACTCCTAATATTTGAATAAAACTTTTTTTGCAGTCCTTTTTGTAGAGGTTTCGGACGAGCGGGTCGAAATGGGCCTTTCAATGGACCCGTTAGAATTTTAAATGAGTAAAAAGTACATAAATTGAGGTTTTGAAATATAATTGTGTTGAAAAGCTTTTAATCAATTACATGAATTCCTAAAATTTGATTAAAACTAGTTTTGAAGTCCTTTTTGTAGAGGTTTTGGACGAGCGGGTCGAAATGGGCCTTTCAATGGACCCGTTGGAATTTTAACTGAGTAAAAAGTACAGAAATTGAGGTTTTGCAATATAATTGTGTTGAAAAGCTCCTAATCAATTATTTTAACTCCTAATATTTGAATAAAACTCGTTTTGCAGTCCTTTTTGTAGAGGTTTCGGACGAGCGGGTCGAAACGGGCCTTTCAATGGACCCGTTGGAATTTTAAATGAGTAAAAAGTACAGAAATTGAGGTTTTGCAATATAATTGTGTTGAAAAGCTCCTAATCAATTATTTGAACTCCTAATATTTGAATAAAACATTTTTGCGGTCCTTTATGTAGAGGTTTCAGACGAGCAGGTATAAATGGGCCTTTCAATGGACCCGTTGGAATTTTAACTGAGTAAAAAGTACATAAATTGTGGTTTTGGAATATAATTGATTTAAAAAGCTCCTAATCAATTATTTGAACTCCTAATATTTGAATAAAACATTTTTGCGGTCCTTTTTGTAGAGGTTTCGGACGAGCAGGTCTAAATGGGCCTTTCAATGGAACCGTTGGAATTTTAACTGAGTAAAAAGTACTGAAATTGAGGTTTTGCAATATAATTGATTTGAAAATTTCCTAATCAATTATTTGAACTCCTAATATTTGAATAAAACATTTTTGTGGTCATTTTTGTAGAGGTTTCAGACGAGCAGGTCTAAATGGGCCTTTCAATGGACCCGTTGGAATTTTAACTGAGTAAAAAGTACAGAAATTGAGGTTTTGCAATATAATTGTGTTGAAAAGTTCTTAATCAATTACATGAACTCCTAAAATTTGATTAAAACTTGTTTTGCAGTCCTTTTTGTAGAGGTTTCGGATGAGCGGGTCGAAATCGGCCTTTCAATGGACCCGTTGGAATTTTAAATGAGTAAAAAGTACATAAATTGAGGTTTTGGAATATAATTGTGTTGAAAAGCTCCTAATCAATTATTTGAACTCCTAATATTTGAATAAAACATTTTTGTGGTCCTTTTTGTAGAGGTTTCGGACGAGCTGGTCTAAATGGGCCTTTCAATGGACCCGTTGGAATTTTAACTGAGTAAAAAGTACAGAAATTGATGTTTTGCAAGATAAATGTGTTGAAAAACTCTTAATCAATTATTTGAACTCCTAATATTTGAATAAAACATTTTTGCGGTCCTTTTTGTAGAGGTTTCGGACGAGCAGGTCTAAATGGGCCTTTCAATGGACCCGTTGGAATTTTAAATGAGTAAAAAGTACAGCAATTGAGGTTTTGCAATATAATTGTGTTGAAAAGCTCCTAATCAATTATTTGAACTCCTAATATTTGAATAAAACTTGTTTTGCAGTACTTTTTGTAGAGGTTTCGGACGAGCGGGTCGAAACGGGCCTTTCAATGGACCTGTTGGAATTTTAAATGAGTAAAAAGTACAAAAATTGAGGTTTTGAATTATAATTGTGTTGAAAAGCTCCTAATCAATTATTTGAACTCCTATTATTTGAATAAAACATTTTTGCGGTCCTTTTTGTAGAAGTTTGAGACGAGCAGGTCTAAATGGGCCTTTCAATGGACCCGTTGGAATTTTAACTGAGTAAAAAGTACAGAAATTGAGGTTTTGCAATATAATTGATTTGAAAACCTCCTAATCAATTATTTGAACTCCTATTATTTGAATAAAACATTTTTGCGGTCCTTTTTGTAGAGGTTTCGGACGAGCAGGTCTAAATGGGCCTTTCAATGGACCCGTTGGAATTTTAACCGAGTAAAAAGTAGAGAAATTGAGGTTTTTCAATATAATTGATTTGAAAAGCTCCTAATCAATTATTTAAACTCCTAATATTTGAATAAAACATTTTTGTGGTCATTTTTGTAGAGGTTTCGGACGAGCGGGTCTAAATGGGCCTTTCAATAGACCCGTTGGAATTTTAACTGAGTAAAAAGTACATAAATTGAGGTTTTGCAATATATTTGTGTTGAAAAGCTCCTAATCAATTACATGAACTCCTAAGATTTGATTAAAACTTGTTTTGCAGTCCTTTTTGTAGAGGTTTCGGACGAGCGGGTCGAAATGGGCCTTTCAATGGACCCGTTGGAATTTTAACTGAGTAAAAAGTACATAAATTGAGGTTTTGGAATATAATTGTGTTGAAAAGCTCCTAATCAATTATTTGAACTCCTAATATTTGAATAAAACATTTTTGTGGTCCTTTTTGTAGAGGTTTCGGACGAGCTGGTCTAAATGGGCCTTTCAATGGACCCGTTGGAATTTTAACTGAGTAAAAAGTACAGAAATTGATGTTTTGCAAGATAAATGTGTTGAAAAACTCTTAATCAATTATTTGAACTCCTAATATTTGAATAAAACATTTTTGCGGTCCTTTTTGTAGAGGTTTCGGACGAGCAGGTCTAAATGGGCCTTTCAATGGACCCGTTGGAATTTTAAATGAGTAAAAAGTACAGCAATTGAGGTTTTGCAATATAATTGTGTTGAAAAGCTCCTAATCAATTATTTGAACTCCTAATATTTGAATAAAACTTGTTTTGCAGTACTTTTTGTAGAGGTTTCGGACGAGCGGGTCGAAACGGGCCTTTCAATGGACCTGTTGGAATTTTAAATGAGTAAAAAGTACAAAAATTGAGGTTTTGAATTATAATTGTGTTGAAAAGCTCCTAATCAATTATTTGAACTCCTATTATTTGAATAAAACATTTTTGCGGTCCTTTTTGTAGAAGTTTGAGACGAGCAGGTCTAAATGGGCCTTTCAATGGACCCGTTGGAATTTTAACTGAGTAAAAAGTACAGAAATTGAGGTTTTGCAATATAATTGATTTGAAAACCTCCTAATCAATTATTTGAACTCCTATTATTTGAATAAAACATTTTTGCGGTCCTTTTTGTAGAGGTTTCGGACGAGCAGGTCTAAATGGGCCTTTCAATGGACCCGTTGGAATTTTAACCGAGTAAAAAGTAGAGAAATTGAGGTTTTTCAATATAATTGATTTGAAAAGCTCCTAATCAATTATTTAAACTCCTAATATTTGAATAAAACATTTTTGTGGTCATTTTTGTAGAGGTTTCGGACGAGCGGGTCTAAATGGGCCTTTCAATAGACCCGTTGGAATTTTAACTGAGTAAAAAGTACATAAATTGAGGTTTTGCAATATATTTGTGTTGAAAAGCTCCTAATCAATTACATGAACTCCTAAGATTTGATTAAAACTTGTTTTGCAGTCCTTTTTGTAGAGGTTTCGGACGAGCGGGTCGAAATGGGCCTTTCAATGGACCCGTTGGAATTTTAACTGAGTAAAAAGTACAGAAATTGAGGTTTTGCAATATAATTGTGTTGAAAAGCTCCTAATAAATTATTGGAACTCCTAATATTTGATTAAAACTTGTTTTGTAGTCCTTTTTGTAGAGGTTTCAGACGAGCGGGTCGAAATGGGCCTTTTAATGAACCCATTGGAATTTAAAATGAGTAAAAAGTACAGAAATTGCAGTTTTGCAATATGATTGTGTTGAAAAGCTCCTAATCAATTATTTGAACTCCTAATATTTGATTAAAACTTGTTTTGCGGTCCTTTTTGTAGAGGTTTCGGACGAGCAGGTCTAAATGGGCCTTTCAATGGACCCGTTGGAATTTTAACTAAGTAAAATGTACAGAAATTGAGGTTTTGCAATATAATTGTGTTGAAAAGTTCCTAATCAATTACATGAACTCCTAAAATTTGATTAAAACTTGTTTTGCAGTCCTTTTTGTAGAGGTTTCGGATGAGCGGGTCGAAATCGGCCTTTCAATGGACCCGTTGGAATTTTAAATGAGTAAAAAGTACATAAATTGAGTTTTTGCAATATAATTGTGTTGAAAAGCTCCTAATCAATTATTTGAACTCCTAATATTTGAATAAAACATTTTTGCGGTCCTTTTTGTAGAGGTTTCGGACGAGCTGGTCTAAATGGGCCTTTCAATGGACCTGTTGGAATTTTAACTGAGTAAAAAGTATAGAAATTGATGTTTTGCAAGATAATTGTGTTGAAAAACTCCTAATCAATTATTTGAACTCCTAATATTTGAATAAAACATTTTTGCCGTCCTTTTTGTAGAGGTTTCGGACGAGAGGGTCTAAATGGGCCTTTCAATGGACCCGTTGGAATTTTAAATGAGTAAAAAGTACAGAAATTGAGGTTTTGCAATATAATTGTGTTGAATAGCTCCTAATCAATTATTTGAACTCCTAATATTTGAATAAAACTTGTTTTGCATTCCTTTTGTAGAGCTTTCGGAGGAGCGGGTCGAAACGGGCCTTGCAATGGACCCGTTGGAATTTTAAATGAGTAAAAAGTACAGAAATTGAGGTTTTGCAATATAATTGTGTTGAAAAGCTTCTAATCAATTATTTGAACTCCTAATATTTGAATAAAACATTTTTGCGGTCCTTTTTGTAGAGGTTTCGGACGAGCAGATCTAAATGGGCCTTTCAATGGACCCGTTGGAATTTTAACTGAGTAAAAAGTACAGAAATTGATGTTTTGCATGATAATTGTGTTGAAAAACTCTTAATCAATTATTTGAACTCCTAATATTTGAATAAAACATTTTTGCGGTCCTTTTTGTAGAGGTTTCGGACGAGCAGGTCTAAATGGGCCTTTCAATGGACCCGTTGGAATTTTAAATGAGTAAAAAGTACAGAAATTGAGGTATTGCAATATAATTGTGTTGAAAAGCTCCTAATCAATTATTTGAACTCCTAATATTTGAATAAAACTTGTTTTGCAGTCCTTTTTGTAGAGGTTTAGGACGAGCGGGTCGAAACGGGCCTTTCAATGGACCCGTTGGAATTTTAAATGAGTAAAAAGTACAGAAATTGAGGTTTTGCAATATAATTGTGTTGAAAAGCTCCTAATCAATTATTTGAACTCCTAATATTTGATTAAAACTTGTTTTGCGGTCCTTTTTGTAGAGGTTTCGGACGAGCAGGTCTAAATGGGCCTTTCAATGGACCCATTGGAATTTTAACTGAGTAAAAAGTACAGAAATTGAGGTTTTGCAATATAATTGTGTTGAAAAGTTCCTAATCAATTACATGAACTCCTAAAATTTGATTAAAACTTGTTTTGCAGTCCTTTTTGTAGAGGTTTCGGATGAGCGGGTCGAAATCGGCCTTTCAATGGACCCGTTGTAATTTTAAATGAGTAAAAAGTAAATAAATTGAGTTTTTGCAATATAAATGTGTTGAAAAGCTCCTAATCAATTATTTGAACTCCTAATATTTGAATAAAACATTTTTGCGGTCCTTTTTGTAGAGGTTTCGGACGAGCTGGTCTAAATGGGCCTTTCAATGGACCCGTTGGAATTTTAACTAAGTAAAAAGTATAGAAATTGATGTTTTGCAAGATAATTGTGTTGAAAAACTCCTAATCAATTATTTGAACTCCTAATATTTGAATAAAACATTTTTTCCGTCCTTTTTGTAGAGGTTTCGGATGTGAGGGTCTAAATGGGCCTTTCAATGGACCCGTTGGAATTTTAAATGAGTAAAAAGTACAGAAATTGAGGTTTTGCAATATAATTGTGTTGAAAAGCTCCTAATCAATTATTTGAACTCCTAATATTTGAATAAAACTCTTTTTGCAGTCCTTTTTGTAGTGGTTTCGGACGAGCGGGTCGAAAACGGGCCTTTCAATGGACCCGTTGGAATTTTAAATGAGTAAAAAGTACAGAAATTGAGGTTTTGCAATATAATTGTGTTGAAAAGCTCCTAATCAATTATTTGAACTCCTAATATTTGAATAAAACATTTTTGCGGTCCTTTTTGTAGAGGTTTCGGATGAGCAGGTCTAAATTGGCCTTTCAATGGACCCGTTGGAATTTTAACAGAGTAAAAAGTACAGAAATTGAGGTTTTGCAATATAATTGATTTGAAAAGCTCCTAATCAATTATTTGAACTCCTAAGATTTGAATAAAACATTTTTGTGGTCATTTTTGTAGAGGTTTCGGACGAGCGGGTCTAAATGGGCCTTTCAATAGACCCGTTGGAATTTTAACTGAGTAAAAAGTACAGAAATTGAGGTTTTGCAATATAATTGTGTTGAAAAGCTCCTAATCAATTACATGAACTCCTAAAATTTGATTAAAACTTGTTTTGCAGTCCTTTTTGTAGAGGTTTCGGACGAGTGGGTCGAAATGGGCCTTTCAATGGACCCGTTGGAATTTTAACTAAGTAAAAATTACAGAAATTGAGGTTTTGTAATATAATTGTGTTGAAAAGCTCCTAATAAATTATTGGAACTCCTAATATTTGATTAAAACTTGTTTTGTAGTCCATTTTGTAGAGGTTTCAGACGAGCGAGTCGAAATGGGACTTTTAATGGACGCATTAGAATTTTAAATGAGGAAAAAGTACAGAAATTGCGGTTTTGCAATATGATTGTGTTGAAAAGCTCCTAATCAATTATTTGAACTCCTAATATTTGATTAAAACTTGTTTTGCGGTCCTTTTTGTAGAGGTTTCGGACGAGCAGGTCTAAATGGGCCTTTCAATGGACCCGTTGGAATTTTAACTGAGTAAAATGTACAGAAATTGAGGTTTTGCAATATAATTGTGTTGAAAAGTTCCTAATCAATTACATGAACTCCTAAAATTTGATTAAAACTTGTTTTGCAGTCCTTTTTGTAGAGGTTTCGGATGAGCGGGTCGAAATCGGCCTTTCAATGGACCTGTTGGAATTTTAAATGAGTAAAAAGTACATAAATTGAACTTTTGCAATATAATTGTGTTGAAAAGCTCCTAATCAATTATTTGAACTCCTAATATTTGAATAAAACATTTTTGCGGTCCTTTTTGTAGAGGTTTCGGACGAGCTGGTCTAAATGGGCCTTTCAATGGACCCGTTGGAATTTTAACTGAGTAAAAAGTATAGAAATTGATGTTTTGCAATATAATTGTGTTGAAAAACTCCTAATCAATTATTTGAACTCCTAATATTTGAATAAAACATTTTTGCCGTCCTTTTGTAGAGGTTTCGGATGAGAAGGTCTAAATGGGCCTTTCGATGGACCCGTTGGAATTTTAAATGAGTAAAAAGTACAGAAATTGAGGTTTTGCAATATAATTGTGTTGAAAAGCTCCTAATCAATTATTTGAACTCCTAATATTTGAATAAAACTTGTTTTGCAGTCCTTTTGTAGAGGTTTCGGACGAGCGGGTCGAAACGGGCCTTTCAATGGACCCGTTGGAATTTTAAATGAGTAAAAAGTACAGAAATTGAGGTTTTGCAATATAATTGTGTTGAAAAGCTCCTAATCAATTATTTGAACTCCTAATATTTGAATAAAACTTGTTTTGCAGTCCTTTTGTAGAGGTTTCGGACGAGCGGGTCGAAACGGGCCTTTCAATGGACCCGTTGGAATTTTAAATGAGTAAAAAGTACAGAAATTGAGGTTTTGCAATATAATTGTGTTGAAAAGCTCCTAATCAATTATTTGAACTCCTAATATTTGAATAAAACTTGTTTTGCGGTCCTTTTTGTAGAGGTTTCGAACGAGCGAGTCTAAATGGGCCTTTCAATAGACCCGTTGGAATTTTAACCTAGTAAAAAGTACAGAAATTGAGGTTTTTCAATATAATTGTGTTGAAAAGCTCCTAATCAATTACATGAACTCCTAAAATTTGATTAAAACTTGTTCTGCAGTCCTTTTTGTGGAGGTTTCGGACGAGCAGGTCTAATTGGGCCTTTCAATGGACCCGTTGGAATTTTAACTGAGTAAAAAGTACATAAATTGAGGTTTGGCAATATAATTGTGTTGAAAAGCTCTTAATCAATTATATGAACTCCTAATATTTGAATAAAACTTGTTTTGCAGTCATTTTTGTAGAGGTTTCGGACGAGCGGGTCGAAATGGGCCTTTCAATGGACCCATTGGAATTTTAAATGAGTAAAAAGTACAGAAATTGAGGTTTTGCAATATAATTGTGTTGAAAAGATCCTAATCAATTATTTGAACTCCTAATATTTGAATAAAACTTGTTTTGCAGTCCTTTTTGTAGAGGTTTCGGACGAGCGGGTCGAAATGGGCCTTTCAATAGACCTGTTGGAATTTTAAATGAGTAAAAAGTACATAAATTGAGGTTTTGAAATATAATTGTGTTAAAAAGATCCAAATCAATTATTTGAACTCCTAATATTTGAATAAAACATTTTTGCGCTCCTATTTGTAGATGTTTCGGACGAGCAGGTCTAAATGGGCCTTTCAATGGACCCGTTGGAATTTTAAATGAGTAAAAAGTACATAAATTGAGGTTTTGAAATATAATTGTGTTGAAAAGCTCCTAATCAATTATTTGAACTCCTAATATTTGAATAAAACATTTTTGCGGTCCTTTTTGTAGAGGTTTCAGACGAGCAGGTCTAAATGGGCCTTTCAATGGACCCGTTAGAATTTTAACTGAGTAAAAAGTACAGAAATTGAGGTTTTGCAATATAATTGATTTGAAAAGCTCCTAATCAATTATTTAAACTCCTAATATTTGAATAAAACATTCTTGTGGTCATTTTTGTAGAGGTTTCGAACGAGCGGGTCTAAATGGGCCTTTCAATAGACCCGTTGGAATTTTAACTGAGTAAAAAGTACAGAAATTGAGGTTTTGCAATATAATTGTGTTGAAAAGCTCCTAATCAATTACATGAACTCCTAAAATTTGATAAAAACTTGTTTTGCAGTCTTTTTTGTAGAGGTTTCGGACGAGCGGGTCGAAATGGGCCTTTCAATGGACCCGTTGGAATTTTAAATGGGTTAAAAGTAAATAAATTGAGTTTTTGAAATATAATTGTGTTGAAAAGCTCCTAATCAATTATTTGAACTCCTAATATTTGAATAAAACATTTTTGCGGTCCTTTTTGTAGAGGTTTCAGACGAGCAGGTCTAAATGGGCCTTTCAATGGACCTGTTAGAATTTTAACTGAGTAAAAAGTACAGAAATTGCGGTTTTGCAATATGATTGTGTTGAAAAGCTCCTAATCAATTATTTGAACTCCTAATATTTGATTAAAACTTGTTTTGCGGTCCTTTTTGTAGAGGTTTCGGACGAGCAGGTCTAAATGGGCCTTTCAATGGACCCATTAGAATTTTAACTGAGTAAAAAGTACAGAAATTGAGGTTTTGTAATATAATTGTGTTGAAAAGTTCCTAATCAATTACATGAACTCCTAAAATTTGATTAAAACTTGTTTTGCAGTCCTTTTTGTAGAGGTTTAGGATGAGCGGGTCGAAATCGGCCTTTCAATGGACCCGTTGTAATTTTAAATGGGTAAAAAGTAAATAAATTGAGTTTTTGAAATATAATTGTGTTGAAAAGCTCCTAATCAATTATTTGAACTCCTAATATTTGAATAAAACATTTTTGCGGTCCTTTTTGTAGAGGTTTCGGACGAGCTGGTCTAAATGGGCCTTTCAATGGACCCGTTGGAATTTTAACTGAGTAAAAAGTATAGAAATTGATGTTTTGCAAGATAATTGTGTTGAAAAACTCCTAATCAATTATTTGAACTCCTAATATTTGAATAAAACATTTTTGCCGTCCTTTTTGTAGAGGTTTCGGATAGGAAGGTCTAAATGGGCCTTTCAATGGACCCGTTGGAATTTTAAATGAGTAAAAAGTACAGAAATTGAGGTTTTGCAATATAATCTTTTTGAAAAGCTCCTAATCAATTATTTGAACTCCTAATATTTGAATAAAACTTGTTTTGCAGTCCTTTTGTAGAGGTTTCGGACGAGCGGGTCGAAACGGGCCTTTCAATGGACCCGTTGGAATTTTAAATGAGTAAAAAGTACAGAAATTGAGGTTTTGCAATATAATTGTGTTGAAAAGCTCCTAATCAATTATTTGAACTCCTAATATTTGATTAAAACTTGTTTTGCGGTCCTTTTTGTAGAGGTTTCGGACGAGCAGGTCTAAATGGGCCTTTCAATGGACCCGTTGGAATTTTAACTGAGTAAAAAGTACAGAAATTGAGGTTTTGCAATATAATTGATTTGAAAAGCTCCTAATCAATTATTTGAACTCCTAATATTTGAATAAAACATTTTTGCGGTCCTTTTTGTAGAGGTTTCAGACGAGCAGGTCTAAATGTGCCTTTCAATGGACCTGTTGGAATTTTAACTGAGTAAAAAGTACAAAAATTGAGGTTTTGCAATATAATTGTGTTGAAAAGCTCCTAATCAATTACATGAAGTCCTAAAATTTGATTAAAACTTGATTTGCGGTCCTTTTTGTAGAGGTTTCGGACGAGTAGGTCTAAATGGCCCTTTTCAATTGACCCGTTGGAATTTTAACTGAGTAAAAAGTACAGAAATTGCGGTTTTGCAATATAATTTTGTTGAAAAGCTCCTAATCAATTACATGAATTCCTAAAATTTTATTAAAACTTGTTTTACAGTCCTTTTTGTAGAGGTTTCGGACGAGCGGGTCGAAATGGGCCTTTCAATGGACCCGTTGGAATTTTAACTAAGTAAAAAGTACAGAAATTGAGGTTTTGCAATATAATTGTGTTGAAAGCTCCTAATCAATTATTTGATCTCCTAATATTTGAATAAAACATTTTTGCGGTCCTTTTTGTAGAGGTTTCTGACGAGGAGGTCTAAATGGGCCTTTCAATGGACCCGTTGGAATTTTAATTGAGTAGAAAGTACAGAAATTGAGGTTTTGCAATATAATTGATTTGAAAAGCTCCTAATCAATTATTTGAACTCCTAATATTTGAATAAAACATTTTTGCGGTCCTTTTTGTAGAGGTTTCGGACGAGCAGGTCTAAATGGGCCTTTCAATGGACCCGTTGGAATTTTAACTAAGTAAAAAGTACAGAAATTGAGGTTTTGCAATATAATTGTGTTGAAAAGCTCCTAATCAATTACATGAACTCCTAAAATTTGATTAAAACTTATTTTGCGGTCCTTTTTGTAGAGGTTTCGGACGAGCAGGTCTAAATGGAACTTTCAATGGACCCGTTGGAATTTTAACTGAGTAAAAAGTATAGAAATTGAGGTTTTGCAATATAAATGTGTTGAAAAGCTCCTAATCAATTACATGAACTCCTAAAATTTGATTAAAACTTGTTTTGTAGAGGTTTCGGACGAGCGGGTCGAAATGGGCCTTTCAATGGACCCGTTGGAATTTTAACTGAGTAAAAAGTACATAAATTGAGGTTTTGCAATATAATTGTGTTGAAAAGCTCCTAATCAATTATTTGATCTCCTAATATTTGAATAAAACATTTTTGCGGTCCCTTTTGTAGAGGTTTCTGACGAGCAGGTCTAAATGGGCCTTTCAATGGACCCGTTGGAATTTTAACTGAGTAGAAAGTACAGAAATTGAGGTTTTGCAATATAATTGATTTGAAAAGCTCCTAATCAATTATTTGAACTCCTAATATTTGAATAAAACATTTTTGCGGTCCTTTTTGTAGAGGTTTCAGACGAGCAGGTCTAAATGGGCCTTTCAATGGACCCGTTGGAATTTTAGCTGAGTAAAAAGTACAGAAATTGAGGTTTTGCAATATAATTGTGTTGAAAAGCTCCTAATCAATTACATGAACTCCTAAAATTTGATTAAAACTTGTTTTGCGGTCCTTTTTGTAGAGGTTTCGGACGAGCGGGTCGAAATGGGCCTTTCTATGGACCTGTTGGAATTTTAACTGAGTAAAAAGTACAAAAATTGAGGTTTTGCAATATAATTGTGTTCAAAAGCTCCTAATCAATTATTTGAACTCCTAATATTTGATTAAAACATTTTTGCGGTCCTTTTTGTAGAGGTTTCGGACGAGCAGTTCTAAATGGGCCTTTCAATGGACCCGTTGGAATTTTAACTGAGTAAAAAGTACATAAATTGAGGTTTTGCGATATAAAGTTGTTCAAAAGCTCCTAATAATTTATTTGAACTCCTAATATTTGATTAAAACATTTTTGCGGTCCTTTTTGTAGAGGTTTCGGACGAGCAGGTCTAAATGGGCCTTTCAATGGACCCGTTGGAATTTTAACTGAGTAAAAAGTACAGAAATTGAGGTTTTGCAATATAAAGTTGTTCAAAAGCTCCTAATCATTTATTTGAACTCCTAATATTTGATTAAAACTTGTTTTGCGGTCCTTTTTGTAGAGGTTTCGGACGAGCAGGTCTAAATGGCCCTTTTAATGGACCCGTTGGAATTTTAACTGAGTAAAAAGTACAGAAATTGCGGTTTTGCAATATAATTTTGTTGAAAAGCTCCTAATCAATTACATGAATTCCTAAAATTTGATTAAAACTTGTTTTGTAGTCCTTTTTGTAGAGGTTTCGGACGAACGAGTCGAAATGGGCCTTTCACTGGACCCGTTGGAATTTTAACTAAGTAAAAAGTACAGAAATTGAGGTTTTGCAATTTAATTGTGTTGAAAGCTCCTAATCAATTATTTGATCTCCTAATATTTGAATAAAACATTTTTGCGGTCCTTTTTGTAGAGGTTTCTGACGAGGAGGTCTGAATGGGCCTTTCAATGGACCCGTTGGAATTTTAACTGAGTAGAAAGTACATAAATTGAGGTTTTGCAATATAATTGATTTGAAAAGCTCCTAATCAATTATTTGAACTCCTAATATTTGAATAAAACATTTTTGCGGTCCTTTTGTAGAGGTTTCGGACGAGCAGGTCTAAATGGGCCTTTCAATGGACCCGTTGGAATTTTTTTTTTGAAGAAAAAGGGCCTCATTAAAAACCCCTCTAACCACCTTGTGCTGAAGCACGCGGTGAACCTAAGGGGAAAAGAGTGCCCTGAGTGTTGTTATTATTATAACAAGAGTGGGGCTGAGAATCAGTCAGTACATCGACGTTAATACAGTCAGGAATAACTGAATCAAAGTACACAGAAGAAGTAAAGCGTAAAGCCCAAGTGGCTAAGTTATGGGCCAGAAAATTGGCCGATCTAGGTACAAAAGAAATAGAGACTGAAGGAAAAGTCCTAAGCAAAGCCTGTGCATCTGCAATCTGTGGTCCCAGCAGAGAGTTGTCCTCAGCGGGGCGCGAGAGCTTGTTGATCACCGTAGCCGAGTCGGATTCAATGATCACCGTGTCCCATCCTCTATCTCGGGTCAACATAATACCTGCAATGATGGCATGCAATTCGACCGTGGCGGCATCGCGACAGCCGGCCTCATTGTGCTGGTGTTACTAGTGTAGACTCTTGATGGGAGTCCCACTAGGCGGAGAACGTCCTGAGCAGTAGGGCAATCACGAAGAGCATGCATAGCGGATTCCAGCACCGTTGGGCAGAAGGGACAATGTCCATCCGTATGTTGTATCGCCCTGAGTTTGTCCCCGGTGGGCAAAGCATCACGGCCCGCTCGCCAGCTGAAGGAGCGTATTTTCGGTAAAGTTGGAGATTTAGAAATTACTTTCCAAAGACGTGTAGGTCGCTGTAGCGGCCTCGCAGTTTGGTGAAGGAAAAAGTACCCTGAACTGACTGTATAGGTCCCAGAGTCATGTTGTTGGAATTTTAACTAAGTAAAAAGTACAGAAATTGAGGTTTTGCAATATAATTGTGTTGAAAAGATCCTAATCAATTACATGAACTCCTAAAATTTGATTAAAACTTGTTTTGCGGTCCTTTTTGTAGAGGTTTCGGACGAGCAGGTCTAAATGGACCTTTCAATGGACCCGTTGGAATTTTAACTGAGTAAAAAGTATAGAAATTGAGGTTTTGCAATATAATTGTGTTGAAAAGCTCCTAATCAATTACATGAACTCCTAAAATTTGATTAAAACTTGTTTTGCAGTCCTTTTTGTAGAGGTTTCGGGCGAGCGGGTCGAAATGGGCCTTTCAATGGACCCGTTGGAATTTTAACTGAGTAAAAAGTACATAAATTGAGGTTTTGCAATATAATTGTGTTGAAAAGCTCCTAATCAATTATTTGATCTCCTAATATTTGAATAAAACATTTTTGCGGTCCCTTTTGTAGAGGTTTCTGACAAGCAGGTCTAAATGGGCCTTTCAATGGACCCGTTGGAATTTTAACTGAGTAGAAAGTACAGAAATTGAGGTTTTGCAATATAATTGATTTGAGAAGCTCCTAATCAATTATTTGAACTCCTACTATTTGAATAAAACATTTTTGCGGTCCTTTTTGTAGAGGTTTCAGACGAGCAGGTCTAAATGGGCCTTTCAATGGACCCGTTGGAATTTTAGCTGAGTAAATAGTACAGAAATTGAGGTTTTGCAATATAATTGTGTTGAAAAGCTCCTAATCAATTACATGAATTCCTAAAATTTGATTAAAACTTGTTTTGTAGTCCTTTTTGTAGAGGTTTCGGACGAGCGAGTCGAAATGGGCCTTTCAATGGACCCGTTGGAATTTTAACTAAGTAAAAAGTACAGAAATTGAGGTTTTGCAATTTAATTGTGTTGAAAGCTCCTAATCAATTATTTGATCTCCTAATATTTGAATAAAACATTTTTGCGGTTCTTTTTGTAGAGGTTTCTGACGAGGAGGTCTAAATGGGCCTTTCAATGGACCCGTTGGAATTTTAACTGAGTAGAAAGTACATAAATTGAGGTTTTGCAATATAATTGATTTGAAAAGCTCCTAATCAATTATTTGAACTCCTAATATTTGAATAAAACATTTTTGCGGTCCTTTTTGTAGAGGTTTCGGACGAGCAGGTCTAAATGGGCCTTTCAATGGACCCGTTGGAATTTTAACTAAGTAAAAAGTACAGAAATTGAGGTTTTGCAATATAATTGTGTTGAAAAGATCCTAATCAATTACATGAACTCCTAAAATTTGATTAAAACTTGTTTTGCGGTCCTTTTTGTAGAGGTTTCGGACGAGCAGGTCTAAATGGACCTTTCAATGGACCCGTTGGAATTTTAACTGAGTAAAAAGTATAGAAATTGAGGTTTTGCAATATAATTGTGTTGAAAAGCTCCTAATCAATTACATGAACTCCTAAAATTTGATTAAAACTTGTTTTGCAGTCCTTTTTGTTGAGGTTTCGGACGAGCGGGTCGAAATGGGCCTTTCAATGGACCCGTTGGAATTTTAACTGAGTAAAAAGTACAGAAATTTAGGTTTTGCAATATAATTGTGTTGAAAAGCTCCTAATCAATTATTTGATCTCCTAATATTTGAATAAAACATTTTTGCGGTCCCTTTTGTAGAGGTTTCTGACGAGCAGGTCTAAATGGGCCTTTCAATGGACCCGTTGGAATTTTAACTGAGTAAAAAGTACAGAAATTGAGGTTTTGCAATATAATTTTGTGGAAAAGCTCCTAATCAATTATTTGAACTCCTAATATTTGAATAAAACATTTTTGCGGTCCTTTTTGTAGAAGTTTCGGACGAGCAGGTCTAAATGGGCCTTTCAATGGACCCGTTGGAATTTTAACTGAGTAAAAAGTACAGAAATTGAGGTTTTGCAATATAATTTTGTGGAAAAGCTCCTAATCAATTATTTGAACTCCTAATATTTGAATAAAACATTTTTGCGGTCCTTTTTGTAGAAGTTTCGGACGAGCAGGTCTAAATGGGCCTTTCAACGGACCCGTTGGAATTTTAACTGAGTAAAAAGTACATAAATTGATGTTTTGCAATATAATTGTGTTGAAAAGCTCCTAATCAATTACATGAACTCGTAAAATTTGATTACCTGTTCTGCAGTCCTTTTTGTGGAGGTGTCGGACGAGCAGGTCTAATTGGGCCTTTCAATGGACCCGTTGGAATTTTAACTGAGTAAAAAGTACATAAATTGAGGTTTGGCAATATAATTGTGTTGAAAAGCTCCTAATCAATTATTTGCACTCCTAATATTTGAATAAAACTTGTTTTGCAGTCCTTTTTGTAGAGGTTTCGGACGAGCGGGTCAGAATGGGCCTTTCAATGGACCCGTTGGAATTTTAAATGAGTAAAAAGTACAGAAATTGAGGTTTTGAAATATAATTGTGTTGAAAAGCTCCAAATCTATTATTTGAACTCCTAATATTTGAATAAAACATTTTTGCGGTCCTTTTTGTAGAGGTTTCGGACGAGCAGGTCTAAATGGGCCTTTCAATGGACCCGTTGGAATTTTAACTGAGTAGAAAGTATAGAAATTGAGGTTTTGCAATATAATTGATTTGAAAAGCTCCTAATCAATTATTTGCACTCCTAATATTTGAATAAAACTTGTTTTGCAGTCCTTTTTGTAGAGGTTTCGGACGAGCGGGTCAGAATGGGCCTTTCAATGGACCCGTTGGAATTTTAAATGAGTAAAAAGTACAGAAATTGAGGTTTTGAAATATAATTGTGTTGAAAAGCTCCAAATCTATTATTTGAACTCCTAATATTTGAATAAAACATTTCTGCGGTCCTTTTTGTAGAGGTTTCGGACGAGCAGGTCTAAATGGGCCTTTCAATGGACCCGTTGGAATTTTAACTGAGTAGAAAGTACAGAAATTGAGGTTTTGCAATATAATTGATTTGAAAAGCTCCTAATCAATTATTTGAACTCCTAATATTTGATTAAAACATTTTTGCGGTCTTTTTTGTAGAGGTTTCGGACGAGCAGGTCTAAATGAGCCTTTCAATGGACCAGTTTGAATTTTAAATGAGTAAAAAGTACAGAAATTGAGGTTTGGCAATATAATTGTGTTGAAAAGCTCCTAATCAATTATTTGAACTCCTAATATTTGAATAAAACTTGTTTTGCAGTCCTTTTTGTAGAGTTTTCGGACGAGTGGGTCGAAATGGGCCTTTCTATGGACCTGTTGGAATTTTAACTGAGTAAAAAGTACAAAAATTGAGGTTTTGCAATATAATTTTGTTCAAAAGCTCCTAATCAATTATTTGAACTCCTAATATTTGAATAAAACATTTTTGCGGTTTTTTTTGTATAGGTTTCGGACGAGCAGGTCTAAATGGGCCTTTCAATGGACCCGTTGGAATTTTTTTTAAGAAAACGGGCCTCATTAAAAACCCCTACTAAAATCCCCAAGCACAAGGCTTGGAGAAACCTAAAAAGGGGGAAAGAGTACCCAAAATATATTAATAACCGAGGTTAAACCTCGCAAAGTACAATGTTTTTGATACAATCAGGGTAAATAGATCCAAAAGATAAAGAAGACATGGATCTAAGGGCATAGGTAGCCAATGTATGAGCTACAAGATTAGCTACTGAACATGTGCCACAGAAAAATCCTCCAAAGCAGAATGAGCCTCTAGAATCATCGGCCCCAAAGGAGAAAGATCTGGCCCAAGAGAGTTGATCCTGTTTGCTAGGGATGCACAGTCTGTCTCGAAAATCAGATGGCTCCAACCCTGAGATAGGGCAAAAGTAATGCCGGAAAGAAGACCTTTCCCTTCGGATGAAATAGCATCAGGACAACTGCCCAGCGGAAAAGCCAGGCCACCGACAACCGTCCCAGTGTCATCCCGAGCGACAACACCAACCGTCGCTGCGCGAGTGGAAGGATCAAAAGCCCCATCCACATTAACTTTAATAAAACCACGAGGTGGAGGCCTCTAACGAGGAGGAAGTGCCGAGGGGATGGGTGATGTAGTGGAAGATATAGAGTTAGAGTAATCCTTATGGAGACTAATAGAGTTGACAACAATTAGCCAAGGGGGTTGAAGATGTTTATTATGGATCCAGTCGTTACGTCTGTTCCAAATATTCCAAAGGGTAGTCAAGAAAAGGCCAAAAAGATCAGGAGAAAGAATGGAAGCACCTTCCTCAAGCCATTGGATGCCCGTAGAGGCGGAACTCTTGATAAGAGAGGAGGGAAGACCAATCAATTTAAGAGTTTCCGAGGCACTAGAGCAGTCTCGGAGAGCATGGAGAATCGACTCAATACCCGAGTTACAAATGGGGCATGGACCAGAATCTGGAGCAAAAGTCTGAAGGCGAGCCCCAACAGGCAGGGCTCCTATCCCCAGACGCCAGCCGAAAGTTTTAACCTTAGGCAAAACTATGAGCTTGGCAAGATATTTCCAAAAACGAGGGGGATGAAGTCTAGGCTCAGGGGGTCGTTGCAGGAAAAGATAGCCAGATCTGACAGAATAGATGCCAGAATCATTGGGATTCCAGAGGATGGTATCTCGAGTGTCATTAATAATAGGAACAGAAAGAATGGAATTGGCATCATCCACAGTAAAGTAAGCACGAACTTTGACAGGGTCCCAGGCAGCTTGGTTCCGCAACATAAAATCTCGACAACGAATGTGGACTTCCTCCGATAGCTCATAGTCCCCATAGAGGTGAACAGTCCAGGAGCCTTCCCAATTATCATGATGGATGCGTATGTTACTGTTGATACCCGGACGATAGAGGAAACCACCAAATAGGTGTTGCATAGCGTTATAAAGACCTTGCCAGGCAAAAGAACCTCGCGAAGGCCGAGAGGCATTAAGGATATTACCTGTCGGAAAGTACTTGAATTTATAGATTTGTTCCAAAAGGGAGTCAGGTTCGCAAATGAGGCGCCAGAGTTGTTTGCCAAGAAGATCTATGTTAAAATTATTGAGGTCTCGGAAGCCCATACCTCCAACAGATTTAGGCAGGCATACCTGGTCCCATGGAAGCATATGCCAACCTTTCTTATTTGATTTCCCAGACCACCAATATCGATGAATGGCAGATGTCATATCATCAATAATATTTTGAGGTAATAAATAACAGGACATAACATATTGAGGTAAAGATTGTAAAACGGCTTTAATAAAAATTTCCCTACCACTGAAGGAAAGAAGATGTTTGTCCCAGTTGGATAATCTATCGTGAACTTTATCGCGTATAAACCCTAAAGTAAGGGTCTTATTTTTACCAATAAGAAGAGGTACCCCCAGATAGACCCCAGGATTGGAGACCTCACGAACTTGAAGATAGGAATTAATAGCTTGACGAGTAGAAGTAGGAGTGCGGGGATTGTAAAAGATTGTAGACTTATCAAAGTTGACTGCTTGCCCAGAGGCAGAGGCATAAGTCTTGAGGGCCAACTTAAGGTGTGCAACTTCATCGGGATTTGATTTAAGGAAAACTATGCAATCATCCGCGAATAAGAGGTGGTTAACCTTGGGGCCATGCTTACAAGCCCCTAATCCTGGGAGTAGGCCTTGTTGTTTAGCATCAGCCAAGAAAGCTGAAAGCCCTTGGGTACAAAATAGAAAAAGAAAAGGAGATAAAGGGTCACCTTGACGGAGGCCCCTTTGAGGTCGAAACAAAGGGGAAAAAGAGTTGTTTACCTTAACCGTAAAGGAAACCGAAGAAATACATCTCATGATAAGAGAGACCCATGATGAGGCAAACCCCATACGGGTCATAACATTTTCGAGGAATGACCACTCGACCCTGTCAAAGGCCTTTTCCATGTCAAGTTTAAGAGCAGCTCCACGAGAAGATTTAGTGGTTCCAGTATTAATTGAATGAATAATTTCGTGGGCAATAAGGATAGTATCTGTAATATTACGTCCCTGAACAAAAGCAGCTTGATTTGAACTGATACAGAATGGAATGGTATGTTTCATTCGATTAACCAAAACTTTAGCAATGATTTTGTAAATTACCGTACAGAGACTGATGGGCCGAAGATGCCTCATAGTAGTGGGATCCTTAATCTTAGGTATGAGAACCAAGATAGTTTGGTTAACTAAAGCCATATCAGTGGACCCTTTAAGAAGGTTAAGGCAAAGTGTAATAATATCAGGTCCTACAGTATCCCAATGTTGACGAAAAAATCCGCTTGGTAGGCCATCAATACCCGGGGCTTTCCTAGGATCGATGTCTCGAAAAGCGGTGATAATTTCTTCTAGAGTGAATTCCTTGGAAAGGGACTCATTCATTGTATTCGTAATAGTAGGAGTGATTTTTGAGAGAATTTGGTCAGAAAAGTGAGGGTTTGAGGAAGAAAAAAGATTATGGAAATATGAGGAAGCAATTTCCATAAGGTTAGAATCATTCGTGCGCCAAACGTTGTTGGAGTCTAAGAGTCCTGAGATAGTGTTCTTTTTCTTCCTATTGGAAGCTCGAGCATGAAAGAAGCGGGTATTTTTGTCCCCTTGGGAAAGCCATAGATTACGAGAACGTTGTGCCCAATATGCTTCTTGCTCCTCGAGAAGTTTATGGAGCTCGGTTTTGGCGGAGATATATCTTTTCTCGGCAGAAGCTGAAAGAGGTCGTTGTAATAGTTTATTAATTTTCTTAGTGAGAAAGTTGATGCGACCATTGGTCTTAAATCTTTGTTGGAATTTCCAGTCTCCTAGGCAAGAGCCAACGGCTTTAATTTTGTCCAAAGTATTACCTTTGGTGGATGACCAAGTTTGTTTTACCACAGCAATACCTTCATCATTGGAAGCCCAACAATTTTCGAATCTGAACGTGGTTGGTGGGGGACGGGGATTTGTTGCAGGAAGAGGCTCCGTATTTAATAGTAGAAAACAATGATCTGATTTCGCATCAAAGTCTGAGATGATGTTATAATTAGGAAAGGAAGCTTTCCATGCCATATTCCCAACAAAACGATCTAGACGCTGAAATAAAGAAGGGGTTTTGGGCCCCGTTTTAGACTATGTGAACCACCCCGTTGTAGGTTTGCAGTCAAAAAGATTATTACGAGAAAGACAATTGCGAAAATTATTAATATGAGATCTAGGCCGTCGGCAACCTCCTTGTTTTTCACTATCAGATAAGATTTCGTTAAAGTCTCCACCGATGAGCCAAGGGTAATCATCGTTAATGTTGAGAGAATCAATTAGTTCCCAAGATTTGGGTTTGTTACATGTTTCAGAAAAGCCATGAATTCCAGTGAAATAGAATGAAGAAGAGTTGCATTTAATATACGTGTGAATAAACGATCCGAGTAAGCAAGAAAATCAATATTATTATTGTTCAAAGTAAATAAAGCAAGTCCAGAGCAATTATAAGAAAAATCAACAGAAAAAGCTAGGGCCATCCCTAGCAAATCACCAAGACGGCTATAAGCCGTATTTTTGAGTTTAGTTTCACATAAAAAAAGTAAATCAGGTTTATGAAGCTTAACATAATGCTAGAGATGTTGAACTACCTGGACCTTACCTAAGCCCTGGCAGTTCCAACATAAAATTATCATTTCCCTCGGCGGGGCTGTGCATCAGCCGCCGTCGGAGAGTTTTTTCCGCTGCTCATCCCAGCTTTCGAAGTAGGCGATGGTGTAGGTCTAGACTTTTTGGGCTGCAGGACCACATGGATTGGGGAGCGCCTCTTAGTACCTCGGTTCGGAGGAATGGGAATAGGGGCCGGAGCAGAAGCTACAATGTTTGGGTAATGCTTAAGTAGCCACGAATCAAAATCATCAAAAAATGATATACCGGTTAGGAGGAATGGCTTACTGAGTTGTTCATCTAGTTTCCTAACTCGCTGAGCAGTAGAATTTGGCTTTCCATCATCTTGACCGTCTAGATCAATTTGAACAGGGTAAATGGTGTTCAGGGGTTGAGGAGAAATGACTCTTGAATGCAGTGGTGCCCTTTGGGGCAGCTTGGGATCGACATTTGTGGGAGGCAAATCCGAAGATTCCTCCCCCACCACCTCCTCATTGTTATTAGTTTCCTCGATAGGGAGATCTGCAAAGGACGCATCATCCCCATCATTGAGGTTCCCTATAAGATTAGTAAAAGAGGAAATAAGATTTAATTGTTTGAAATTATGGGAGAAAGAAACATAATGGTTTTTGATAGAATTTAGACCTGAATCTTGAGCAGAAGTGACAGGAGCTTTCCCTTTGTCCATAGGATCTGATAAGGAAAGGGAATCAATAAAGCAACATAGGGGGGAGTGATAATTAAGTGGAAACCAAAATAAATTTTGTATAATACCTAACGGTTGGTTTGGTTCAGCATTAGCAGAGGATTCAACATTTTTGCCCTTGTCCGAAGGAGCTGTAAATAATAACAGTTTATAATATAAAAAAGAGAAAAGGCAGGAAATTAGATAGATGTATTTAAAAAAATGTAAGATACCTAGCGGTGGTTTGCATTCATTAGAAGTGGATTGCTCAACAATGCGGATACGACCACGTGGTCCCTGGTCACGGCGACGCGGGGGAAGCCAACGGAGCCATACACCGTATTGGAGTTTTGTTGGATCAATCGTAGCCTTATTGGGGCAATTCTCAAAAATATGGCTAATGAAACCACACCCATGACAAAGTAGAGGAAGACGCTCATATTGTAGACGACAAGAAGTAGTGCGAGGACCTTTCCCAATAAGAAGGAATCGTCGGATTGGTTTAGAAATATCCATGAATATTTCCACTCGAAGAAATTCAGTCATGTTCCCTCTTTCTTTACGTGTATCAGTACGTAGTACAGTGCCTACCATGGCACTAAGAGATTGTCCCACAAGGTGAGATCTATCATGATCATCAAAAAAAGATTTGGGTAAAGAGTGTATACGGATCCAAATCCTCATAGGATTGAATGAGTACTCGTCCATGATTTTACCAGGGGTATATTCAGCTAGGGCCATCCATTCATCTTTATAGAGCCATGTGCCTCTCTCAAAAACATCAATTTTGTCACTTAACGTGGCAAATTCAATTCTGAAAAAAGATTCTCTAATAATGGATATTGACTTAAGATGGTTTTTCTTCCAAATACCTTCGAATACTGAGAGGACAGTCCAATCATCAAATGGCTTAGTGGATATGAATTTGCCAATTAGAATGGTCTTAGGGTCTTCATCAAGAAAATCAAAATCAGGAGTGTAGATATCATTGGCTTCCTCATTTGTTAAATCCAGATTGGAAAAGTGGGGAAGAGAAGAAGAAGATGCCATTTGGTAGTAGTTGGAGAAAAACCGAAAAAAAGAAGAATAAAAAGTGGCAAATGGAGTAATTGAAAATAAAAGGGGATGGAGTCTTATAAATGAGATAATTAGAAGAAGAAAAGTTATGAATGGGAAACAAATAAAGGATAGAATTAAGAAAGGAATGCAAGCTATTAATATTCCCGAAAAATGGGAAAGAATTGCATAGATTAAAATTGGAAAGGGAGAGATTTGAGGAAAGTAGTAAGAAATTAAGGTATAGTAGAAAGGAGTGAGGTAATGTGGGTAAGAAATATAGAAAAAAAATAAAGGTAGAATTTAGAAGTAGGAAAGAGTAAAAGTAATGTTTGATGTAAAAAGGAAAGAAGGTACTGTAAATATGGTAACACAATTGAATAGAGAGAGTAAAAAATGGAATGAGATGATGTAGAAATAAATTTACAATAAAAGGCAGGAAATGTAAAAGATATATGGTAATATATAACATTAATGAGGAAAATAGAAAACAGTTGACAATAGAAAATAAAGAAAGAATAAAATTAGAATAATGTAGAATGTAAAAGGGAAAGAAAGAGCATTGATTATGGAAAAGTAATAAGTAGACATTGAAAGAAAAATAGAGTAATAAGCAAAGACACGGATCAAGTGGGAATAGAGATAGAAAATATGGTAATAAATTGACACTGAAAGGAGAAAAAAGTAATAAGTTAGAATAATATGAATGAGACATTGTGAGGTATCTGGTTAGAATATAGTAGTAATGGGAAAAGAAATTAAAGATAAGAGATTTTAAAAATGAATTGAGGATTATATCCATTAGCTGTAAATTTAGTATTTTTATAATTGTGAGATGGCGGAAAGAAAGGGAAAATAATAGTTTGAAAAAATAATTAAGAAATAGATATATGACAAAAGGCATGTAATAGATCAGAGAAATGATAAAATTCATAGTAAGATTTTGATAGTAGTGGAGAGAAGGTAGAAGGGTAGTAGGAATTTGCATAGAAATCAAATGGTAGAGGCAGCCCCATAGGTAGACAACAGATTTGTAGAGGAAAATGGAAGGTACATTGATCATATGGAAGGGGGATATAGTTAATTTAATTGTTACTTTTTACAAACAGTCTTGTATTTGAGTAGAGGTATTCACCATGAAGGTGATCGAAATGATTACCCCAAAAGGGGATGGTAATAAAACACCTGAAGAGGTGTAGTAAGATGCAAAATTAGGATGGTATATAGAGAGAATGAATATAAAACTTATTGATAAATTGGACAACGAAAAAAGAGTGTAATAAAATATAAGTAAAGAACAAATAAAAAACATTATAATGATATGAATAGAAGATAAAGAAGAAAAGGAATGTAAAAAATAGATATAAAAAAAGAGGAAGGAATAAATATTAAAAAAACATTCATAAAGCGATATAAAAAGACATATTGAGCAACTAAAAAGGATAAAAAGAAAAGCAAAGAGGGAGAGAGAAATAGATATGAAAACAAATATAACGGCCATAGAGAAGAAGGGAAGGAAGAGAGCGTAAAACGCACTTAGAAGAAAATAAATAAGATAAGCAGAAAACCACATACAAGGAAAATAAATAAAAGCAACAAGAAGAAAATAGATACAAACCGGGGGAAGAAAGAGAGAGGGGACAAAGAAATATAATACAGACCAAAAGAGCAAAAAAAAGGGGACAAAAGAATAGAACGGAAAAATAACAAAAAAATTGAAAAAAAGAAAGACTTGAACACTGGAGGATCCGCAAAAGGAGGTTTGATGAAGACCTTGTAAGATGCCGTCGGTGCAAAAGGTGACAGAAACATGCAAAACAAAATTGTGATAAATAAGAGTCAGGAGAATATTGGTGAGAACATATATACTAGAAAAAATTATAAGAAAAGAAGATATCAAAATATACCAAATAATACGAATACGTGGGATAAAGGATAGAAGAAAGAAAAAGATGCAAATAAGCGAATAAGATATAAAGAAACCATTGTATGAAATATTAATAGAAGACATGAAAGTAGAGACATATATAATATCATACAAAATAACAAGGCAAGATAGTACCAAGAAATAAAAGAGAAAAAAGGAGTACAATCGAAAGCAGCATATATTATTCAACTGCATTAAAAGGTGAACATAAATCAGAATTACATTTTTAAAAATATAAAAGCATATGTAAGACATATGTAAATTTGAAAAGAAATACAAGTGAAAGAGACCAATTAAGGTCCAGATAAACATAAGGAAAAACATAAGGGTAAATACCACAGGGTGGTTCAATAAATTCCCCCTTAGTAGGGATAGAAAATTCCTCAAATGGAGGATGGTGGTAAGAATATAAAAAAGAATTAAATCCATAGTTGGATTTTGAACTACTGCCCAAATGAACATAGATACAACATTCATGGATAACATGAAATTAAAAGATAAAGTAGTAAGCAAGGCTAAAAAGGTTGTATGATAAGTAAGATAGATAAATAAATAAAAGTACAGAGACATTGAACAACAGAGCACATATGAAAGGGCAACAGTGAGCAAAGGATAAAAGATGGATGAAAGAAAGAAAGAGATTGAATTCTGGACAAAGAAAAAAACCTGATTTAAAGGTAGACTAGTAGAAGAACCCAAATACATCAGATGAAAAGGAGATCCCAAAGCAAGACATCGAGAAAAAAAGATGCTCAAAGCAGACCAAATAATTCTGAATTAAATAAATATAAAAAATAGAGAAACATATACTGTCTAGAAAAATAGGATAAAAAATATAAAAAAAATAAAGGAATATAATGCAAAGGAGGAAGAAAGATTAATACCGAAAAAAAAAAGATCCGAACCGAACTGTTGATGATGAAGAAAATAGCCTTCTACAAAAAACTGATCGAATGAGAGAAAACCTTTATAAGAATAGAAACGAAATGTTAAATGAATAAAATAAAAACAATAGTAAATAGATATCGAACAATGGATAATGAACAAATAAAAGATAAAAGGAGAAACCCCCAATTTGATACCGGAAGCCATGACGAGGGAAAGAGCCATCGGTAAACATCCGGCTCCACGCAGAAAAATAAGAAGAAATCCCTCCGGAGGGATTACCGAAGGAAGTGATAGATAATACAGAAATAGGTAAAAACATTAGAAAATATAAATAAAATATGTCAAAAACAGATTTGAAGGAAAAAGAAGGAGAAAAAAGAGGATCATACAATATAAAGGAAAAGGAAGAAAATATTGACCGGAAGAACCGGATCGGCGGCACCGATAATCTCAGAAGAAAAATAAATCTCCAAAAGGAACTGAATGAAAACCGTGTTGAATGCCTCGCAAAGCAAAAATGAAACAAGAATGTTAGAAATAGTATACCGAAATCAGAGATAAAATAAGAAACAAAATAAAGAAAACCCGATCTGGGAATTGGGGGAAACGGGAATGGGCTGGGATAGGGAATCGTCGAAATATTACCTTTTAACTCTTTGATCTCCTGATGAGGGTAAACGCCGGCTGGTAAAGGGAAAGGGAAGGTGGCGTGCGGCGTGGATGAAACAAAAGCGGCGGCAGAGAGGAGCAGAGCGGCAAGAAATTTAGGGCAAAAAGAAAGAAAGTGAGATGGAAGAGCAGCGGAGAAAGGGAAAATTGAAAAAAGAAAAGAAAAAACACGCGTAAAACCCCAAAAGAGAACCAAGAGAGTTGAGAGAATTTCGAGAGACCCCATCACACCCACACCCGTTGGAATTTTAACTGAGTAAAAAGTACAGAAATTGAGGTTTTGCAATATAATTGTATTGAAAAGCTCCTAATAAATTACATGAACTCCTAAAATTTGATTAAAACTTGTTTTGTGGTCCTCTTTTTAGAGGTTTCAGACGAGCGGGTCGAAATGGGCTGTAACGCCCCGGTTTTGGGCTTAGAAGTTTTGGGCGTTGACCGGTTCGGTCAAAGTGTTGTTCGAATATAAAAAGGTGAAATTAGGAAAGCCTAGTTCGGGTTGCATTAAAAATATGGAAAAATGTTCTAAAATCCTCTTTTAATATATATAAGTGAACTGTGAAATCAATTTTACAAAATGAGGTTTGGAAGGGTGACATTTTGGCTAGTGACCAAAATGTAATTTTTGAAAACTGCGTGACTATTTTAGAAAGGATTGAAACTTTGAATCTTTAAGGAGCTATTTACCCAAAGGGAGTTTCTCCAGATTTTTCTAAGATATTTAGTGATTTAATTCTGATTTTTAAACAAAAGGAAAGTGGAGGGAAGTTATTTCTAACTAATTTTCCCTAAAATCTCATTTTCCTTTCTCTCATTTTCTCTCAACCCAAACACCTTTTCTCCAGAGTTTTGATTCTGATTTTGTCACTTAAATCTCTCTTTTCAATCCTCTTTTGATTTCTAATCATCTCATCAACAAAACCTCACCATTTGCTAATTGGATTTTCAAGATTTTGGTTCTAAAAAGGGAGAAACTAAAGTTTGGAGGTAAGAACGTCCTTCTCCTCTAAACTCTCAGTTCTTTACTGAAATTCCTAAGTTCTCAATCCTTAATTGATGATTTATAAATGGTTTTAAAGTTGTGTGATGGATCTTGGCTTAAAATGCAAGATTTGGTGATTTTTGATGAATTTTCGTTTGATCTGTTAAAGCAGTGATTTGAGGTGTGTTTTTTATGTTAAATGAATGTTAATTTGATAAGGAATTGAGTTTTAATTAATACAATCTCGGATAGGTTGAATTTCCTAAGTTTAGCTTGTGATTCTTGGTTGTTTTGGGGTGATCTTGTGGATCTGATGTTGCTGGAGGTATAAGGATGTTATTAGGTCCTTTTTAGTTGTTGAATGATGTTAAAGGATGTTTAGTTTTGATGGTTTATGGCTGGGCATTGTTGAGGAGTTGTTTGGATGCATTTTCGGTTGTGTTTGGTAGCCGAAAATGGAGTGTGGATGAGAGCAGCGAGTTTAGGTGCTTTCATTGAAGCTATTAATGCATGATGATGCATTAATCCTCTGCTTTGATGTGTTTAAAATAGGGGAGTCATCTTTGGATCCAAGTGGTGGTGATCCAGAAGCTTGATTTGTGTTTCGGCAAGAGGCGAAACGGAATCGGTGAGTGGAATTTGGTTTTCGGCTTTGAAACCAGTGTTTTGAAGGTTTGGGAGCTTAGTTTAAGTCTAAGCAACTTAGCTAAGCTCAAGAGTAAGTTTTCGGAAAAACTCTCTTGGTGATGGCCATGGTTTTTGGTTGTATGCAATGTGTTGTTTGCATGATTTTAAATATGTTTTGAAAGCATATCTAGCATGTTTATTTGCTGAGATTTTAAGCCATGTGTTGAAGGAAGCTCAAGGTAAGAGTTCCTTGTTTTTGAACATTGTTTAAATGTGGTTTAATGCTTAAAGATGCATGATGTTTATGGCTTGGTTTAATGCTTTAAAACAGTGGATATATTGATGATAATGATGCCTATTGGCAAGTGATGGTTAAGGTCACAAAGGTGGTTAAAAGTCCTTGTGTGAGCCTTGTATATTTAAGAACATCAAGGTGGTTAAAAGTCCTTGGATGGTTCTTGGTTAAGATCACAAAGGTGGTTAAAAGTCCTTGTGTGGATCTTGGAAAGTTTAAGAACAACATGGTGTTTAAAAGTCCATGGTTGGTTCTTGGTTAAGGCTCAAGGTGGTTAAAAGTCCTTGTAAGCCTTGGTTACTTAAGAACTCCAAGGTGTTTAAAAGTCCTTGGGAGATTCTTGTTAAGGACACAAAGGTGGTTAAAAGTACTTGTGTGGTCCTTGCCATGGTGTTTAAAAGTCCATGGGTCCATGGTGTTTAAAAGTCCATGGGGATAAGATCACAATGGTGTTTAAAAGTCCATGTGTGAATCTTATGTGAAATGTATCACTTGTTGCCAATATGACTTGTTATGAACATGAAGCATGAGATGCTTGTTGAAATGTTTATGAGCATGATTAATGATACTTGAAGCATGAGATGCTTGTTTTAAATGTTTAAGAACATGGTTAATGTTGCTTGAAGCATGGTTTATTAATGAGTTTTATAAATGCATTATTGAATGGTTTTAACGAGCATTCCTCACTAAGCTTTTGCTTACGCTCTCTTTCTTTTTCTTAAACCAATAATGCAGAGCATTAAAGTGCATTGAGGGCAGCAAGGAAGGAAGGCAATCAAGTGGAAATTAAGCTCAAGTATGGAAAGGTTTTCTTATACACTTTTAGCTTTTGGCGTTTGGCAATGGGGGACCTATGTGGATGTTTTGGGAGATGTTTTGAACTCCCTAATTTGTTTAATGTTGTTAGTATTGCTGGATTTTGTAATTGGCCATTATGTGTTGATTTGGAGGTTTTATGCTTGAATGGTTTGCTTGTGTAGGAAGCATGCCTTTAGATTTGGGGCTTTTCATATATGATGATATAATGATAAATGGTTGATGCAAATATGTCTCTTGTATGTTGAATGTCTTGCTGATTAAGTTTGGTAGCAATTGGAGCATGATTGGTTGGTCAATTGTGTGTTTAAGCAAGCAATTTTCTGCACTCTGTGCAGGCCGTATCGTAACAGTGGCTACCATTTCGGAACGGGTGCCTTGTAGTAGCCCAAGCGTCCGAAACGGGAGACACCGTTTCGAAACGGAAAGCCCTCTGCCATCCCTCGTTTCGAAACACGTTGCGGAACGGCCCCACGTTTCGAAACAGGCTCTCCCTGTTTCGGAACATCCGACTGTTGGGGGCTGACATTGGCAGTTAAATGTTTTGGAATGTTTGCATTTTGGTCCTGAATCTTGTTTGTGCAATTGTATGAGTTTGGGATGTCCGTTTGAGCTGAAATTTGACAGAGAAGCATGAAACTTGACTAATGACAAGTTGGTAACATTAATTTGGGTTAAGATCTCATAATTTACAGAATTTACAATTTGGTCCCTAAAGTTGTAAATTGTTCAATTGGGTCCCTGTTTGATCTCTGATGTTTATGATCTTTGAGCATGTTGTTTGAGTGATCATAACTAGGGTTAATGTGCATCTAGACAAGTTTAAAAAGAAAAAAAGGGTCGTTAACCAAGGTTGACTTTCGGGTTGACTTTGGTTTTCCCCGTGTGACTTTCTTAATTCGGGTCAACCGTCTAGGCCGGGTTAAGGGGGTTACATTTGGTGGTATCAGAGCTGAGTTCTCGAGTAATTGGGAATGAATGTGTGCATGATTGAAGTATGTATGCTATGTATGCTTGTTGAGTGAAAGCATGATGAGTGGCTTGTAAATTTGATGCAATTGATCTGTATGTTGTGGTGAAGCATGTTGTGGGTACCCATTGCCAAATCAAAGCTAATGAAATGATGTTGATTTTAAGTGAAAATGAGCTTGAGTACTTGGATTGCTTACCTTGCTGGACCTAACTTTGTTTATTGCATTGTGATTGCATGGTTAGAGTATGGCCCCTCGTAGAGAGTTGAGGAGTAATGTGCGAGCTACGGCTCCGAATGAGAGTGAGAATGAGGAGAATGCGGGAAGTGCGGTGTTACCTCCTTCACCTGGTGGTGGTGGTGCTGAGGGTGAAAGAGCTGAAGCTGCAGCTGGTGCTGGGGTCGCTGGACCTGAGGTTGGTCAGGGGCAAGCTATGCCTGACATGATGATGTTGGTGCAAGCTATTGCTGGTGCTTTTCGAGCAGCGGTAGCTGGAGCTCAAGGAGCTGGGCATCAGGGAGATGCTGGAGTGAGACTACCCTTGGAGCGCTTACGCAGTCTAGGTGGGACTGAGTTCAGGGGTTTGTCCGCGGAAGGTTCTGAATCCTGGGTGGAGAGTACCAAGAGGATCTTGGGTCAGATGAGTTGCACTGATGTGCAAAAGCTGGGTTGTGTAGTATCTTTACTACAAGATGATGCTTATACGTGGTGGACAACCACTATTGCTGGGATGGCTGATGCTGATGTAACTTGGACATTCTTCCAGAATGTGTTCAAGAGAAGGTATCTTGGTGTAAGGTACCTGGATGAAAAGAAGCGAGATTTCATGTCTCTTACCCAAGGGAGCATGACTGTGGCTGAGTATGAAGTTCAGTTTGTTCGACTCAGTCAGTATGCACCTGAGCTGGTACCTGATGAGCGGGCGAGGTGCGCAAGATTCCGTTATGGTTTAGTGACGGATGTGAAGTATGTGCTGGCCACCGAGTATGATGATTTTGATGTGTTGGTGGGCCGAGCTAAGGATATTGAGATGAACTTGGGTTTATCTGCTAAAAGTGCTTGTTCTAGTGCTGGAAAGCGAGCAGCTGAGTATAGTTCCGGTGGTGGACGGAACAAGAGGGGACGTGATCAGAAGTATCAGTCCTCGGCCAAGAGAGGTGGTGGTGTACCTGCTCGGGGAGGCAATGCTAGAGCTGATCCGAGTGCTTGTTGGATTTGTGGTTCACGTGGTCACATGAAGCGTGACTGTCCTCGTGCTGTGAGGGAAGTGCAAGCTCCTGTTGCGGCAGCTGGTAACGGGTGCTGGAATTGTGGATCTGCGGATCACTTGAGGCGAGAGTGTCCTATGTTGGCTGGTGGCCAAGTGCGTGCTCCTGTTGCTGCTGCACCGCAGAGAGGTCATGGGCGCGGCCGTGGTAATTTTCAGCGAAGAGAGGAAGGTGGTCGAGGAGTGGCCCATGTGGTGGCTATTCAGCCTGAGGGTGGCGGTCAAGCTAGGGTGTATGCTCAGCGGGAGGGGAGGAATGATGCGGATGTGATTGCAGGTACCTTGTCATTGCTTTCCTTGATAGATTCTGGATCTACGCATTCATATATTTTGCGTGAGCATGCTGAATTGCTTGGTTTGCCTGTTGAGTCTTTGGATGTTGGTGTGCGTGTCACTAGTTCTTTTGGTGAGACTGTTGTGGCTCGAAAGTTGTTTAGAAGATGTCCTTTGGTTGTTCAAGATCATGTTTTTCATGTTGATCTTATGGAGCTGCCTTTCTATGATTTTGATGTAATCCTTGGTATGGATTGGCTTGCTGAGCATCGTGCTGTTGTGGATTGTGAAAATAAGCGAGTTTCGCTGAAGCTCGCGGATGATTATGAAGTTGTTGTGGTTGGTGAGAATGTGAAGTTTCTTGCCAATGTGGTGTCTACCTTGGAGGCAAGCAGGATGCTGAGGCAAGGTTGTGAAGCTTATCTAGCTTTTGTAATGAATCCTAGCTCTAAGGAGTTGCGGGTGCAAGATATCAGAGTTGTGAAGGAGTTTCCTGGTGTGTTTCCTGAGGAGTTGCCTGGTTTACCTCCTAATCGCGAGGTGGAGTTTGGAATTGAGCTGTATGAGAATACAACTCCTGTGTCCATTACTCCTTATAGAATGGCACCTAAGGAGCTGAAGGAGCTGAAGACGCAGTTGCAAGAGTTGCTTGATCGTGGTTTCATTCGGCCGAGTGTGTCGCCTTGGGGAGCACCGGTCTTGTTTGTGAAGAAGAAGGATGGCACTATGAGAATGTGCATTGATTACCGTCAGCTGAACAAGTTGACTATCAAGAATCGGTATCCTTTGCCGAGAATTGATGATCTCTTTGATCAATTTCGGGGAGCTGTTGTGTTCTCTAAGATTGACTTGAGATCAGGGTATTACCAGTTGAAGGTGAGGGATGTGGATGTGCCTAAGACAGCTTTCAGGACAAGGTACGGGCATTATGAGTTCCTTGTGATGCCGTTTGGTTTAACAAATGCTCCTGCTGCTTTCATGGACATGATGAATCGTGTGTTTCATGAATACCTGGACAAGTTCGTTGTGGTGTTCATTGATGATATCCTCGTGTACTCGCGTACTGAGGAGGAGCATGAAGAGCATTTGAGGATTGTGCTGCAAGCTTTGTTGGAGAATCATCTTTATGCTAAGTTGAGCAAGTGTGAGTTCTGGCTTAAGGAGGTGGTGTTTCTTGGGCATGTAGTTTCTGCTGAGGGGATTCATGTTGATCCTCAGAAGATTGAGGCGGTGATGAACTGGAAGGTTCCTAAGTCTGTTCATGAGGTTCGTAGTTTCCTTGGTTTGGCGGGATACTACCGGAGGTTTGTGGATGGTTTTTCTAAGATTGCTGCACCTTTGACGAAGTTGTTGCAAAAGGATGTTAAGTATGAGTGGACAGAAGCGAGACAGCAGGCTTTTGAGAAGCTTAAGGCGGCTTTGACGCAAGCTCCTATCTTGGTTCAGCCTGAATCAGGGAAAGAGTTTGTGGTCTATAGTGATGTGTCCTATGTTGGTTTAGGATGTGTGCTGATGCAAGAGGGTAAGGTTGTGGCTTATGCATCGCGGCAGTTGAAGGTGCATGAGCGCAATTATCCTACGCATGATATTGAGTTGGCTGCAGTGGTTTTTGCTCTGAAGATCTGGAGACATTATCTGTATGGTGAGAAGTGTACTGTGTACACGGATCACAAGAGTTTGAGGTATTTGATGTCTCAGAAGGAGTTGAATCTCAGGCAGCGGCGTTGGTTGGAGTTGCTCAAGGATTATGATTTGACGATTGAGTACCATCCTGGAAAGGCTAATGTTGTAGCGGATGCCTTGAGTAGGAAGGTAGCTGTTGAGCTGAGGGCTATGTTTGCCAGTTTGAGTATTTCGCGTGATGGTGGTCTTGTGGCTGAGTTGCAAGTGAGACCATCTTTGGTTCAGTTGATCAAGGAAAAGCAGTTGCTGGATGATTCCTTGGTACCGCATGTTCAGGATATCTCGGAGGGTAGGCCTTCGGATTTCTACTTTACGGATGATGGTGTGTTGTGTTTTGGGAGTCGAATAGTAGTGCCCAATGATGCTGAGTTGAGGCGTGCTATTCTGACTGAAGGTCATTGTAGTTCTTTTGCTATGCACCCTGGTAGTACTAAGATGTATCGTGATCTTCGGGATGAGTACTATTGGGTGGGTTTGAAAAAGAATGTTGCAGAGTTTGTGAGCAAGTGTTTGGTGTGTCAGCGGGTTAAGGCTGAGCATCAGGTTCCTTCAGGGTTGTTGCAACCGTTGAGAATCCCTGAGTGGAAGTGGGAAAGGGTTACCATGGATTTTGTATCTGGTTTACCTTTGTCACCATCGAAGAAGAATTCAGTTTGGGTGATTGTAGATCGCCTGACGAAGTGTGCGCATTTCTTGCCTGTGCATACTACGTTTTCCTTGGATAAGCTTGCGGAGCTGTACATTGCTGAGATTGTGCAGCTGCATGGTGTGCCTAAGTCGATTGTGTCGGATAGGGATCCGAGGTTCACATCGCGTTTCTGGCAGTGTTTGCATCAAGCGTTGGGTACAAGGTTGAATTTCAGTACATCCTATCATCCTCAGTGGGATGGTCAGTCAGAGCGTGTTATCCATATTTTGGAGGATATGTTGAGGTGCTGCGTGATTGAGTTTCAGGGCTCTTGGGAGAAGCATTTGCCTTTGGTGGAGTTTGCTTATAACAATAGTTATCAGGCAAGTATTCAAATGGCACCTTATGAGGCTTTGTACGGGAGGAAGTGTAGGACTCCTCTTTGTTGGGCTGAAACGGGTCAGAAGTTGGTTTCGATGCCGGCTTTGTTGAAAGGAACCACCGAGAAGGTGAAGCTCATTTGTGAGCGGTTGAAGGCAGCTTCCGATCGGCAGAAGTCTTACGCGGATTTGAAGCGTAGGGAGATTGAGTATGCGGTAGGTGACCGTGTGTTCTTGAAGGTTTCGCCTTGGAAGAAGGTGATGAGGTTTGGCCGGAAGGGTAAGTTGAGCCCTAGGTACATTGGACCATACGAGGTGGTTGAACGTGTGGGTCCTGTTGCGTATCGGTTGAGGTTACCTCAAGAGTTGGAGAAGATTCATGATGTGTTTCATGTTTCTATGCTCCGGAAGTATAGATTTGATCCTTCGCATGTGATGCCTGTGGAAGAAGTGGAATTGAATCCGGATATGACCTATGATGAGGAACCGGTGAAGGTTCTGGATGCGGATAGCAAGGTTCTTCGTGGCAAGACCATCGAGTTGGTAAAGGTGCTGTGGAAGCATCGTGGTGTTGAGGAAGCCACGTGGGAGCGGAAGGATGACATGCTGAAGCAGTTTCCTTATCTCTTTCCTTCAGGTAAATTTCGAGGACGAAATTTCTTAAGGGGGGGAGAGTTGTAACGCCCCGGTTTTGGGCTTAGAAGTTTTGGGCGTTGACCGGTTCGGTCAAAGTGCTGTTCGAATATAAAAAGGTGAAATTAGGAAAGCCTAGTTCGGGTTGCATTAAAAATATGGAAAAATGTTCTAAAATCCTCTTTTAATATATATAAGTGAACTGTGAAATCAATTTTACAAAATGAGGTTTGGAAGGGTGACATTTTGGCTAGTGACCAAAATGTAATTTTTGAAAACTGCGTGACTATTTTAGAAAGGATTGAAACTTTGAATCTTTAAGGAGCTATTTACCCAAAGGGAGTTTCTCCAGATTTTTCTAAGATATTTAGTGATTTAATTCTGATTTTTAAACAAAAGGAAAGTGGAGGGAAGTTATTTCTAACTAATTTTTCCTAAAATCTCATTTTCCTTTCTCTCATTTTCTCTCAACCCAAACACCTTTTCTCCAGAGTTTTGATTCTGATTTTGTCACTTAAATCTCTCTTTTCAATCCTCTTTTGATTTCTAATCATCTCATCAACAAAACCTCACCATTTGCTAATTGGATTTTCAAGATTTTGGTTCTAAAAAGGGAGAAACTCAAGTTTGGAGGTAAGAACGTCCTTCTCCTCTAAACTCTCAGTTCTTTACTGAAATTCCTAAGTTCTCAATCCTTAATTGATGATTTATAAATGGTTTTAAAGTTGTGTGATGGATCTTGGCTTAAAATGCAAGATTTGGTGATTTTTGATGAATTTTCGTTTGATCTGTTAAAGCAGTGATTTGAGGTGTGTTTTTGATGTTAAATGAATGTTAATTTGATAAGGAATTGCGTTTTAATTAATGCAATCTCGGATAGGTTGAATTTCCTAAGTTTAGCTTGTGATTCTTGGTTGTTTTGGGATGATCTTGTGGATCTGATGTTGCTGGAGGAATAAGGATGTTATTAGGTCCTTTTTAGTTGTTGAATGATGTTAAAGGATGTTTAGTTTTGATGGTTTATGGCTGGGCATTGTTGAGGAGTTGTTTGGATGCATTTTCGGTTGTGTTTGGTAGCCGAAAATGGAGTGTGGATGAGAGCAGCGAGTTTAGGTGCTTTCATTGAAGCTATTAATGCATGATGATGCATTAATCCTCTGCTTTGATGTGTTTAAAATAGGGGAGTCATCTTTGGATCCAAGTGGTGGTGATCTGGAAGCTTGATTTGTGTTTCGGCAAGAGGCGAAACGGAATCGGTGAGTGGAATTTGGTTTTCGGCTTTGAAACCAGTGTTTTGAAGGTTTGGGAGCTTAGTTTAAGTCTAAGCAACTTAGCTAAGCTCAAGAGTAAGTTTTCGGAAAAACTCTCTTGGTGATGGCCATGGTTTTTAGTTGTATGCAATGTGTTGTTTGCATGATTTTAAATCTGTTTTGAAAGCATATCTAGCATGTTTATTTGCTGAGATTTTAAGCCATGTGTTGAAGGAAGCTCAAGGTAAGAGTTCCTTGTTTTTGAACATTGTTTAAATGTGGTTTAATGCTTAAAGATGCATGATGTTTATGGCTTGGTTTAATGCTTTAAAACTGTGGATATATTGATGATAATGATGCATATTGGCAAGTGATGGTTAAGGTCACAAAGGTGGTTAAAAGTCCTTGTGTGAGCCTTGTATATTTAAGAACATCAAGGTGGTTAAAAGTCCTTGGATGGTTCTTGTTTAAGATCACAAAGGTGGTTAAAAGTCCTTGTGTGGATCTTGGAAAGTTTAAGAACAACATGGTGTTTAAAAGTCCATGGTTGGTTCTTGGTTAAGGCTCAAGGTGGTTAAAAGTCCTTGTAAGCCTTGGTTACTTAAGAACTCCAAGGTGTTTAAAAGTCCTTGGGAGATTCTTGTTAAGGACACAAAGGTGGTTAAAAGTCCTTGTGTGGTCCTTGCCATGGTGTTTAAAAGTCCATGGGTCCATGGTGTTTAAAAGTCCATGGGGATAAGATCACAATGGTGTTTAAAAGTCCATGTGTGAATCTTATGTGAAACGTATCACTTGTTGCCAATATGACTTGTTATGAACATGAAGCATGAGATGCTTGTTGAAATGTTTATGAGCGTGATTAATGATACTTGAAGCATGAGATGCTTGTTTTAAATGTTTAAGAACATGGTTAATGTTGCTTGAAGCATGGTTTATTAATGAGTTTTATAAATGCATTATTGAATGGTTTTAACGAGCATTCCTCACTAAGCTTTTGCTTACGCTCTCTTTCTTTTTCTTAAACCAATAATGCAGAGCATTAAAGTGCATTGAGGGCAGCAAGGAAGGAAGGCAATCAAATGGAAATTAAGCTCAAGTATGGAAAGGTTTTCTTATACACTTTTAGCTTTTGGTATTTGGCAATGGGGGACCTATGTGGATGTTTTGGGAGATGTTTTGAACTCCCTAATTTGTTTAATGTTGTTAGTATTGCTGGATTTTGTAATTGGCCATTATGTGTTGATTTGGAGGTTTTATGCTTGAATGGTTTGCTTGTGTAGGAAGCATGCCTTTAGATTTGGGGCTTTTCATATATGATGATATAATGATAAATGGTTGATGCAAATATGTCTCTTGTATGTTGAATGTCTTGCTGATTAAGTTTGGTAGCAATTGGAGCATGATTGGTTGGTCAATTGTGTGTTTAAGCAAGCAATTTTCTGCACTCTGTGCAGGCCGTATCGGAACAGTGGCTACCGTTTCGGAACGGGTGCCTTGTAGTAGCCCAGGCGTCCGAAACGGGAGACACCGTTTCGAAACGGAAAACCCTCTGCCAGCCCTCGTTTCGAAACACGTTGCGGAACGGCCCCGCGTTTCGAAACACGTTGCGGAGCGGGTCGAAATGGGCCTTTCAATGGACCCGTTGGAATTTTAACTGATTAAAAAGTATCGAAATTGAGGTTTTGGAATATAATTGTGTTCAAAATCTCCTAATAAATTTTTTGAACTCCTAATATTTGAATAAAACATTTTTGCGGTCCTTTTTGTAGAGGTTTCGGACGAGCAGGTCAAAATGGGCCTTTCAATGGACCCGTTGGAATTTTAACTGAGTAAAAAGTACAGAAATTGATGTTTTGAAATATAATTGTGTTGAAAAGCTCCTAATCAATTACACGAACTCCTAAAATTTGATTAAAACTTGTTTTGCAGTCATTTTTGTAGAGGTTTCGGACGAGCGAGTCGAAATGGGCCTTTCAATGGACCCGTTGGAATTTTAATTGAGTAAAAAGTACAGAAATTGCGGTTTTGCAATATAATTGTGTTGAAAAGCTCCTAATCAATTATTTGAACTCCTAATATTTGAATAAAACATTTTTGTGGTCCTTTTTGTAGAGGTTTCGGACGAGCAGGTCTAAATGGGCCTTTTAATGGACCCGTTGGAATTTTAACTGAGTAAAAAGTACAGAAATTGATGTTTTGCAATATAATTGTGTTTAAAAGCTCCTAATAAATTAATTGAACTCCTAATATTTGATTAAAACTTATTTTGCGGTCCTTTTTCTAGAGGTTTCGGACGAGCAGGTCTAAATGGGCCTTCCAATAGACCCGTTGGAATTTTAACTTAGTAAAAAGTACAGAAATTGAGGTTTAGCAATATAATTGTGTTGAAAAGCTCATAATCAATTATTTGAACTCCTAATATTTGAATAAAACATTTTTGCGGTCCTTTTTGTAGAGGTTTCGGACGAGCAGGTCTAAATGGGCCTTTCAATGGACCCGTTGGAATTTTAACTGAGTAAAAAGTACAGAAATTGTGATTTTGCAATATAATTGTGTTCAAAAGCTCTTAATCAATTATTTGAACTCCTAATATTTGATTAAAACTTGTTTTGCGGTCCTTTTTGTAGAGGTTTCGGACGAGCAGGTCTAAATGGGCCTTTCAATGGACCCGTTGGAATTTTAACTTAGTAAAAAGTACAAAAATTGCGGTTTTGCAATATAATTGTGTTGAAAAGCTCCTAATAAATTACATGAATTCCTAAAATTTGATTAAAACTTGTTTTGCAGTCCTTTTTGTAGAGGTTTCGAACGAGCGGGTCTAAATGGGCCTTTCATTGGACCCGTTGGAATTTTAACTGAGTAAAAAATACAGAAATTGAGGTTTTGCAATATAACTGTGTTGAAAAGCTCCTAATCAATTATTTGAACTCCTAATTTTTGAATAAAACTTGTTTTGCAGTCCTTTTTGTAGAGGTTTCGGACGAGCGGGTCTAAATGGGCCTTTCATTGGACCCGTTGGAATTTTAACTGAGTAAAAAGTACAGAAATTTAGGTTTTGCAATATAATTGTGTTGAAAAGCTCCTAATAAATTAATTGAACTCCTAATATTTGATTAAAACTTATTTTGCGGTCCTTTTTCTAGAGGTTTCGGACGAGCAGGTCTAAATGGGCCTTCCAATAGACCCGTTGGAATTTTAACTTAGTAAAAAGTACAGAAATTGAGGTTTAGCGATATAATTGTGTTGAAAAGCTCATAATCAATTATTTGAACTCCTAATATTTGAATAAAACATTTTTGCGGTCCTTTTTGTAGAGGTTTCGGACGAGCAGGTCTAAATGGGCCTTTCAATGGACCCGTTGGAATTTTAACTGAGTAAAAAGTACAGAAATTTTGATTTTGCAATATAATTGTGTTCAAAAGCTCCTAATCAATTATTTGAACTCCTAATATTTGATTAAAACTTGTTTTGCGGTCCTTTTTGTAGAGGCTACGGACGAGCAGGTCTAAATGGGCCTTTCAATGGACCCGTTGGAATTTTAACTTAGTAAAAAGTACAAAAATTGCGGTTTTGCAATATAATTGTGTTGAAAAGCTCCTAATAAATTACATGAATTCCTAAAATTTGATTAAAACTTGTTTTGCAGTCCTTTTTGTAGAGGTTTCGAACGAGAGGGTCTAAATGGGCCTTTCATTGGACCCGTTGGAATTTTAACTGAGTAAAAAATACAGAAATTGAGGTTTTGCAATATAACTGTGTTGAAAAGCTCCTAATCAATTATTTGAACTCCTAATATTTGAATAAAACTTGTTTTGCAGTCCTTTTTGTAGAGGTTTCGGACGAGCGGGTCTAAATGGGCCTTTCATTGTACCCGTTGGAATTTTAACTGAGTAAAAAGTACAGAAATTTAGGTTTTGCAATATAATTGTGTTGAAAAGCTCCTAATAAATTAATTGAACTCCTAATATTTGATTAAAACTTATTTTGCGGTCCTTTTTCTAGAGGTTTCGGACGAGCAGGTCTAAATGGGCCTTCCAATAGACCCGTTGGAATTTTAACTTAGTAAAAAGTACAGAAATTGAGGTTTAGCAATATAATTGTGTTGAAAAGCTCATAATCAATTATTTGAACTCCTAATATTTGAATAAAACATTTTTGCGGTCCTTTTTGTAGAGGTTTCGGACGAGCAGGTCTAAATGGGCTTTTCAATGGACCCGTTGGAATTTTAACTGAGTAAAAAGTACAGAAATTGTGATTTTGCAATAAAATTGTGTTCAAAAGCTCCTAATCAATTATTTGAACTCCTAATATTTGATTAAAACTTGTTTTGCGGTCCTTTTTGTAGAGGTTTCGGACGAGCAGGTCTAAATGGGCCTTTCAATGGACCCGTTGGAATTTTAACTTAGTAAAAAGTACAAAAATTGCGGTTTTGCAATATAATTGTGTTGAAAAGCTCCTAATCAATTACATGAATTCCTAAAATTTGATTAAAACTTGTTTTGCAGTCCTTTTGTAGAGGTTTCGAACGAGCGGGTCTAAATGGGCCTTTCATTGGACCCGTTGGAATTTTAACTGAGTAAAAAATACAGAAATTGAGGTTTTGCAATATAACTGTGTTGAAAAGCTCCTAATCAATTATTTGAACTCCTAATATTTGAATAAAACTTGTTTTGCAGTCCTTTTTGTAGAGGTTTCGGACGTGCGGGTCGAAACGGGCCTTTCAATGGAACCGTTTGAATATTAAATGAGTAAAAAGTACAGAAATAGAGGTTTTGCAATATAATTGTGTTGAAAAGCTCCTAATCAATTATTTGAATTCCAAATATTTGAATAAAACATTTTTGCGGTCCTTTTTGTAGAGATTTCGGACGAGCAGGTCTAAATGGGCCTTTCAAAGGACCCGTTGGAATTTTAACAGAGTAAAAAAGTACAGAAATTGAGGTTTTGCAATATAATTGTGTTGAAAAGCCCCTAATCAATTATTTGAACTCCTAATATTTGAATAAAACATTTTTGCGGTCCTTTTTGTAGAGGTTTCGGACGAGCAAGTCTAAATGGGCCTTACAATGGACCCGTTGGAATTTTAACTAAGTAAAAAGTAAATAAATTGAGGTTTTGCAATATAATTGTGGTCAAAAGCTCCTAATAAATTATTTGAACTCCTAATATTTGAATAAAACATTTTTGCGGCCCTTTTTGTAGAGGTTTCGGACGAGCAGGTCTAAATGGGCCTTTCATTGGACCCGTTGGAATTTTAACTGAGTAAAAAATACAGAAATTGAGGTTTTGCAATATAATTGTTTTGAAAAGCTCCTAATAAATTATTTGAACTCCTAATATTTGAATAAAACATTTTTGTGGTCCTTTTTGTAGAGGTTTCGGACGAGTAGGTCTAAATGGGCCTTTTAATGGACCCGTTGGAATTTTAACTGAGTAAAAAGTACAGAAAATGAGGTTTTGCAATATAATTGTGTTGAAAAGCCCCTAATCAATTATTTGAACTCCTAATATTTGAATAAAACATTTTTGTCGTCCTTTTTGTAGAGGTTTCGGACGAGCAGGTCTAAATGGGCCTTTCAATGGACCCGTTGGAATTTTAACAAAGTAAAAAGTACAGAAATTGAGGTTTTGCAATATAATTGTGTTGAAAAGCCCCTAATCAATTATTTGAACTCCTAATATTTGAATAAAACATTTTTGTGGTCCTTTTTGTAGAGGTTTCGGACGAGCAGGTCTAAATGGGCCTTTCAATGGACCCGTTGGAATTTTAACTGAGTAAAAAGTACAAAAATTGAGGTTTTGCAATATAATTGTGTTGAAAAGCTCCTAATAAATTAATTGAACTCCAAATATTTGATTAAAACTTATTTTACGGTCCTTTTTGTAGAGGTTTCGGACGAGCAGGTCTAAATGGGCCTTTCAATGGACCCGTTGGAATTTTAACAAAGTAAAAAGTACAAAAATTGAGGTTTTGCAATATAATTGTGTTGAAAAGCCCCTAATCAATTATTTGAACTCCTAATATTTGAATAAAACATTTTTGTGGTCCTTTTTGTAGAGGTTTCGGACGAGCAGGTCTAAATGGGCCTTTCAATGGACCCGTTGGAATTTTAACTGAGTAAAAAGTACATAAATTGAGGTTTTGCAATATAATTGTGTTGAAAAGCTCCTAATAAATTAATTGAACTCCTAATATTTGATTAAAACTTATTTTACGGTCCTTTTTGTAGAGGTTTCGGACGAGCAGGTCTAAATGGGCCTTTCAATAGACCCGTTGGAATTTTAACTTAGTAAAAAGTACAGAAATTAAGGTTTAGCAATATAATTGTGTTGAAAAGCTCCTAATCAATTATTTGAACTCCTAATATTTGATTAAAACATTTTTGCGGTCCTTTTTGTAGAGGTTTCGGACGAGCAGGTCTAAATGGGCCTTTCAATGGACCCGTTGGAATTTTAACTTAGTAAAAAGTACAAAAATTGCGGTTTTGCAATATAATTGTGTTGAAAAGCTCCTAATAAATTACATGAATTCCTAAAATTTGATTAAAACTTGTTTTGCAGTCCTTTTTGTAGAGGTTTCGAACGAGCGGGTCTAAATGGGCCTTTCATTGGACCCGTTGGAATTTTAACTGAGTAAAAAATACAGAAATTGAGGTTTTGCAATATAACTGTGTTGAAAAGCTCCTAATCAATTATTTGAACTCCTAATATTTGAATAAAACTTGTTTTGCAGTCCTTTTTGTAGAGGTTTCGGATGAGCAGGTCTAAATGGGCCTTTTAATGGACCCGTTGGAATTTTAACTGAGTAAAAAGTACAGAAATTGAGGTTTTGCAATATAATTGTGTTGAAAAGCCCCTAATCAATTATTTGAACTCCTAATATTTGATTAAAACATTTTTGCGGTCCTTTTTGTAGAGGTTTCGGACGAGCAGGTCTAAATGGGCCTTTCAATGGACCCGTTGGAATTTTAACTGAGTAAAAAGTACGGAAATTGAGGTTTTGCAATATAATTGTGTTCAAAAGCTCCTAATCAATTATTTGAACTCCTAATATTTAATTAAAACTTGTTTTGCGGTCCTTTTTGTAGAGGTTTCGGACGAGCAGGTCTAAATGGGCCTTTCAATGGACCCGTTGGAATTTTAACTGAGTAAAAAGTACAAAAATTGCGGTTTTGCAATATAATTGTGTTGAATAGCTCCTAATCAATTACATGAATTACTAAAATTTGATTAAAACCTGTTTTGCAGTCCTTTTTGTAGAGGTTTCGGACGAGCTGGTCTAAATGGGCCTTTCATTGGACCCGTTGGAATTTTAACTGAGTAAAAATACAGAAATTGAGGTTTTGCAATATAATTGTGTTGAAAAGCTCCTAATCAATTATTTGAACTCCTAATATTTGAATAAAACTTGTTTTGCAGTCCTTTTTGTAGAGGTTTCGGACGAGCGGGTCGAAACGGGCCTTTCAATGGACCCGTTGGAATTTTAAATGAGTAAAAAGTTCAGAAATAGAGGTTTTGCAATATAATTGTGTTGAAAAGCTCCTAATCAATTATTTGAATTCCAAATATTTGAATAAAACATTTTTGCGGTCCTTTTTGTAGAGGTTTCGGACGAGCAGGTCTAAATGGGCCTTTCAATAGACCCGTTGGAATTTTAACTTAGTAAAAAGTACAGAAATTGAGGTTTAGCAATATAATTGTGTTGAAAAGCTCCTAATCAATTATTTGAACTCCTAATATTTGAATAAAACATTTTTGCGGTCCTTTTTGTAGAGGTTTCGGACGAGCAGGTCTAAATGGGCCTTTCAATGGACCCGTTGGAATTTTAACTGAGTAAAAAGTACGGAAATTGTGGTTTTGCAATATAATTGTGTTCAAAAGCTCCTAATCAATTATTTGAACTCCTAATATTTGATTAAAACTTGTTTTGCGGTCCTTTTTGTAGAGGTTTCGGACGAGCAGGTCTAAATGGGCCTTTCAATGGACCCGTTGGAATTTTAACTGAGTAAAAAGTACAAAAAATGCGGTTTTGCAATATAATTGTGTTGAATAGCTCCTAATCAATTACATGAATTCCTAAAATTTGAATAAAACATTTTTGCGGTCCTTTTTGTAGAGGTTACGGATGAGCGGCTCGAAATGGGCCTTTCAATGGGCCCGTTGGAATTTTAACTAAGTAAAAAGTATAAAATCGAGGTCTTTCAATATAATTGTTTTGAGGAACTCCTAATCAATTACATGAACTCCTAAAATTTGATTAAAACTTGTTTTGTGGTCCTTTTTGTAGAGGTTTCGGACTAGCAGGTCTAAGTGGGCCTTTCAATGGACCCGTTGGAATTTTAACTGAGTAAAAAGTACAGAAATTTAGGTTTTGCAATATAATTGTGTTGAAAATCCCCTAATCAATTATTTGAACTCCTAATATTTGAATAAAACATTTTTGCGGTCCTTTTTGTAGAGGTTTCGGACGAGCAGGTCTAAATGGGCATTTCAATGGACCCGTTGGAATTTTAACAGAGTAAAATGTACAGAAATTGAGGTTTTGCAATATAATTGTGTTGAAAAGCTCCTAATCAATTACATGAACTCCTAATATTTGAATAAAACATTTATGCGTTTCTTTTTGTAGAGGTTTCGGACGAGCCGGTCTAAATGGGCCTTTCAATTGACCTGTTGGAATTTTAACTGAGTAAAAAGTACAGAAATTGAGGTTTTGCAATATATTTGTGTTGAAAAGCTCCTAATCAATTACATGAACTCCTAATATTTGAATAAAACATTTTTGCGTTCCTTTTAGTAGAGGTTTCGGACGAGCAGGTCTAAATGGGCCTTTCAATGGACCTGTTGGAATTTTAACTGAGTAAAAAGTACGGAAATAGAGGTTTTGCAATATAATTGTGTTGAAAAGCTCCTAATCATTTATTTGAATTCCAAATATTTGAATAAAACATTTTTGCTGTCCTTTTTGTAGAGGTTTCGGACGAGCAAGTCGAAATGGGCCTTGCAATGGACCCGTTGGAATTTTAACTAAGTAAAAAGTACAGAAATTGAGGTTTTGCAATATAATTGTGTTCAAAAGCTCCTAATAAATTATTTGAACTCCTAATATTTGAATAAAACATTTTTGCGGCCCTTTTTGTAGAGGTTTCGGACGAGCAGGTCTAAATGGGCCTTTCAATGGACCCGTTGGAATTTTAACAGAGTAAAAAGTACAGAAATTTAGGTTTTGCAATATAATTGTGTTGAAAAGCTCCTTATAAATTAATTGAACTCCTAATATTTGATTAAAACTTATTTTGCGGTCCTTTTTCTAGAGGTTTCGGACGAGCAGGTCTAAATGGGCCTTCCAATAGACCCGTTGGAATTTTAACTTAGTAAAAAGTACAGAAATTGAGGTTTATCAATATAATTGTGTTGAAAAGCTCATAATCAATTATTTGAACTCCTAATATTTGAATAAAACATTTTTGCGGTCCTTTTTGTAGAGGTTTCGGACGAGCAGGTCTAAATGGGCCTTTCAATGGACCCGTTGGAATTTTAACTGAGTAAAAAGTACAGAAATTGTGATTTTGCAATATAATTGTGTTCAAAAGCTCCTAATCAATTATTTGAACTCCTAATATTTGAATAAAACATTTTTGTCGTCCTTTTTGTAGAGGTTTCGGACGAGCAGGTCTAAATGGGCCTTTCAATGGACCCGTTGGAATTTTAACAAAGTAAAAAGTACAGAAATTGAGGTTTTGCAATATAATTGTGTTGAAAAGCCCCTAATCAATTATTTGAACTCCTAATATTTGAATAAAACATTTTTGTGGTCCTTTTTGTAGAGGTTTCGGACGAGCAGGTCTAAATGGGCCTTTCAATGGACCCGTTGGAATTTTAACTGAGTAAAAAGTACAGAAATTGAGGTTTTGCAATATAATTGTGTTGAAAAGCTCCTAATAAATTAATTGAACTCCTAATATTTGATTAAAACTTATTTTACGGTCCTTTTTGTAGAGGTTTCGGACGAGCAGGTCTAAATGGGCCTTTCAATGGACCCGTTGGAATTTTAACAAAGTAAAAAGTACAAAAATTGAGGTTTTGCAATATAATTGTGTTGAAAAGCCCCTAATCAATTATTTGAACTCCTAATATTTGAATAAAACATTTTTGTGGTCCTTTTTGTAGAGGTTTCGGACGAGCAGGTCTAAATGGGCCTTTCAATGGACCCGTTGGAATTTTAACTGAGTAAAAAGTACAGAAATTGAGGTTTTGCAATATAATTGTGTTGAAAAGCTCCTAATAAATTAATTGAACTCCTAATATTTGATTAAAACTTATTTTACGGTCCTTTTTGTAGAGGTTTCGGACGAGCAGGTCTAAATGGGCCTTTCAATAGACCCGTTGGAATTTTAACTTAGTAAAAAGTACAGAAATTAAGGTTTAGCAATATAATTGTGTTGAAAAGCTCCTAATCAATTATTTGAACTCCTAATATTTGATTAAAACATTTTTGCGGTCCTTTTTGTAGAGGTTTCGGACGAGCAGGTCTAAATGGGCCTTTCAATGGACCCGTTGGAATTTTAACTTAGTAAAAAGTACAAAAATTGCGGTTTTGCAATATAATTGTGTTGAAAAGCTCCTAATAAATTACATGAATTCCTAAAATTTGATTAAAACTTGTTTTGCAGTCCTTTTTGTAGAGGTTTCGAACGAGCGGGTCTAAATGGGCCTTTCATTGGACCCGTTGGAATTTTAACTGAGTAAAAAATACAGAAATTGAGGTTTTGCAATATAACTGTGTTGAAAAGCTCCTAATCAATTATTTGAACTCCTAATATTTGAATAAAACTTGTTTTGCAGTCCTTTTTGTAGAGGTTTCGGATGAGCAGGTCTAAATGGGCCTTTTAATGGACTCGTTGGAATTTTAACTGAGTAAAAAGTACAGAAATTGAGGTTTTGCAATATAATTGTGTTGAAAAGCCCCTAATCAATTATTTGAACTCCTAATATTTGATTAAAACATTTTTGCGGTCCTTTTTGTAGAGGTTTCGGACGAGCAGGTCTAAATGGGCCTTTCAATGGACCCGTTGGAATTTTAACTGAGTAAAAAGTACAAAAATTGCGGTTTTGCAATATAATTGTGTTGAATAGCTCCTAATCAATTACATGAATTACTAAAATTTGATTAAAACCTGTTTTGCAGTCCTTTTTGTAGAGGTTTCGGACGAGCTGGTCTAAATGGGCCTTTCATTGGACCCGTTGGAATTTTAACTGAGTAAAAATACAGAAATTGAGGTTTTGCAATATAATTGTGTTGAAAAGCTCCTAATCAATTATTTGAACTCCTAATATTTGAATAAAACTTGTTTTGCAGTCCTTTTTGTAGAGGTTTCGGACGAGCGGGTCGAAACGGGCCTTTCAATGGACCCGTTGGAATTTTAAATGAGTAAAAAGTTCAGAAATAGAGGTTTTGCAATATAATTGTGTTGAAAAGCTCCTAATCAATTATTTGAATTCCAAATATTTGAATAAAACATTTTTGCGGTCCTTTTTGTAGAGGTTTCGGACGAGCAGGTCTAAATGGGCCTTTCAATAGACCCGTTGGAATTTTAACTTAGTAAAAAGTACAGAAATTGAGGTTTAGCAATATAATTGTGTTGAAAAGATCCTAATCAATTATTTGAACTCCTAATATTTGAATAAAACATTTTTGCGGTCCTTTTTGTAGAGGTTTCGGACGAGCAGGTCTAAATGGGCCTTTCAATGGACCCGTTGGAATTTTAACTGAGTAAAAAGTACGGAAATTGTGGTTTTGCAATATAATTGTGTTCAAAAGCTCCTAATCAATTATTTGAACTCCTAATATTTGATTAAAACTTGTTTTGCGGTCCTTTTTGTAGAGGTTTCGGACGAGCAGGTCTAAATGGGCCTTTCAATGGACCCGTTGGAATTTTAACTGAGTAAAAAGTACAAAAATTGCGGTTTTGCAATATAATTGTGTTGAATAGCTCCTAATCAATTACATGAATTCCTAAAATTTGAATAAAACATTTTTGCGGTCCTTTTTGTAGAGGTTACGGATGAGCGGCTCGAAATGGGCCTTTCAATGGGCCCGTTGGAATTTTAACTAAGTAAAAAGTATAAAATCGAGGTCTTTCAATATAATTGTTTTGAGGAACTCCTAATCAATTACATGAACTCCTAAAATTTGATTAAAACTTGTTTTGTGGTCCTTTTTGTAGAGGTTTCGGACTAGCAGGTCTAAGTGGGCCTTTCAATGGACCCGTTGGAATTTTAACTGAGTAAAAAGTACAGAAATTTAGGTTTTGCAATATAATTGTGTTGAAAATCCCCTAATCAATTATTTGAACTCCTAATATTTGAATAAAACATTTTTGCGGTCCTTTTTGTAGAGGTTTCGGACGAGCAGGTCTAAATGGGCCTTTCAATGGACCCGTTGGAATTTTAACAAAGTAAAAAGTACAGAAATTGAGGTTTTGCAATATAATTGTGTTGAAAAGCTCCTAATCAATTACATGAACTCCTAATATTTGAATAAAACATTTATGCGTTTCTTTTTGTAGAGGTTTCGGACGAGCCGGTCTAAATGGGCCTTTCAATTGACCTGTTGGAATTTTAACTGAGTAAAAAGTACAGAAATTGAGGTTTTGCAATATATTTGTGTTGAAAAGCTCCTAATCAATTACATGAACTCCTAATATTTGAATAAAACATTTTTGCGTTCCTTTTAGTAGAGGTTTCGGACGAGCAGGTCTAAATGGGCCTTTCAATGGACCTGTTGGAATTTTAACTGAGTAAAAAGTACGAAATAGAGGTTTTGCAATATAATTGTGTTGAAAAGCTCCTAATAATTTATTTGAATTCCAAATATTTGAATAAAATATTTTTGCGGTCCTTTTTGTAGAGGTTTCGGACGAGCAAGTCGAAATGGGCCTTGCAATGGACCCGTTGGAATTTTAACTAAGTAAAAAGTACAGAAATTGAGGTTTTGCAATATAATTGTGTTCAAAAGCTCCTAATAAATTATTTGAACTCCTAATATTTGAATAAAACATTTTTGCGGCCCTTTTTGTAGAGGTTTCGGACGAGCAGGTCTAAATGGGCCTTTCAATGGACCCGTTGGAATTTTAACAGAGTAAAAAGTACAGAAATTTAGGTTTTGCAATATAATTGTGTTGAAAAGCTCCTAATAAATTAATTGAACTCCTAATATTTGATTAAAACTTATTTTGCGGTCCTTTTTCTAGAGGTTTCGGACGAGCAGGTCTAAATGGGCCTTCCAATAGACCCGTTGGAATTTTAACTTAGTAAAAAGTACAGAAATTGAGGTTTATCAATATAATTGTGTTGAAAAGCTCATAATCAATTATTTGAACTCCTAATATTTGAATAAAATATTTTTGCGGTCCTTTTTGTAGAGGTTTCGGACGAGCAGGTCTAAATGGGCCTTTCAATGGACCCGTTGGAATTTTAACTGAGTAAAAAGTACAGAAATTGTGATTTTGCAATATAATTGTGTTCAAAAGCTCCTAATCAATTATTTGAACTCCTAATATTTGATTAAAACTTGTTTTGCGGTCCTTTTTGTAGAGGTTTCGGACGAGCAGGTCTAAATGGGCCTTTCAATGGACCCGTTGGAATTTAAACTTAGTAAAAAGTACAAAAATTGCGGTTTTGCAATATAATTGTGTTGAAAAGCTCCTAATAAATTACATGAATTCCTAAAATTTGATTAAAACTTGTTTTGCAGTCCTTTTTGTAGAGGTTTCGAACGAGCGGGTCTAAATAGGCCTTTCATTGGACCCGTTGGAATTTTAACTGAGTAAAAAATACAGAAATTGAGGTTTTGCAATATAACTGTGTTGAAAAGCTCCTAATAAATTATTTGAACTCCTAATATTTGAATAAAACTTGTTTTGTAGTCCTTTTTGTAGAGGTTACGGACGAGCGGGTCGAAACGGGCCTTTCAATGGAACCGTTTGAATATTAAATGAGTAAAAAGTACAGAAATAGAGGTTTTGCAATATAATTGTGTTGAAAAGCTCCTAATCAATTATTTGAATTCCAAATATTTGAATAAAACATTTTTGCGGTCCTTTTTGTAGAGGTTTCGGACGAGCAGGTCTAAATAGGACTTTCAAAGGACCCGTTGGAATTTTAACAGAGTAAAAAAGTACAGAAATTGAGGTTTTGCAATATAATTGCGTTGAAAAGCCCCTAATCAATTATTTGAACTCCTAATATTTGAATAAAACATTTTTGCGGTCCTTTTTGTAGAGGTTTCGGACGAGCAAGTCTAAATGGGACTTACAATGGACCAGTTGGAATTTTAACTGAGTAAAAAGTACAGAAATTGAGGTTTTGCAATATAATTGTGGTCAAAAGCTCCTAATAAATTATTTGAACTCCTAATATTTGAATAAAACATTTTTGCGGCCCTTTTTGTAGAGGTTTCGGACGAGCAGGTCTAAATGGGCCTTTCATTGGACCCGTTGGAATTTTAACTGAGTAAAAAATACAGAAATTGAGGTTTTGCAATATAATTGTTTTGAAAAGCTCCTAATAAATTATTTGAACTCCTAATATTTGAATAAAACATTTTTGTGGTCCTTTTTGTAGAGGTTTCGGACGAGCAGGTCTAAATGGGCCTTTTAATGGACCCGTTGGAATTTTAACTGAGTAAAAAGTACAGAAATTGAGGTTTTGCAATATAATTGTGTTGAAAAGCCCCTAATCAATTATTTGTTCTCCTAATATTTGAATAAAACATTTTTGCCGTCCTTTTTGTAGAGGTTTCGGACGAGCAGGTCTAAATGGGCCTTTCAATGGACCCGTTGGAATTTTAACAAAGTAAAAAGTACAGAAATTGAGGTTTTGCAATATAATTGTGTTGAAAAGCCCCTAATCAATTATTTGAACTCCTAATATTTGAATAAAATATTTTTGTGGTCCTTTTTGTAGAGGTTTCGGACGAGCAGGTCTAAATGGGCCTTTCAATGGACCCGTTGGAATTTTAACTGAGTAAAAAGTACAGAAATTGAGGTTTTGCAATATAATTGTGTTGAAAAGCTCCTTATAAATTAATTGAACTCCTAATATTTGATTAAAACTTATTTTACGGTCCTTTTTGTAGAGGTTTCGGACGAGCAGGTCTAAATGGGCCTTTCAATAGACACGTTGGAATTTTAACTTAGTAAAAAGTACATAAATTAAGGTTTAGCAATATAATTGTGTTGAAAAGCTCCTAATCAATTATTTGAACTCCTAATATTTGATTAAAACATTTTTGCGGTCCTTTTTGTAGAGGTTTCGGATGAGCAGGTCTAAATGGGCCTTTCAATGGACCCGTTGGAATTTTAACTGAGTAAAAAGTACGGAAATTGAGGTTTTGCAATATAATTGTGTTCAAAAGCTCCTAATCAATTATTTGAACTCCTAATATTTGATTAAAACTTGTTTTGCGGTCCTTTTTGTAGAGGTTTCGGACGAGCAGGTCTAAATGGGCCTTTCAATGGACCCGTTGGAATTTTAACTGAGTAAAAAGTACAAAAATTGCGGTTTTGCAATATAATTGTGTTGAAAAGCCCCTAATCAATTATTTGAACTCCTAATATTTGAATAAAACATTTTTGCCGTCCTTTTTGTAGAGGTTTCGGACGAGCAGGTCTAAATGGGCCTTTCAATGGACCCGTTGGAATTTTAACAAAGTAAAAAGTACAGAAATTGAGGTTTTGCAATATAATTGTGTTGAAAAGCCCCTAATCAATTATTTGAACTCCTAATATTTGAATAAAATATTTTTGTGGTCCTTTTTGTAGAGGTTTCGTACGAGCAGGTCTAAATGGGCCTTTCAATGGACCCGTTGGAATTTTAACTGAGTAAAAAGTACAGAAATTGAGGTTTTGCAATATAATTGTGTTGAAAAGCTCCTAATAAATTAATTGAACTCCTAATATTTGATTAAAACTTATTTTACGGTCCTTTTTGTAGAGGTTTCGGACGAGCAGGTCTAAATGGGCCTTTCAATAGACACGTTGGAATTTTAACTTAGTAAAAAGTACATAAATTAAGGTTTAGCAATATAATTGTGTTGAAAAGCTCCTAATCAATTATTTGAACTCCTAATATTTGATTAAAACATTTTTGCGGTCCTTTTTGTAGAGGTTTCGGATGAGCAGGTCTAAATGGGCCTTTCAATGGACCCGTTGGAATTTTAACTGAGTAAAAAGTACGGAAATTGAGGTTTTGCAATATAATTGTGTTGAAAAGCTCCTAATCAATTACATGAATTACTAAAATTTGATTAAAACTTGTTTTGCGGTCCTTTTTTAGGGGTCTCGGACGAGCGGGTCGAAATGAGCCTTTAAATGGACCCGTTGGAATTTTAACTGATTAAAAAGTACAGAAATTGAGGTTTTGCAATATAATTGTGTTCAAAAGCTCCTAATAAATTATTTGAACTCCTAATATTTGAATAAAACATTTTTGCGGTCCTTTTTGTGGAGGTTTCAGACGAGCAGGTCTAAAAGGGCCTTTCAATGGACCCGTTGGAATTTTAACTGAGTAAAAAGTACAGAAATTTAGGTTTTGCAATATAATTGTGTTGAAAAGCTCCTAATCAATTACATGAATTACTAAAATTTGATTAAAACTTGTTTTGCGGTCCTTTTTTAGGGGTTTCGGACGAGCGGGTCGAAATGGGCCTTTCAATGGACCCGTTGGAATTTTAACTGATTAAAAAGTGTAGAAATAGAGGTTTTGCAATATAATTGTGTTGAAAAGCTCCTAATCAATTATTTGAACTCCTAATATTTGATTAAAACTTGTTTTGCGGTCCTTTTTGTAGAGGTTTCGGACGAGCAGGTCTAAATGGGCCTTTCAATGGACCCGTTGGAATTTTAACTGTGTAAAAAGTACAGAAATTGAGGTTTTGCAATATAATTGTGTTGAAAAGCTCCTAATCAATTATTTGAACTCCTAATATTTGAATAAAACACTTTTGCGGTCTTTTTTGTAGAGGTTTCGGACGAGCAGGTCTAAATGGGCCTTTCAATGGACCCGTTGGAATTTTAACAGAGTAAAAAGTACAGAAATTGAGGTTTTGCAATATAATTGTGTTGAAAAGCTCCTAATCAATTACATGAAGTCCTAAAATTTGATTAAAACTTGTTTTGCGGTCCTAATTCGAGGTTTCAGATGAGCAGGTCGAAATGGGCCTTTCAATGGACCCGTTGGAATTTTAACTGAGTAAAAAGTATTGAAATTGAGGTTTTGCAATATAATTGTGTTGAAAACCTCCTAATCAATTATTTGAACTCCTAATATTTGATTAAAACTTGTTTTGCGGTCCGTTTTGTAGAGGTTTCAGACGAGCAGGTCTAAATGGGCCTGTCATTGGACCCGTTGGAATTTTAACTGAGTAAAAAATTACTGAAATTGAGGTTTGTAATATAATTGTGTTGAAAAGCTCCTAATCAATTATTTGAACTGCTAATATATGAATAAAACAATTTTGCGGTCCTTTTTGTAGAGGTTTTAGACGAGGAGGTCTAAATGGGCCTTTCAATGGACCATTGGAATTTTAACTGAGTAAAAAGTACAGAAATTGAGGTTTTGCAATATAATTGTGGTGAAAAGCTCCTAATCAATTATTTGAACTCCTAATATTTGAATAAAACATTTTTGCGGTCCTTTTTGTAGAGGTTTCAGACGAGCAGGTCGAAATGGGCCTTTCAATGGACCCGTTGGAATTTTAACTGAGTAAAAAGTACAGAAATTGAGGTTTTGCAATATAATTGTGCTCAAAAGCTCCTAATCAATTATTTGAAATCCTAATATTTGATTAAAACATTTTTGCGGTCCTTTTTGTAAAGGTTTCGGACGAGTAGGTCTAAATTGGCCTTTCAATGGACCCGTTGGAATTTTAACTGAGTAAAAAGTACAGAAAATGAGTTTTTTCAATATAATTGTGTTGAAAAGCTCCTAATCAATTACATGAACTCCTAAAATTTGATTAAAACTTGTTTTGCAGTCCTTTTTGTAGAGGTTTCGGACAAGCGGGTCGAAATGGGCCTTTCAATGGACCCGTTGGAATTTTAACTGAGTAAAAAGTACGGAAATTGCGGTTTTGCAATATAATTGTGTTCAAAAGCTCCTAATCAATTATTTGAACTCCTAATATTTGATTAAAACTTGTTTTGCGGTCCTTTTTGTAGAGGTTTCGGACGAGCAGGTCTAAATGGGCCTTTCAATGGACCCGTTGGAATTTTAACTGTGTAAAAAGTACAGAAATTGAGGTTTTGCAATATAATTGTGTTGAAAAGCTCCTAATCAATTATTTGAACTCCTAATATTTGAAAAAAACACTTTTGCGGTCTTTTTTGTAGAGGTTTCGGACGAGCAGGTCTAAATGGGCCTTTCAATGGACCCGTTGGAATTTTAACAGAGTAAAAAGTACAGAAATTGAGGTTTTGCAATATAATTGTGTTGAAAAGCTCCTAATCAATTACATGAAGTCCTAAAATTTGATTAAAACTTGTTTTGCGGTCCTAATTCGAGGTTTCAGACGAGCAGGTCGAAATGGGCCTTTCAATGGACCCGTTGGAATTTTAACTGAGTAAAAAGTATTGAAATTGAGGTTTTGCAATATAATTGTGTTGAAAACCTCCTAATCATTTATTTGAACTCCTAATATTTGATTAAAACTTGTTTTGCGGTCCGTTTTGTAGAGGTTTCAGACGAGCAGGTCTAAATGGGCCTGTCATTGGACCCGTTGGAATTTTAACTGAGTAAAAAATTACTGAAATTGAGGTTTGTAATATAATTGTGTTGAAAAGCTTCTAATCAATTATTTGAACTTCCAATATATGAATAAAACAATTTTGCGGTCCTTTTTGTAGAGGTTTTAGACGAGGAGGTCTAAATGGGCCTTTCAATGGACCATTGGAATTTTAACTGAGTAAAAAGTACAGAAATTGAGGTTTTGCAATATAATTGTGGTGAAAAGCTCCTAATCAATTATTTGAACTCCTAATATTTGAATAAAACATTTTTGCGGTCCTTTTTGTAGAGGTTTCAGACGAGCAGGTCGAAATGGGCCTTTCAATGGACCCGTTGGAATTTTAACTGAGTAAAAAGTACGGAAATTGAGGTTTTGCAATATAATTGTGCTGAAAAGCTCCTAATCAATTATTTGAAATCCTAATATTTGATTAAAACATTTTTGCGGTCCTTTTTGTAAAGGTTTCGGACGAGTAGGTCTAAATTGGCCTTTCAATGGACCCGTTGGAATTTTAACTGAGTAAAAAGTACAGAAATTGAGTTTTTTCAATATAATTGTGTTGAAAAGCTCCTAATCAATTACATGAACTCCTAAAATTTGATTAAAACTTGTTTTGCAGTCCTTTTTGTAGAGGTTTCGGACGAGCGGGTCGAAATGGGCCTTTCAATGGACCCGTTGGAATTTTAATTGAGTAAAAAGTACAGAAATTGCGGTTTTGCAATATAATTTTGTGGAAAAGCTCCTAATCAATTATTTGAACTCCTAATATTTGACTAAAACTTGTTTTGTGGTCCTTTTTGTAGAGGTTTCGGACCAGCAGGTCGAAAAGGGCCTTTCAATGGACCCGTTGGAATTTTAACTGAGTAAAAAGTACAGAAATTGAGGTTTTGCAATATAATTGTGTTGTAAAGCTCCTAATCAATTATTTGAACTCCTAATATATGAATAAAACAATTTTGCGGTCCTTTTTGTAGAGGTTTTAGACGAGGAGGTCTAAATGGGCCTTTCAATGGACCATTTTAATTTTAACTGAGTAAAAAGTACAAAAATTGAGGTTTTGCCATATAATTGTGGTGAAAAGCTCCTAATCAATTATTTGAACTCCTAATATTTGTATAAAACATTTTTGCGGTCCTTTTTGTAGAGGTTTCGGACGAGCAGGTCGAAATGGGCCTTTCAATGGACCCGTTGGAATTTTAACTGTGTAAAAAGTACAGAAAGTGAGGTTTTGCAATATAATTGTGTTGAAAAGCTCCTAATCTATTATTTGAACTCCTAATATTTGAATAAAACACTTTTGCGGTCATTTTTGTAGAGGTTTCGGACGAGCAGGTCTAAATGGGCCTTTCAAGGGACCCGTTGGAATTTTAACAGAGTAAAAAGTACAGAAATTGAGGTTTTGCAATATAATTGTGTTGAAAAGCTCCTAATCAATTACATGGAGTCCTAAAATTTGATTAAAACTTGTTTTGCGGTCCTAATTCGAGGTTTCAGACGAGCAGGTCGAAATGGGCCTTTCAATGGACCCGTTGGAATTTTAACTGAGTAAAAAGTATTGAAATTGAGGTTTTGCAATATAATTGTGTTGAAAAGCTCCTAATCAATTATTTGAACTCCTAATTTTTGATTAAAACTTGTTTTGCGGTCCTTTTTGTAGAGGTTTCAGATGAGCAGGTCTAAATGGGCCTGTCATTGGACCCGTTGGAATTTTAACTGAGTAACAAATACAGAAATTGAGGTTTATAATATAATTGTGTTGAAAAGCTCCTAATCAATTATTTGAACTCCTAATATTTGAATAAAACATTTTTGCGGTCCTTTTTGTAGAGGTTTCGGACGAGGAGGTCTAAATGGGCCTTTCAATGGACCCGTCGGAATTTCAACTGAGTAAAAAGGACACAAATTGCGGTTTTGCAATATAATTGTGTTCAAAAGCTCGTAATAAATTATTTGAACTCCTAATATTTGAATAAAACATTTTTGCGGTCCTTTTTGTAGAGGTTTCGGACGAGCAGGTCTAAATGGGCCTTTCAATGGACCCGTTGGAATTTTAAATGAGTAAAAAGTACAGAAATTGAGGTTTTGCAATATAATTGTGTTGAAAAGCTCCTAATCAATTACATGAATTCCTAAAATTTAATTAAAACTTGTTTTGCAGTCGTTTTTGTAGAGGTTTCGGACGAGCGGGTCGAAATGGGCCTTTCAATGGACACGTTGGAATTTTAACTTAGTAAAAAATACAGAAATTGAGGTTTTGCAATATAATTGTGTTGAAAAGATCCTAATCAATTATTTGAACTCTTAATATTTGAATAAAACATTTTTGCGGTCCTTTTTGTAGAGGTTTCGGACGAGGAGGTCTAAATGGGCCTTTCAATGGACCCGTTGGAATTTCAACTGAGTAAAAAGTACAAAAATTAAGGTTTTGCAATATAATTGTGTTGAAAAGCTCATAATAAATTATTTGAACTCCTAATATTTGAATAAAACATTTTTGCGGTCCTTTTTGTAGAGGTTTCGGACGAGCAGGTCTAAATGGGCCTTTCAATGGACCCGTTGGAATTTTAATTGAGTAAAAAGTACAGAAATTGCGGTTTTGCAATATAATTTTGTGGAAAAGCTCCTAATCAATTATTTGAACTCCTAATATTTGACTAAAACTTGTTTTGCGGTCCTTTTTGTAGAGGTTTCGGACCAGCAGGTCGAAAAGGGCATTTAAATGGACCCGTTAGAATTTTAAACACTTATTATTTGAACTCCTAAAATGTGTTTAAACACTTTTGCAGTCCTTTTTGTAGAGGTTTCGGACGAGCAGGTCTAAATGGGCCTTTCAATGGACCCGTTGGAATTTTAACAGAGTAAAAAGTACAGAAATTGAGGTTTTGCAATATAATTGTGTTTAAAAGCTCATAATCAATTATTTGAACTCCTAAAATTTGAATAAAAGCTCGTAATAAATTATTTGAACTCCTAAAATGTGTTTAAACACTTTTGCGGTCCTTTTTGTAGAGGTTTCGGACGAGCAGGTCTAAATGGGCCTTTCAATGGACCCGTTGGAATTTTAACAGAGTAAAAAGTACAGAAATTGAGGTTTTGCAATATTATTGTGTTTAAAAGCTCATAATCAATTATTTGAACTCCTAATATTTGAATAAAACATTTTTGCGGTCCTTTTTGTAGAGGTTTCGGACGAGCAGGTCGAAATGGGCCTTTCAATGGACCCGTTGGAATTTTAACTGTGTAAAAAGTACAGAAATTGAGGTTTTGCAATATAATTGTGTTGAAAAGCTCCTAATCAATTATTTGAACTCCTAATATTTGAATAAAACACTTTTCCGGTCTTTTTTGTAGAGGTTTCGGACGAGCAGGTCTAAATGGGCCTTTCAATGGACCCGTTGGAATTTTAACAGAGTAAAAAGTACAGAAATTGAGTTTTTGCAATATAATTGTGTTGAAAAGCTCCTAATCAATTACATGAACTCCTAAAATTTGATTAAAACTTGTTTTGCAGTCCTTTTTGTAGAGGTTTCGGACGAGCGGGTCGAAATGGGCCTTTCAATGGACCCGTTGGAATTTTAATTGAGTAAAAAGTACAGAAATTGCGGTTTTGCAATATAATTTTGTGGAAAAGCTCCTAATCAATTATTTGAACTCCTAATATTTGACTAAAACTTGTTTTGCGGTCCTTTTTGTAGAGGTTTCGGACCAGCAGGTCGAAAAGGGCATATTAATGGACCCGTTAGAATTTTAACTGAGTAAAAAGTACAGAAATTGAGGTTTTGCAATATAATTGTGTTGTAAAGCTCCTAATCAATTATTTGAACTCCTAATATTTGACTAAAACTTGTTTTGCGGTCCTTTTTGTTGAGGTTTCGGACCAGCAGGTCGAAAAGGGCATTTAAATGGACCCGTTAGAATTTTAAACACTTATTATTTGAACTCCTAAAATGTGTTTAAACACTTTTGCGGTCCTTTTTGTAGAGGTTTCGGACGAGCAGGTCTAAATGGGCCTTTCAATGGACCCGTTGGAATTTTAACAGAGTAAAAAGTACAGAAATTGAGGTTTTGCAATATAATTGTGTTTAAAAGCTCATAATCAATTATTTGAACTCCTAAAATTTGAATAAAAGCTCGTAATAAATTATTTGAACTCCTAAAACTTGTTTTGCGGTCCTTTTTGTTGAGGTTTCGGACCAGCAGGTCGAAAAGGGCATTTAAATGGACCCGTTAGAATTTTAAACACTTATTATTTGAACTCCTAAAATGTGTTTAAACACTTTTGCGGTCCTTTTTGTAGAGGTTTCGGACGAGCAGGTCTAAATGGGCCTTTCAATGGACCCGTTGGAATTTTAACAGAGTAAAAAGTACAGAAATTGAGGTTTTGTAATATAATTGTGTTGAAAAGCTCCTAATCAATTATTTGAACTCCTAATATTTGAATAAAACATTTTTGCGGTCCTTTTTGTAGAGGTTTCGGACGAGGAGGTCTAAATGGGCCTTTCAATGGACCCGTTGGAATTTCAACTGAGTAAAAAGGACAGAAATTGAGGTTTTGCAATATAATTGTGTTGAAAAGCTCCTAATCAATTATTTGAACTCCTAATATTTGAATAAAACATTTCTGCGGTCCTTTTTGTAGAGGTTTCGGACGAGCAGGTGGAAATGGGCCTTTCAATGGACCCGTTGGAATTTTAATTGAGTAAAAAGTACAGAAATTGCGGTTTTGCAATATAATTTTGTGGAAAAGCTCCTAATCAATTATTTGAACTCCTAATATTTGACTAAAACTTGTTTTGTGGTCCTTTTAGTAGAGGTTTCGGACCAGCAGGTCGAAAAGGGCCTTTCAATGGACCCGTTGGAATTTTAACTGAGTAAAAAGTACAGAAATTGAGGTTTTGCAATATAATTGTGTTGTAAAGCTCCTAATCAATTATTTGAACTCCTAATATATTAATAAAACAATTTTGCGGTCCTTTTTGTAGAGGTTTTAGACGAGGAGGTCTAAATGGGCCTTTCAATGGACCATTGGAATTTTAACTGAGTAAAAAGTACAGAAATTGAGGTTTTGCAATATAATTGTGGTGAAAAGCTCCTAATCAATTATTTGAACTCCTTATATTTGAATAAAACATTTTTGTGGTCCTTTTTGTAGAGGTTTCAGACCAGCAGGTCGAAATGGGCCTTTCAATGGACCCGTTGGAATTTTAACTGTGTAAAAAGTACAGAAATTGAGGTTTTGCAATATAATTGTGTTGAAAAGCTCCTAATCAATTATTTGAACTCCTAATATTTGAATAAAACACTTTTGCGGTCTTTTTTGTAGAGGTTTCGGACGAGTAGGTCTAAATGGGCCTTTCAATGGACCCGTTGGAATTTTAACAGAGTAAAAAGTACAAAAATTGAGGTTTTGCAATATAATTGTGTTGAAAAGCTCCTAATCAATTACATGAAGTCCTAAAATTTGATTAAAACTTGTTTTGCGGTCCTAATTCGAGGTTTCAGACGAGCAGGTCGAAATGGGCCTTTCAATGGAGCCGTTGGAATTTTAACTGAGTAAAAAGTATTGAAATTGAGGTTTTGCAATATAATTGTGTTGAAAACCTCCTAATCAATTATTTGAACTCCTAATATTTGATTAAAACTTGTGTTGCGGTCCTTTTTGTAGAGGTTTCAGACGAGCAGGTCTAAATGGGCCTGTCATTGGACCCGTTGGAATTTTAATTGAGTAAAAAATACAGAAATTGAGGTTTGTAATATAATTGTGTTGAAAAGCTCCTAATCAATTATTTGAACTCCTAATATTTGAATAAAACATTTTTGCGGTCCTTTTTGTAGAGGTTTCGGACGAGGAGGTCTAAATGGGCCTTTCAATGGACCCGTTGGAATTTCAACTGAGTAAAAAGGACAGAAATTGAGGTTTTGCAATATAATTGTGTTGAAAAGCTCCTAATCAATTATTTGAACTCCTAATATTTGAATAAAACATTTATGCGGTCCTTTTTGTAGAGGTTTCGGACGAGCAGGTCTAAATGGGCCTTTCAATGGACCCGTTGGAATTTTAACTGAATAAAAAGTACAGAAATTGAGGTTTTGCAATATAATTGTGTTTAAAAGCTCATAATCAATTATTTGAACTCCTAAAATTTGAATAAAAGCTCGTAATAAATTATTTGAACTCCTAAAATGTGTTTAAACACTTTTGCGGTCCTTTTTGTAGAGGTTTCGGACGAGCAGGTCTAAATGGGCCTTTCAATGGACCCGTTGGAATTTTAACAGAGTAAAAAGTACAGAAATTGAGGTTTTGCAATATTATTGTGTTTAAAAGCTCATAATCAATTATTTGAACTCCTAATATTTGAATAAAACATTTTTGCGGTCCTTTTTGTAGAGGTTTCGGACGAGCAGGTCGAAATGGGCCTTTCAATGGACCCGTTGGTATTTTAACTGTGTAAAAAGTACAGAAATTGAGGTTTTGCAATATAATTGTGTTGAAAAGCTCCAAATCAATTATTTGAACTCCTAATATTTGAATAAAACACTTTTGCGGTCCTTTTTGTAGAGGTTTCGGACGAGCAGGTCTAAATGGGCCTTTCAATGGACCCGTTGGAATTTTAACAGAGTAAAAAGTACAGAAATTGAGGTTTTGCAATATAATTGTGTTTAAAAGCTCCTAATCAATTACATGAAGTCCTAAAGTTTGATTAAAACTTGTTTTGCGGTCCTAATTCGAGGTTTCAGACGAGCAGGTCGAAATGGGCCTTTCAATGGACCCGTTGGAATTTTAACTAAGTAAAAAGTATTGAAATTGAGGTTTTGCAATATAATTGTGTTGAAAAGCTTCTAATCAATTATTTGAACTCCTAATATTTGATTAAAACTTGTGTTGCGGTCCTTTTTGTAGAGGTTTCAGACGAGCAGGTCTAAATGGGCCTGTCATTGGACCCGTTGGAATTTTAATTGAGTAAAAAATACAGAAATTGAGGTTTGTAATATAATTGTGTTGAAAAGCTCCTAATCAATTATTTGAACTCCTAATATTTGAATAAAACATTTTTGCGGTCCTTTTTGTAGAGGTTTCGGACGAGGAGGTCTAAATGGGCCTTTCAATGGACCCGTTGGAATTTCAACTGAGTAAAAAGGACAGAAATTTAGGTTTTGCAATATAATTGTGTTGAAAAGCTCCTAATCAATTATTTGAACTCCTAATATTTGAATAAAACATTTCTGCGGTCCTTTTTGTAGAGGTTTCGGACGAGCAGGTCTAAATGGGCCTTTCAATGGACCCGTTGGAATTTTAACTGAGTAAAAAGTACAGAAATTGAGGTTTTGCAATATAATTGTGTTTAAAAGCTCATAATCAATTATTTGAACTCCTAAAATTTGAATAAAAGCTCGTAATAAATTATTTGAACTCCTAAAATGTGTTTAAACACTTTTGCGGTCCTTTTTGTAGAGGTTTCAGACGAGCAGGTCTAAATGGGCCTTTCAATGGACCCGTTGGAATTTTAACAGAGTAAAAAGTACAGAAATTGAGGTTTTGCAATATTATTGTGTTTAAAAGCTCATAATCAATTATTTGAACTCCTAATATTTGAATAAAACATTTTTGCGGTCCTTTTTGTAGAGGTTTCGGACGAGCAGGTCGAAATGGGCCTTTCAATGGACCCGTTGGTATTTTAACTGTGTAAAAAGTACAGAAATTGAGGTTTTGCAATATAATTGTGTTGAAAAGCTCCAAATCAATTATTTGAACTCCTAATATTTGAATAAAACACTTTTGCGGTCCTTTTTGTAGAGGTTTCGGACGAGCAGGTCTAAATGGGCCTTTCAATGGACCCGTTGGAATTTTAACAGAGTAAAAAGTACAGAAATTGAGGTTTTGCAATATAATTGTGTTTAAAAGCTCCTAATCAATTACATGAAGTCCTAAAATTTGATTAAAACTTGTTTTGCGGTCCTAATTCGAGGTTTCAGACGAGCAGGTCGAAATGGGCCTTTCAATGGACCCGTTGGAATTTTAACTAAGTAAAAAGTATTGAAATTGAGGTTTTGCAATATAATTGTGTTGAAAAGCTTCTAATCAATTATTTGAACTCCTAATATTTGATTAAAACTTGTTTTGCGGTCCTTTTTTTAGAGGTTTTAGACGAGCAGGTCTAGATTGGCCTTTCATTGGACCCGTTGGAATTTTAACTGAGTAAAAAATACAGAAATTGAGGTTTGTAATATAATTGTGTTGAAAAGCTCCTAATCAATTATTTGAACTCCTAATATTTGAATAAAACATTTTTGCGGTCCTTTTTGTAGAGGTTTCGGACGATGAGGTCTAAATGGGCCTTTCAATAGACCCGTTGGAATTTCAACTGAGTAAAAAGGACAAAAATTGAGGTTTTGCAATATAATTGTGTTCAAAAGCTCGTAATAAATTATTTGAACTCCTAATATTTGAATAAAACATTTTTGCGGTCTTTTTTGTAGAGGTTTCGGACGAGCAGGTCTAAATGGGCCTTTCAATGGACCCGTTGGAATTTTAAATGAGTAAAAAGTACAGAAATTGAGGTTTTGCAATATAATTGTGTTGAAAAGCTCCTAATCAAATTACATGAATTCCTAAAATTTGATTAAAACTTGTTTTGCAGTCATTTTTGTAGAGGTTTCGGACGAGCGGGTCGAAATGGGCCTTTCAATGGACCCGTTGGAATTTTAACTTAGTAAAAAATACAGAAATTGAGGTTTTGCAATATAATTGTGTTGAAAAGCTCCTATTCAATTATTTGAACTCCTAATATTTGATTAAAACTTGTTTTGCGGTCCTAATTAGAGGTTTCAGACGAGCTGGTCGAAATGGGCCTTTCAATGGACCCGTTGGAATTTTAACTGAGTAAAAATGTTTGAAATTGAGGTTTTGCAATATAATTGTGTTGAAAAGCTCCTAATCAATTATTTGAACTCCTAATATTTGATTAAAACTTGTTTTGCGGTCCTTTTTGTAGAGGTTTCAGACGAGCAGGTCTAAATGGGCCTTTCATTGGACTCGTTGGAATTTTAACTGAGTAAAAAATAAAAAAATTGAGGTTTGTAATATAATTGTGTTGAAAAGCTCCTAATCAATTATTTGAACTCCTAATATTTGAATAAAACATTTTTGCGGTCCTTTTTGTAGAGGTTTCGGACGAGGAGGTCTAAATGGGCCTTTCAATGGACCCGTTGGAATTTCAACTGAGTAAAAAGGACAGAAATTGAGGTTTTGCAATATAATTGTGTTGAAAAGCTCCTAATCAATTATTTGAACTCCTAATATTTGAATAAAACATTTCTGCGGTCCTTTTTGTAGAGGTTTCGGACGAGCAGGTCGAAATGGGCCTTTCAATGGACCCGTTGGAATTTTAATTGAGTAAAAAGTACAGAAATTGCGGTTTTGCAATATAATTTTGTGGAAAAGCTCCTAATCAATTATTTGAACTCCTAATATTTGACTAAAACTTGTTTTGTGGTCCTTTTAGTAGAGGTTTCGGACCAGCAGGTCGAAAAGGGCCTTTCAATTGACCCGTTGGAATTTTAACTGAGTAAAAAGTACAGAAATTGAGGTTTTGCAATATAATTGTGTTGTAAAGCTCCTAATCAATTATTTGAACTCCTAATATATTAATAAAACAATTTTGCGGTCCTTTTTGTAGAGGTTTTAGACGAGGAGGTCTAAATGGGCCTTTCAATGGACCATTGGAATTTTAACTGAGTAAAAAGTACAGAAATTGAGGTTTTGCAATATAATTGTGGTGAAAAGCTCCTAATCAATTATTTGAACTCCTTATATTTGAATAAAACATTTTTGTGGTCCTTTTTGTAGAGGTTTCAGACCAGCAGGTCGAAATGGGCCTTTCAATGGACCCGTTGGAATTTTAACTGTGTAAAAAGTACAGAAATTGAGGTTTTGCAATATAATTGTGTTGAAAAGCTCCTAATCAATTATTTGAACTCCTAATATTTGAATAAAACACTTTTGCGGTCTTTTTTGTAGAGGTTTCGGACGAGTAGGTCTAAATGGGCCTTTCAATGGACCCGTTGGAATTTTAACAGAGTAAAAAGTACAGAAATTGAGGTTTTGCAATATAATTGTGTTGAAAAGCTCCTAATCAATTACATGAAGTCCTAAAATTTGATTAAAACTTGTTTTGCGGTCCTAATTCGAGGTTTCAGACGAGCAGGTCGAAATGGGCCTTTCAATGGACCCGTTGGAATTTTAACTGAGTAAAAAGTATTGAAATTGAGGTTTTGCAATATAATTGTGTTGAAAACCTCCTAATCAATTATTTGAACTCCTAATATTTGATTAAAACTTGTGTTGCGGTCCTTTTTGTAGAGGTTTCAGACGAGCAGGTCTAAATGGGCCTGTCATTGGACCCGTTGGAATTTTAATTGAGTAAAAAATACAGAAATTGAGGTTTGTAATATAATTGTGTTGAAAAGCTCCTAATCAATTATTTGAACTCCTAATATTTGAATAAAACATTTTTGCGGTCCTTTTTGTAGAGGTTTCGGACGAGGAGGTCTAAATGGGCCTTTCAATGGACCCGTTGGAATTTCAACTGAGTAAAAAGGACAGAAATTTAGGTTTTGCAATATAATTGTGTTGAAAAGCTCCTAATCAATTATTTGAACTCCTAATATTTGAATAAAACATTTCTGCGGTCCTTTTTGTAGAGGTTTCGGACGAGCAGGTCTAAATGGGCCTTTCAATGGACCCGTTGGAATTTTAACTGAGTAAAAAGTACAGAAATTGAGGTTTTGCAAAATAATTGTGTTTAAAAGCTCATAATCAATTATTTGAACTCCTAAAATTTGAATAAAAGCTCGTAATAAATTATTTGAACTCCTAAAATGTGTTTAAACACTTTTGCGGTCCTTTTTGTAGAGGTTTCGGATGAGCAGGTCTAAATGGGCCTTTCAATGGACCCGTTGGAATTTTAACAGAGTAAAAAGTACAGAAATTGAGGTTTTGCAATATTATTGTGTTTAAAAGCTCATAATCAATTATTTGAACTCCTAATATTTGAATAAAACATTTTTGCGGTCCTTTTTGTAGAGGTTTCGGACGAGCAGGTCGAAATGGGCCTTTCAATGGACCCGTTGGTATTTTAACTGTGTAAAAAGTACAGAAATTGAGGTTTTGCAATATAATTGTGTTGAAAAGCTCCAAATCAATTATTTGAACTCCTAATATTTGAATAAAACACTTTTGCGGTCCTTTTTGTAGAGGTTTCGGACGAGCAGGTCTAAATGGGCCTTTCAATGGACTCGTTGGAATTTTAACAGAGTAAAAAGTACAGAAATTGAGGTTTTGCAATATAATTGTGTTTAAAAGCTCCTAATCAATTACATGAAGTCCTAAAATTTGATTAAAACTTGTTTTGCGGTCCTAATTCGAGGTTTCAGACGAGCAGGTCAAAATGGGCCTTTCAATGGACCCGTTGGAATTTTAACTAAGTAAAAAGTATTGAAATTGAGGTTTTGCAATATAATTGTGTTGAAAAGCTTCTAATCAATTATTTGAACTCCTAATAATTGATTAAAACTTGTTTTGCGGTCCTTTTTTTAGAGGTTTTAGACGAGCAGGTCTAGATTGGCCTTTCATTGGACCCGTTGGAATTTTAACTGAGTAAAAAATACAGAAATTGAGGTTTGTAATATAATTGTGTTGAAAAGCTCCTAATCAATTATTTGAACTCCTAATATTTGAATAAAACATTTTTGCGGTCCTTTTTGTAGAGGTTTCGGACGATGAGGTCTAAATGGGCCTTACAATAGACCCGTTGGAATTTCAACTGAGTAAAAAGGACAAAAATTGAGGTTTTGCAATATAATTGTGTTCAAAAGCTCGTAATAAATTATTTGAACTCCTAATATTTGAATAAAACATTTTTGCGGTCTTTTTTGTAGAGGTTTCGGACGAGCAGGTCTAAATGGGCCTTTCAATGGACCCGTTGGAATTTTAAATGAGTAAAAAGTACAGAAATTGAGGTTTTGCAATATAATTGTGTTGAAAAGCTCCTAATCAAATTACATGAATTCCTAAAATTTGATTAAAACTTGTTTTGCAGTCATTTTTGTAGAGGTTTCGGACGAGCGGGTCGAAATGGGCCTTTCAATGGACCCGTTGGAATTTTAACTTAGTAAAAAATACAGAAATTGAGGTTTTGCAATATAATTGTGTTGAAAAGCTCCTATTCAATTATTTGAACTCCTAATATTTGATTAAAACTTGTTTTGCGGTCCTAATTAGAGATTTCAGACGAGCTGGTCGAAATGGGCCTTTCAATGGACCCGTTGGAATTTTAACTGAGTAAAAATGTTTGAAATTGAGGTTTTGCAATATAATTGTGTTGAAAAGCTCCTAATCAATTATTTGAACTCCTAATATTTGATTAAAACTTGTTTTGCGGTCCTTTTTGTAGAGGTTTCAGACGAGCAGGTCTAAATGGGCCTTTCATTGGACTCGTTGGAATTTTAACTGAGTAAAAAATAAAAAAATTGAGGTTTGTAATATAATTGTGTTGAAAAGCTCCTAATCAATTATTTGAACTCCTAATATTTGAATAAAACATTTTTGCGGTCCTTTTTGTAGAGGTTTCGGACGAGGAGGTCTAAACGGGCCTTTCAATGGACCCGTTGGAATTTCAACTGAGTAAAAAGGACAGAAATTGAGGTTTTGCAATATAATTGTGTTGAAAAGCTCCTAATCAATTATTTGAACTCCTAATATTTGAATAAAACATTTCTGCGGTCCTTTTTGTAGAGGTTTCGGACGAGCAGGTCGAAATGGGCCTTTCAATGGACCCGTTGGAATTTTAATTGAGTAAAAAGTACAGAAATTGCGGTTTTGCAATATAATTTTGTGGAAAAGCTCCTAATCAATTATTTGAACTCCTAATATTTGACTAAAACTTGTTTTGTGGTCCTTTTAGTAGAGGTTTCGGACCAGCAGGTCGAAAAGGGCCTTTCAATGGACCCGTTGGAATTTTAACTGAGTAAAAAGTACAGAAATTGAGGTTTTGCAATATAATTGTGTTGTAAAGCTCCTAATCAATTATTTGAACTCCTAATATATTAATAAAACAATTTTGCGGTCCTTTTTGTAGAGGTTTTAGACGAGGAGGTCTAAATGGGCCTTTCAATGGACCATTGGAATTTTAACTGAGTAAAAAGTACAGAAATTGAGGTTTTGCAATATAATTGTGGTGAAAAGCTCCTAATCAATTATTTGAACTCCTTATATTTGAATAAAACATTTTTGTGGTCCTTTTTGTAGAGGTTTCAGACCAGCAGGTCGAAATGGGCCTTTCAATGGACCCGTTGGAATTTTAACTGTGTAAAAAGTACAGAAATTGAGGTTTTGCAATATAATTGTGTTGAAAAGCTCCTAATCAATTATTTGAACTCCTAATATTTGAATAAAACACTTTTGCGGTCTTTTTTGTAGAGGTTTCGGACGAGTAGGTCTAAATGGGCCTTTCAATGGACCCGTTGGAATTTTAACAGAGTAAAAAGTACAGAAATTGAGGTTTTGCAATATAATTGTGTTGAAAAGCTCCTAATCAATTACATGAAGTCCTAAAATTTGATTAAAACTTGTTTTGCGGTCCTAATTCGAGGTTTCAGACGAGCAGGTCGAAATGGGCCTTTCAATGGACCCGTTGGAATTTTAACTGAGTAAAAAGTATTGAAATTGAGGTTTTGCAATATAATTGTGTTGAAAACCTCCTAATCAATTATTTGAACTCCTAATATTTGATTAAAACTTGTGTTGCGGTCCTTTTTGTAGAGGTTTCAGACGAGCAGGTCTAAATGGGCCTGTCATTGGACCCGTTGGAATTTTAATTGAGTAAAAAATACAGAAATTGAGGTTTGTAATATAATTGTGTTGAAAAGCTCCTAATCAATTATTTGAACTCCTAATATTTGAATAAAACATTTTTGCGGTCCTTTTTGTAGAGGTTTCGGACGAGGAGGTCTAAATGGGCCTTTCAATGGACCCGTTGGAATTTCAACTGAGTAAAAAGGACAGAAATTGAGGTTTTGCAATATAATTGTGTTGAAAAGCTCCTAATCAATTATTTGAACTCCTAATATTTGAATAAAACATTTCTGCGGTCCTTTTTGTAGAGGTTTCGGACGAGCAGGTCTAAATGGGCCTTTCAATGGACCCGTTGGAATTTTAACTGAGTAGAAAGTACAGAAATTGAGGTTTTGCAATATAATTGTGCTGAAAAGCTCCTAATAAATTATTTGAAATCCTAATAATTGAATAAAACATTTTTGCGGTCCTTTTTGTAGAGGTTTCGGACGAGTAGGTCTAAATTGGCCTTTCAATGGACCCGTTTGAATTTTAACTGAGTAAAAAGTACAGAAATTGAGTTTTGTCAATATAATTGTGTTGAAAAGCTCCTAATCAATTACATGAACTCCTAAAATTTGATTAAAACTTGTTTTGCAGTCCTTTTTGTAGAGGTTTCCGACGAGCGAGTCGAAATGGGCCTTTCAATGGACCCGTTGGAATTTTAATTGAGTAAAAAGTACAGAAATTGCGGTTTTGCAATATAATTTTGTGGAAAAGCTCCTAATCAATTATTTTAACTCCTAATATTTGACTAAAACTTGTTTTGTGGTCCTTTTTGTAGAGGTTTCGGACCAGCAGGTCGAAAAGGGCATTTCAATGGACCCGTTGGAATTTTAACTGAGTAAAAAGTACAGAAATTGAGGTTTTGCAATATAATTGTGTTGTAAAGCTCCTAAACAATTATTTGAACTGCTAATATATGAATAAAACAATTTTGCGGTCCTTTTTGTAGAGGTTTTAGACGAGGAGGTCTAAATGGGCCTTTCAATGGACCATTGGAATTTTAACAGAGTAAAAAGTACAGAAATTGAGGTTTTGCAATATAATTGTGGTGAAAAGCTCCTAATCAATTATTTGAACTCCTAATATTTGAATAAAACATTTTTGCGGTCCTTTTTGTAGAGGTTTCGGACGAGCAGGTCGAAATGGGCCTTTCAATGGACCCGTTGGAATTTTAACTGAGTAAAAAGTACGGAAATTGAGGTTTTGCAATATAATTGTGTTCAAAAGCTCCTAATCAATTATTTGAACTCCTAATATTTGATTAAAACTTGTTTTGCGGTCCTTTTTGTAGAGGTTTCGGACGAGCAGGTCTAAATGGGCCTTTCAATGGACCCGTTGGAATTTTAACTGTGTAAAAAGTACAGAAATTGAGGTTTTGCAATATAATTGTGTTGAAAAGCTCCTAATCAATTATTTGAACTCCTAATATTTGAATAAAACACTTTTGCGGTCTTTTTTGTAGAGGTTTCGGACGAGCAGGTCTAAATGGGCCTTTCAATGGACCCGTTGGAATTTTAACAGAGTAAAAAGTACAGAAATTGAGGTTTTGCAATATAATTGTGTTGAAAAGCTCCTAATCTATTACATGAAGTCCTAAAATTTGATTAAAACTTGTTTTGCGGTCCTAATTCGATGTTTCAGACGAGCAGGTCGAAATGGGCCTTTCAATGGACCCGTTGGAATTTTAACTGAGTAAAAAGTATTGAAATTGAGGTTTTGCAATATAATTGTGTTGAAAACCTCCTAATTAATTATTTGAACTCCTAATATTTGATTAAAACTTGTTTTGCGGTCCGTTTTGTAGAGGTTTCAGACGAGCAGGTCTAAATGGGCCTGTCATTGGACCCGTTGGAATTTTAACTGAGTAAAAAATACAGAAATTGAGGTTTGTAATATAATTGTAGAGGTTTAAATGGTCCTAATCAATTATTTGAACTCCTAATATTTGAATAAAACATTTTTGCGGTCCTTTTTGTAGAGGTTTCGGACGAGGAGGTCTAAATAGGCCTTTCAATGGACCCGTTGGAATTTCAACTGAGTAAAAAGGACACAAATTGAGGTTTTGCAATATAATTGTGTTCAAAAGCTCGTAATAAATTATTTGAACTCCTAATATTAGAATAAAACATTTTTGCGGTCCTTTTTGTAGAGGTTTCGGACGAGCAAGTCTAAATGGGCCTTTCAATGGACCCGTTGGAATTTTAAATGAGTAAAAAGTACAGAAATTGAGGTTTTGCAATATAATTGTGTTGAAAAGCTCCTAATCAATTACATGAATTCCTAAAATTTGATTAAAACTTGTTTTGCAGTCATTTTTGTAGAGGTTTCGGACGAGCGGGTCGAAATGGGCCTTTCAATGGACCCGTTGGAATTTTAACTTAGTAAAAAATACAGAAATTGAGGTTTTGAAATATAATTGTGTTGAAAAGCTCCTAATCAATTATTTGAACTCTTAATATTTGAATAAAACATTTTTGCGGTCCTTTTTGTAGAGGTTTCGGACGAGGAGGTCTAAATGGGCCTTTCAATGGACCCGTTGGAATTTTAATTGAGTAAAAAATACAGAAATTGAGTTTTTGCAATATAATTGTGTTGAAAAGCTCCTAATCATTTACATGAATTCCTAAAATATTAATAAAACTTTTTTTGTAGTCCTTTTTGCAGAGGTTTCGGACGAGCGGGTCGAAATGGGCCTTTCAATCGACCCGTTGGAATTTTAATTGAGTAAAAAGTACAGAAATTTAGGGTTTGCAATATAATTGTGTTGAAAAGCTCCTATTCAATTATTTGAACTCCTAATATTTGATTAAAACTTGTTTTGCTGTCCTAATTAGAGGTTTCAGACGAGCAGGTCGAAATGGGCCTTTCAATGGACCCGTTGGAATTTTAACTGAGTAAAAAGTATTGAAATTGAGGTTTTGCAATATAATTGTGTTGAAAAGCTCCTAATCAATTATTTGAACTCCTAATATTTGATTAAAACTTGTTTTGCGGTCCTTTTTGTAGAGGTTTCAGACGAGCAGGTCTAAATGGGCCTTTCATTGGACCCGTTGGAATTTTAACTGAGTAAAAAATACAGAAATTGATATTTGTAATATTATTGTGTTGAAAAGCTCCTAATCAATTATTTGAACTCCTAATATTTGAATAAAACATTTTTGCGGTCCTTTTTGTAGAGGTTTCGGACGAGGAGGTCTAAATGGGCCTTTCAATGGACCCGTTGGAATTTCAACTGAGTAAAAAGGACAGAAATTGAGGTTTTGCAATATAATTGTGTTGAAAAGCTCCTAATCAATTATTTGAACTCCTAATATTTGAATAAATCATTTTTGCGGTCCTTTTTTAGAGGTTTCGGACGAGCAGGTCTAAATGGACCTTTCAATGGACCCGTTGGAATTTTAACTGGGTAAAAAGTATAGAAATTGAGGTTTTCCAATATAATTGTGTTGAAAAGCTCCTAATCAATTATTTGAACTCCTAATATTTGAATAAAATAATTTTGCGGTCCTTTTTGTAGAGTTTTCGGACGAGCAGGTCGAAATGGGCCTTTCAATGGACCCGTTGGAATTTTAACTGAGTAAAAAGTACAGAAATTGAGGTTTTGAAATATAATTGTGTTCAAAAGCTCCTAATCAATTATTTGAACTCCTAATCTTTGAATAAAATATTTTTGCGGTCTTTTTTGTAGATGTTTCGGACGAGCAGGTCTAAATGGACCTTTCAATGGACCCGTTGGAATTTTAACTGAGTAAAAAGTACAGAAATTGATGTTTTTCAATATAATTGTGTTGAAAAGCTCCTAATCAATTACACGAACTCCTAAAATTTGATTAAAACTTGTTTTGCAGTCATTTTTAGAGGTTTCGGACGAGCGGGTCGAAATGGGCCTTTCAATGGACCCGTTAAAAATTTTAACTGAGTAAAAAGTACATAAATTGATGTTTTGATATATAATTGTGTTGAAAAGCTCCTAATCAATTACACGAACTCCTAAGATTTGATTAAAACTTTTTTTTGCAGTCATTTTTGTAGAGGTTTCAGACGAGCGGGTCGAAATGGGCCTTTCAATGAACCCGTTGGAATTTTAACTGAGTAAAAAGTACAGAAATTGAGGTTTTGCAATATAATTGTGTTGAAAAGCTCTTAATCAAGTATTTGAACTCCTAATATTTGATTAAAACTTGTTTTGCGGTCCTTTTTGTAGAGGTTTCGGACGAGCAGGTCTAAATGGGACTTTCAATGGACCCGTTGGAATTTTAACTTAGTAAAAAGTACAGAAATTGCGGTTATGCAATATAATTGTGTTGAAAAGCTCCTAATCAATTATTTGAACTGTTAATATTTGAATAAAACCTTTTTGCGGTCCTTTTTGTAGAGGTTTCGGACGAGCAGGTCTAAATGGGCCTTTCAATGGACCCGTTGGAATTTTAACTAAGTAAAAAGTACTGAAATTGAGGTTTTGCAATATAATTGTGTTGAAAAGCTCCTAATCAATTATTTGAACTCCTAATAATTGAATAAAACATTTTTGCGGTCCTTTTTGTAGAGGTTTGGGACGAGCAGCTCTAAATGGGCCTTTCAATAGATCCGTTGGAATTTTAACTGAGTAAAAAGTACATAAATTGAGGTTTTGAATATAATTATGTTGAAATGCTCCTAATCAATTGTTTGAACTCCTAATATTTGAATAAAACATTTTGCGGTCGTTTTTGTAGAGGTTTCGGACGAGCAGGTCTAAATGGGCCTTTCAATGGATCCGTTGGAATTTTAACTGAGTAAAAAGTACTGAAATTGAGTTTTTGCAATATAATTGTGTTGAAAAGCTCCTAATCAATTACATGAACTCCTAAAATTTGATTAAAACTTGTTTTGCAGTCCTTTTTGTAGAGGTTTCGGACGAGCGGGTCGAAATGGGCCTTTAAATAGACCCGTTGGAATTTTAATTGAGTAAAAAGTACAGAAATTGCGGTTTTGCAATATAATTGTGCTGAAAAGCTCCTAATCAATTATTTGAACTACTAATATTTGACTAAAACTTGTTTTGCGGTCCTTTTTGTATAGGTTTTGAACCAGCAGGTCGAAAAGGGCCTTTCAATGGTCCCGTTCGAATTTTAACTGAGTAAAAAGTACATAAATTGAGGTTTTGCAATATAATTGTGTTGAAAAGCTCCTAATCAATTACATGAACTCCTAATATTTGAATAAAACATTTTTGCGTTCCTTTTTGTAGAGGTTTCGGACGAGCAGGTCTAAATTGGCCTTTCAATGGACCCGTTAGAATTTTAACTAAGTAAAAAGTAAAGAAATTGAGGTTTTGCAATATTATTGTGTTGAAAAGCTCATAATCAATTATATGAACTCCTAATATTTGAATAAAACATTTTTGCGGTCCTTTTTGTAGAGGTTTCGAACGAGCAGGTCTAAATGGGCCTTTCAATGGACCCGTTGGAATTTTAACTGAGTAAAAGTTACAGAAATTGAGGTTTTGCAATATAATTGTGTTGAAAAGCTCCTAATCAATTACATGAACTCCTAAAATTTGATTAAAACTTGTTTTGCAGTCCTTTTTGTAGAGGTTTCCGACGAGCGCGTCAAAATGGGCCTTTGAATGGACCCATTGGAATTTTAACTGAGTAAAAAGTACAAAAATTGCGGTTTTGCAATATAATTGGGTTGAAAATCTCCTAATCAATTATTTGAACTCCTAATATTTGATTAAAACTTGTTTTGCGGTCCTTTTTGTAGAGGTTTCGGACGAGCGGGTCGAAATGGGCCTTTCAATGGACCCGTTGGAATTTCAACTGAGTAAAAAGTACAGAAATTGAGGTTTTGCAATATAATTGTGTTGAAAAGCTCCTAATCAATTATTTGAACTCCTAATATTTGAATAAAACATTTTTGCGGTCCTTTTTGTAGATGTTTCGGACGAGCAGGTCTAAATAGGCCTTTCAATGGACCCGTTGGAATTTTAACTAAGTAAAAAAATACAGAAATTGAGGTTTTGCAATATAATTGTGTTGAAAAGCTCCTAATCAGTTATTTGAACTCCTAATATTTGAATAAAACATTTTTAGGTCCTTTTTGTTGAGGTTTCGGACGAGGAGGTCTAAATGGGCCTTTCAATGGACCCGTTGGAATTTTAACTGAGTAAAAAGTACAGAAATTGAGGTTTTGCAATATAATTGTGTTCAAAAGCTCCTAATAAATTATTTGAACTCCTAATATTTCAATGAAACATTTTTGCGGTCCTTTTTGTAGAGGTTTCGACGATCAGGTCTAAATGGGCCTTTCAATGGACCCGTTGGAATTTTAACTAAGTAAAAAATACAGAAATTGAGGTTTTGCAATATAATTGTGTTTTAAAGCTCCTAATCAATTATTTAAACTCCTAATATATGAATAAAATATTTTTGCGTTTCTTTTTGTAGAGGTTTCAGACGAGGAGGTCTAAATGGGCCTTTCAATGGACCCGTTGAAATTTTAACTGAGTAAAAAGTACAGAAATTGAGGTTTTGCTATATAATTGTGTTGAAAAGCTCCTAATCAATTATTTGAACTCCTAATATTTGAATAAAACATTTTTGCGGTCCTTTTTGTAGAGGTTTCGGACGAGCAGGTCTAAATGAGCCATTCAATGGACCCGTTGGAATTTTAACTAAGTAAAAAGTACAGGAATTTTGGTTTTGCAATATAATTGTGTTGAAAAGCTCCTAATAAATTATTTGAACTCCTAATATTTGAATAAAACATTTTTGCGGTCCTTTTTGTAGAGGTTTCGGACAAGCAGATCGAAATGGGCCTTTCAATGGACCCGTTGGAATTTGAACTGAGTAAAAAGTAAAGAAACTGAGGTTTTGCAATATAATTGTGTTGAAAAGATCCTAATCAATTTCATGAACTTCTAAAATTTGATTAGAACTTGTTTTGCGGTCCTTTTTAAGAGGTTTCGGACGAGCAGGTCTAAATGGGCCTTTCAATGGACCCGTTGGAATTTTAACTAAGTAAAAAATACAGAAATTGATGTTTTGCAATATAATTGTGTTGATAAGCTCCTAATCAATTATTTGAACTCCTAATATTTGAATAAAACATTTTTGCGGTCCTTTTTGTAGAGGTTTCGGACAAGCAGATCGAAATTGGCCTTTCAATGGACCCGTTGGAATTTGAACTGAGTAAAAAGTACAGAAATTGAGGTTTTGCAATATAATTGTGTTGAAAAGATCCTAATCAATTTCATGAACTTCTAAAATTTGATTAGAACTTGTTTTGCGGTCCTTTTTAAGAGGTTTCGGACGAGCAGGTCTAAATGGGCCTTTCAATGGACCCGTTGGAATTTTAACCAAGTAAAAAATACAGAAATTGAGGTTTTGCAATATAATTGTGTTGAAAAGCTCCTAATCAGTTATTTGAACTCCTAATATTTGAATAAAACATTTTTGCGGTCCTTTTTGTAGAAGTTTCGGATGAGCAAGTCTAAATGGGCCTTTCAATGTACTCGTTGGAATTTAACTGAGTAAAAAGTACAGTATTGAGGTTTTGCAATATAAATGTGTTGAAAAGCTCCTAATCAATTATTTGAACTCCTAATATTTGAATAAAACATTTTTGCGGTCCTTTTTGTAGAGGTTTCGGACGAGGGGGTCTAAATGGGCCTTTCAATGGATCCGTTTGAATTTTAACTGAGTAAAAAGTACAGAAATTGAGGTTTTGCAATATAATTGTGTTCAAAAGCTCCTAATAAATTATTTGAACTCGTAATATTTGAATAAAACATTTTTGCGGTCCTTTTTGTAGAGGTTTCGGACGAGCAGGTCTAAATGGGCCTTTCAATGGTCCCGTTGGAATTTTAACTAAGTAAAAAATACAGAAATTAAGGTTTTGCAATATAATTGTGTTTTAAAGCTCCTAATCAATTATTTGAAATCCTAATATATGAATAAAATATTTTTGCGGTTATTTTTGTAGAGGTTTCAGACGAGGAGGTCTAAATGGGACTTTCAATGGACCCGTTGGAATTTTAACTGAGTAAAAAGTACAGAAATTGAGGTTTTGCTATATAATTGTGTTGAAAAGCTCCTAATCAATTATTTAAACTCCTAATATTTGATTAAAACATTTTTGCGGTCCTTTTTGTAGAGGTTTCGGACGAGCAGGTCTAAATGAGCCTTTCAATGGACCCGTTGGAATTTTAACTGAGTAAAAAGTACAAGAATTGAGGTTTTGCAATATAATTGTGTTGAAAATCTCCTAATCAATTATTTGAACTCTTAATATTTGAATAAAACATTTTTGCGGTCCTTTTTGTAGAGGTTTCGGACAAGCAGGTCGAAAATTGGCCTTTCAATGGACCTGTTGGAATTTGATCTGAGTAAAAAGTACATAACTTGAGGTTTTGCAATATAATTGTATTGAAAAGCTCCTAATCAATTATTTGAACTCCTAATATTTGTATAAAACATTTTTGCGGTCCTTTTTGTAGAGGTTTCGGACGAGCAAGTCTAAATGGGCCTTCCAATGGACCCGTTGGAATTTTAACTGAGTAAAAAGTACATAAATTGAGGTTTTGCAATATAATTGTGTTCAAAAGCTCCTAATAAATTTTTTGAACTCCTAATATTTGAATAAAATATTTTTGCGGTCCTTTTTGTAGAGGTTTCGGACGAGCAGGTCTAAATGGGCCTTTCAATGGAACCGTTGGAATTTTAACTGAGTAATAAGTACAGAAATTGAAGTTTTGCAATATAATTGTGTTGAAAAGATTCTAATCAATTTCATGAACTCCTAAAATTTGATTATAACTTGTTTTGCGGTCCTTTTTAAGAGGTTTCGGACGAGCGGGTCGAAATGGGCCCGTTGGAATTTTAACTGAGTAAAAAGTACAGAAATTGAGGTTTGGCTATATAATTGTGTTGAAAAGCTCCTAATCAATTATTTGAACTCGTAATATTTGAATAAAACATTTTTGCGGTCCTTTTTGTAAAGGTTTCGGACGAGCAGGTCTAAATGAGCCTTTCAATGGACCCGTTGGAATTTTAACTGAGTAAAAAGAACAGGAATTGAGGTTTTGCAATTTAATTGTGTTGAAAAGCTCCTAATCAATTATTTGAACTCCTAATATTTGTATAAAACATTTTTGCGGTCCTTTTTGTAGAGGTTTCGAACGAGCAAGTCTAAATGGGCCTTCCAATGGACCCGTTGGAATTTTAACTGAGTAAAAAGTACATAAATTGAGGTTTTGCAATATAATTGTGTTCAAAAGCTGCTAATAAATTTTTTCAACTCCTAATATTTGAATAAAATATTTTTGCGGTCCTTTTTGTAGAGGTTTCGGACGAGCAGGTCTAAATGGGCCTTTCATTGGACCCGTTGGAATTTGAACTGAGTAAAAAGTACAGAAATTGAGGTTTTGCAATATAATTGTGTTGAAAAGCTTCTAATCAATTATTTGAACTCCTAATATTTTAATAAAACATTTTTGCGGTCCTTTTTGTAGAGGTTTCAGACGAGGAGGTCTAAATGGGCCTTTCAATGGACCCGTTGGAATTTTAACCGAGTAAAAAGTACATAAATTGAGGTTTTGCAATATAATTGTGTTCAAAAGCTCCTAAAAATTTTTTTGAACTCCTAATAATTGTATAAAACATTTTTGCGGTCCTTTATGTAGAGGTTTCGGACGAGCAAGTCTAAATGGGCCTTTCAATGGACCCGTTGGAATTTTAATAGAGTAAAAAGTACATAAATTGAGGTTTTGCAATATAATTGTGTTGAAAAGCCCCTAATCAATTATTTGAACTCCTAATATTTGTATAAAATATTTTTGCGGTCCTTTTTGTAAAGGTTTCGGACGAGCAGGTCTAAATGGGCCTTTCAATGGACCTATTGGAATTTTAACTGAGTAAAAAGTACAGAAATTGAGGTTTTGCAATATAATTGTGTTGAAAAGCTCCTAATCAATTATTTGAACTCCTAATATTTAAATAAAACATTTTGCGGTCCTTTTTGTAGAGGTTTCGGACGAGGAGGTCTAAATGGGCCTTTCAATGGACCCGTTGGAATTTTAACAGAGTAAAAAGTACAGAAATTGAGGTTTTGCAATATAATTGTGTTGAAAAGCCCCTAATCAATTATTTGAACCTCGAATATTTGTATAAAACATTTTTGCGGTCCTTTTTGTAAAGGTTTCGGACGAGCAGGTCTAAATGGGCCTTTCAATGGACCCGTTGGAATTTTAACTCAGTAAAAAGTACAGAAATTGAGGTTTTGCAATATAATTGTGTTGAAAAGCCCCTAATCAATTATTTGAACTCCTAATATTTGAATAAAACATTTTTGCGGTCCTTTTTGTAGAGGTTTCGGACGAGCAGGTCTAAATGGGCCTTTCAATGGACCCGTTGGAATTTTAATAGAGTAAAAAGTACATAAATTGAGGTTTTACAATATAATTGTGTTGAAAAGCTCCTAATCAATTACATGAACTCCTAATATTTGAATAAAACATTTTTGCGTTCCTTTTTGTAGAGGTTTCGGACGAGCCGGTCTAAATGGGCCTTTCAATGGACCTGTTGGAATTTTAACTGAGTAAAAAGTACAGAAATTGAGGTTTTGCAATATATTTGTGTTGAAAAGCTCCTAATCAATTACATGAACTCCTAATATTTGAATAAAACATTTTTGCTTTCCTTTTAGTAGAGGTTTCGGACGAGCAGGTCTAAATGGTCCTTTCAATGGACCTGTTGGAATTTTAACTGAGTAAAAAGTACAGAAATTGAGGTTTTGCAATATAATTGTGTTGAAAAGCTCCTAATCAATTATTTGAATTCCAAATATTTGAATAAAACATTTTTGCGGTCCTTTTTGTAGAGGTTTCGGACGAGCAGGTCTAAATGGGCCTTTCAATGGAACCGTTGGAATTTAAACTGAGTAAAAAGTACAGAAATTGAGGTTTTGCAATATAATTGTGTTGAAAAGCTCCTAATCAATTATTTGAACTCCTAATATTTAAATAAAACATTTTTGCGGTCCTTTTTGTAGAGGTTTCGGACGAGGAGGTCTAAATGGGCCTTTCAATGGACCCGTTGGAATTTCAACTGAGTAAAAAGTACAGAAATTGAGGTTTTGCAAGATAATTGTGTTGAAAAGCCCCTAATCAATTATTTGAACCTCGAATATTTGTATAAAACATTTTTGCGGTCCTTTTTGTAAAGGTTTCGGACGAGCAGGTCTAAATGGGCCTTTCAATGGACCCGTTGGAATTTTAACACAGTAAAAAGTACAGAAATTGAGGTTTTGCAATATAATTGTGTTGAAAAGCCCCTAATCAATTATTTGAACTCCTAATATTTGAATAAAACATTTTTGCGGTCCTTTTTGTAGAGGTTTCGGACGAGAAGGTCTAAATGGGCCTTTCAATGGACCCGTTGGAATTTCAACTCAGTAAAAAGTACAGAAATTGAGGTTTTGCAATATAATTGTGTTGAAAAGCTCCTAATCAATTATTTGAACTCCTAATATTTGAATAAAACATTTTTGCGGTCCTTTTTGTAGAGGTTTCGGACGAGCAGGTCTAAATGGGCCTTTCAATGGACCTGTTGGAGTTTTAATTGAGTAAAAAGTACAGAAATTGAGGTTTTGCAATATAATTGTGTTGAAAAGCTCCTAATCAATTATTTGAACTCCTAATATTTAAATAAAACATATTTGCGGTCCTTTTTGTAGAGGTTTTGGACGAGGAGGTCTAATGGGCCTTTCAATGGACCCGTTGGAATTTCAACTGAGTAAAAAGTACAGAAATTGAGGTTTTGCAATATAATTGTGTTGAAAAGCCCCTAATCAATTATTTAAACTCCTAATATTTGAATAAAACATTTTTGCGGTCCTTTTTGTAGAGGTTTCGGACGAGCAGGTCTAAATGGGTCTTTCAATGGACCCGTTGGAATTTTAACAGAGTAAAAAGTACAAAAATTGAGGTTTTGCAATATAATTGTGTTGAAAAGCTCCTAATCAATTATTTGAACTCCTAATATTTGAATAAAACATTTTTGCGGTCCTTTTTGTAGAGGTTTCGGACGAGCAAGTCTAAATGGGCCTTCCAATGGACCCGTTGGAATTTTAATTGAGTAAAAAGTACATAAATTGAGGTTTTGCAATATAATTATGTTCAAAAGCTCCTAATAAATTTTTTGAACTCCTAATATTTGAATAAAATATTTTTGCAGTCCTTTTTGTAGAGGTTTCGGACGAGCAGGTCTAAATGGGCCTTTCATTGGACCCGTTGGAATTTGAACTGAGTAAAAAGTACAGAAATTGAGGTTTTGCAATATAATTGTGTTGAAAAGCTCCTAATCAATTATTTGAACTCCTAATATTTGAATAAAACATTTTTTCGATCCTTTTTGTGGAGGTTTCGGACGAGGAGGTCTAAATGAGCCTTTCAATGGACCCGTTGGAATTTTAACCGAGTAAAAAGTACAGAAATTGAGGTTTTGCAATATAATTATGTTCAAAAGCTCCTAATAAATTATTTGAACTCCTAATATTTGTATAAAACATTTTTGCGGTCCTTTTTGTAGAGGTTTCGGACGAGCAAGTCTAAATGGGCCTTTCAATGGACCCGTTGGAATTTTAACTGAGTAAAAAGTAAAGAAATTGAGGTTTTGCAATATAATTGTGTTGAAAAGCTCCTAATCAATTATTTGAACTCCAAATATTTGAATAAAACATTTTTGCGATCCTTTTTGTAGAGGTTTCGGACGAAGAGGTCTAAATGGGCCTTTCAATGGACCCGTTGGAATTTTAACTGAGTAAAAAGTACAGAAATTGAGGTTTTGCAATATAATTTTGTTCAAAAGATCCTAATAAATTATTTTAACTCCTAATATTTGAATAAAACATTTTTGCGGTCCTTTTTGTAGAGGTTTCGGACCAGCAGGTCTAAATGGGCCTTTCAATGGACCCGTTGGAATTTTAACATAGCAAAAAGTACAGAAATTGAGGTTTTGCAATATAATTGTGTTCAAAAGCTCCTAATAAATTATTTGAACTCCTAATATTTGAATAAAACATTTTTGCGGTCCTTTTTGTAGAGGTTTCAGACGAGCAGGTCTAAATGGGCCTTTCAATTGACCCGTTGGAATTTTAACTGAGTAAACAATACAGAAATTGAGGTTTTGCAATATAATTGTGTTGAAAAACTCCTAATCAATTATTTGAACTACTAATATTTGAATAAAACATTTTTGCGGTCCTTTTTGTAGAGGTTTCGGACGAGGAGGTCTAAATGGGCCTTTCAATGGACCCGTTGGAATTTCAACTCAGTAAAAAGTACAGAAATTGAGGTTTTGCAATATAATTGTGTTGAAAAGCTCCTAATCAATTATTTGAACTCCTAATATTTGAATAAAACATTTTTGCGGTCCTTTTTGTAGAGGTTTCGGACGAGCAGGTCTAAATGGGCCTTTCAATGGACCCGTTGGAATTTTAATAGAGTAAAAAGTACATAAATTGAGGTTTTGCAATATAATTGTGTTGAAAAGCCCCTAATCAATTATTTGAACTTCGAATATTTGTATAAAACATTTTTGCGGTCCTTTTTGTAAAGGTTTCGGACGAGCAGGTCTAAATGGGCCTTTCAATGGACCTGTTGGAATTTTAACTGAGTAAAAAGTACAGAAATTGAGGTTTTGCAATATAATTGTGTTGAAAAGCTCCTAATCAATTATTTGAACTCCTAATATTTAAATAAAACATTTTTGCGGTCCTTTTTGTAGAGGTTTCGGACGAGGAGGTCTAAATGGGCCTTTCAATGGACCCGTTGGAATTTCAACTGAGTAAAAAGTACAGAAATTGAGGTTTTGCAATATAATTGTGTTGAAAAGCCCCTAATCAATTATTTGAACCTCGAATATTTGTATAAAACATTTTTGCGGTCCTTTTTGTAAAGGTTTCGGACGAGCAGGTCTAAATGGGCCTTTCAATGGACCCGTTGGAATTTTAACTCAGTAAAAAGTACAGAAATTGAGGTTTTGCAATATAATTGTGTTGAAAAGCCCCTAATCAATTATTTGAACTCCTAATATTTGAATAAAACATTTTTGCGGTCCTTTTTGTAGAGGTTTCGGACGAGCAGGTCTAAATGGGCCTTTCAATGGACCCGTTGGAATTTTAATAGAGTAAAAAGTACATAAATTGAGGTTTTACAATATAATTGTGTTGAAAAGCTCCTAATCAATTACATGAACTCCTAATATTTGAATAAAACATTTTTGCGTTCCTTTTTGTAGAGGTTTCGGACGAGCCGGTCTAAATGGGCCTTTCAATGGACCTGTTGGAATTTTAACTGAGTAAAAAGTACAGAAATTGAGGTTTTGCAATATATTTGTGTTGAAAAGCTCCTAATCAATTACATGAACTCCTAATATTTGAATAAAACATTTTTGCGTTCCTTTTAGTAGAGGTTTCGGACGAGCAGGTCTAAATGGTCCTTTCAATGGACCTGTTGGAATTTTAACTGAGTAAAAAGTACAGAAATTGAGGTTTTGCAATATAATTGTGTTGAAAAGCTCCTAATCAATTATTTGAATTCCAAATATTTGAATAAAACATTTTTGCGGTCCTTTTTGTAGAGGTTTCGGACGAGCAGGTCTAAATGGGCCTTTCAATGGAACCGTTGGAATTTAAACTGAGTAAAAAGTACAGAAATTGAGATTTTGCAATATAATTGTGTTCAAAAGCTCCTAATAAATTATTTGAACACCTAATATTTGAATAAAACATTTTTGCGGTCCTTTTTGTAGAGGTTTCGGACGAGCAGGTCTAAATGGGCCTTTCATTGGACCCGTTGGAATTTTAACTGAGTAAAAAATACAGAAATTGAGGTTTTGCAATATAATTGTGTTGAAAAGCTCCTAATCAATTATTTGAACTCCTAATATTTGAATAAAACATTTTTGCGGTCCTTTTTGTAGAGGTTTCGGACGAGGAGGTCTAAATGGGCCTTTCCATGGACCCGTTGGAATTTCAACTCAGTAAAAAGTATAGAAATTGAGGTTTTGTAATATAATTGTGTTGAAAAGGTCCTAATCAATTATTTGAACTCCTAAAATTTGATTAAAACTTGTTTTGCGGTCCTTTTTTAGGGGTTTCGGACGAGCGGGTCGAAATGGGCCTTTCAATGGACCCGTTGGAATTTTAACTGAGTAAAAAGTACATAAATTGAGGTTTTGCAATATAATTGAGTTCAAAAGCTCCTAATAAATTATTTGAGCTCATAATATTTGAATAAAACATTTTTGCGGTCCTTTTTGTAGAGGTTTCGGACGAGCGGGTCGAAATGGGCCTTTCAATGGACCCGTTGGAATTTTAACTGAGTAAAAAGTACAGAAATTGATGTTTTGAAATATAATTGTGTTGAAAAGCTCCTAATCAATTACATGAACTCCTAAAATTTGATTAAAACTTGTTTTGCAGTCATTTTTGTAGAGGTTCCGAACGAGAGGGTCGAATGGGCCTTTCAATGAACCTGTTGGAATTTTAACTGAGTAAAAAGTACAGAAATTGAGGTTTTGCAATATAATTGTGTTGAAAAGCTCCTAATCAATTATTTGAACTCCTAATATTTGATTAAAACATGTTTTGCGGTCCTTTTTGTAGAGGTTTCGGATGAGCAGGTCTAAATGGGCCTTTCAATGGACCCGTTGGAATTTTAACAGAGTAAAAAGTACAGAAATTGAGGTTTTGCAATATAATTGTGTTGAAAAGCTCCTAATCAATTGCTTGAACTCATAATATTTGAATAAAACATTTTTGCGGTCCTTTTTGTAGAGGTTTCGGACGAGCAGGTCTAAATGGGCCTTTCAATGAACCCGTTAGAATTTTAATTGAGTAAAAAGTACAAAAATTGAGGTTTTGCAATATAATTGTGTTGAAAAGCTCCTAATCAATTATTTGAACTCCTAATATTTGAATAAAACATTTTTGTGGTCCTTTTTGTAGAGGTTTCGGACGAGCAGGTCTAAATGGGCCTTTCAATGGACCCGTTGGAATTTTAACTGAGTAAAAAGTACAGAAAATTAGGTTTTGCAATATAATTGTGTTGAAAAGCTCCTAATCAATTACATGAACTCCTAATATTTGAATAAAACATTTTTGCGTTTCTTTTTGTAGAGGTTTCGGACGAGCCGGTCTAAATGGGCCTTTCATTGGACTTGTTGGAATTTTAACTTAGTAAAAAGTACAGAAATTGAGGTTTTGCAATATATTTGTGTTGAAAAGCTCCTAATCAATTACATGAACTCCTAATATTTGAATAAAACATTTTTGCGTTCCTTTTAGTAGAGGTTTCGAACGAGCAGGTCTAAATGGGCCTTTGCAATGGACCCGTTGGAATTTTAACTGAGTAAAAATTACAGAAATTGAGGTTTTGCAATATAATTGTGTTCAAAAGCTCCTAATAAATTATTTGAACTCCTAATATTTGAATAAAACATTTTTGCGGTCCTTTTTGTAGAGGTTTCGGACGTGCAGGTCTAAATGGGCCTTTCATTGGACCCGTTGGAATTTTAACTGTGTAAAAAATACAGAAATTGAGGTTTTGCAATATAATTGTGTTGAAAAGCTCCTAATCAATTATTTGAACTCCTAATATTTGAATAAAACATTTTTGCGGTCCTTTTTGTAGAGGTTTCGGACGAGGAGGTCTAAATGGGCCTTTCCATGGACCCATTGGAATTTCAACTCAGTAAAAAGTACAGAAATTGAGGTTTTGCAATATAATTGTGTTGAAAAGGTCCTAGTCAACTATTTGAACTCCTAAAATTTGATTAAAACTTGTTTTGCGGTCCTTTTTTAGGGGTTTCGGACGAGCGGGTCGAAATGGGCCTTTCAATGGACCCGTTGGAATTTTAATTGAGTAAAAAGTACAGAAATTGCGGTTTTGCAATATAATTGTGTTGAAAAGCTCCTAATCAATTATTTGAACTCCTAATATTTGAATAAAACATTTTTGTGGGCCTTTTTGTAGAGGTTTCGGACGAGCGGGTCGAAATGGGCCTTTCAATGGACCCGTTGGAATTTTAATTGAGTAAAAAGTACAGAAATTGCGGTTTTGCAATATAATTGTGTTGAAAAGCTCCTAATAAATTATTTGAACTCCTAATATTTGAATAAAACATTTTTGTGGGCCTTTTTGTAGAGGTTTCGGACGAGCGGGTCGAAATGGGCCTTTCAATGGACCCGTTGGAATTTCAACTGAGTAAAAAGTATTGAAATTGAGGTTTTGCAATATAATTGTGTTGAAAAGCTCCTAATCAATTATTTGAACTCCTAATATTTGAATAAAACATTTTTGCGGTCCTTTTTGTAGAGGTTTCGGACGAGCAGGTCTAAATGGGCCTTTCAATGGACCCGTTGGAATTTCAACTGAGTAAAAAGTACAGAAATTGAGGTTTTGCAATATAATTGTGTTGAAAAGCTCCTAATCAATTATTTGAACTCCTAATATTTGAATAAAACATTTTTGCGGTCTTTTTTGTTGAGGTTTCGTACGAGCAGGTCTAAATGGGCCTTTCAATGGACCCGTTGGAATTTTAACTGAGTAAAAAATACACAAATTGAGGTTTTGCAATATAATTGTGTTGAAAAGCTCCTAATCAATTATTTGAACTCCAAATATTTGAATAAAACATTTTTGCGGTCCTTTTTGTAGAGGTTTCGGACGAGCAGGTCGAAATGGGCCTTTCAATGGACCCGTTGGAATTTCAACTGAGTAAAAAGTATTGAAATTGAGGTTTTGCAATATAATTGTGTTGAAAAGCTCCTAATCAATTATTTGAACTCCTAATATTTGAATAAAACATTTTTGCGGTCCTTTTTGTAGAGGTTTCGGACGAGCAGGTCCAAATGGGCCTTTCAATGGACCCGTTGGAATTTCAACTGAGTAAAAAGTATTGAAATTGAGGTTTTGCAATATAATTGTGTTGAAAAGCTCCTAATCAATTATTTGAACTCCTAATATTTGAATAAAACATTTTTGTGGTCCTTTTTGTAGAGGTTTCGGACGAGTTGGTCTAAATGGGCCTTTCAATGGACCCGTTGGAATTTCAACTGAGTAAAAAGTATAGAAATTGAGGTTTTGCAATATAATTGTGTTGAAAAGCTCCTAATAAATTATTTGAACTCCTAATATTTGAATAAAACATTTTTGCGGTCTTTTTTGTAGAGGTTTCGGACGAGTAGGTCTAAATGGGCCTTTCAATGGACCCGTTGGAATTTTAACTGAGTAAAAAATACACAAATTGAGGTTTTGCAATATAATTGTGTTGAAAAGCTCCTAATCAATTATTTGAACTCCTAATATTTGAATAAAACATTTTTGCGGTCATTTTTGTAGAGGTTTCGGACGAGCAGGTCTAAATGGGCCTTTCAATGGACCCGTTGGAATTTCAACTGAGTAAAAAGTATAGAAATTGAGGTTTTCCAATATAATTGTGTTGAAAAGCTCCAAATCAATTATTTGAACTCCTAATATTTGAATAAAACATTTTTGCGGTCTTTTTTGTAGAGGTTTCGGACGAGCAGGTCTAAATGGGCCTTTCAATGGACCCGTTGGAATTTTAACTGAGTAAAAAATACACAAATTGAGGTTTTGCAATATAATTGTGTTGAAAAGCTCCTAATCAATTATTTGAACTCCTAATATTTGAATAAAACATTTTTGCGGTCATTTTTGTAGAGGTTTCGGACGAGCAGGTCTAAATGGGCCTTTCAATGGACCCGTTGGAATTTCAACTGAGTAAAAAGTATAGAAATTGAGGTTTTCCAATATAATTGTGTTGAAAAGCTCCTAATCAATTATTTGAACTCCTAATATTTGAATAAAACATTTTTGCGGTCTTTTTTGTAGAGGTTTCGGACGAGCAGGTCTAAATGGGCCTTTCAATGGACCCGTTGGAATTTTAACTGAGTAAAAAATACACAAATTGTGGTTTTGCAATATAATTGTGTTGAAAAGCTCCTAATTAATTATTTGAACTCCAAATATTTGAATAAAACATTTTTGCGGTCCTTTTTGTAGAGGTTTCGGACGAGCAGGTCGAAATGGGCCTTTCAATGGACCCGTTGGAATTTCAACTGAGTAAAAAGTATTGAAATTGAGGTTTTGCAATATAATTGTGTTGAAAAGCTCCTAATCAATTATTTGAACTCCTAATATTTGAATAAAACATTTTTGCGGTCCTTTTTGTAGAGGTTTCGGACGAGCAGGTCTAAATGGGCCTTTCAATGGACCCGTTGGAATTTCAACTGAGTAAAAAGTACAGAAATTGAGGTTTTGCAATATAATTGTGTTGAAAAGCTCCTAATCAATTATTTGAATTCCTAATATTTGAATAAAACATTTTTGCGGTCTTTTTTGTAGAGGTTTCGTACGAGCAGGTCTAAATGGGCCTTTCAATGGACCCGTTGGAATTTTAACTGAGTAAAAAATACACAAATTGAGGTTTTGCAATATAATTGTGTTGAAAAGCTCCTAATCAATTATTTGAACTCCAAATATTTGAATAAAACATTTTTGCGGTCCTTTTTGTAGAGGTTTCGGACGAGCAGGTCGAAATGGGCCTTTCAATGGACCCGTTGGAATTTCAACTGAGTAAAAAGTATTGAAATTGAGGTTTTGCAATATAATTGTGTTGAAAAGCTCCTAATCAATTATTTGAACTCCTAATATTTGAATAAAACATTTTTTGCGGTCCTTTTTGTAGAGGTTTCGGACGAGCAGGTCCAAATGGGCCTTTCAATGGACCCGTTGGAATTTCAACTGAGTAAAAAGTATTGAAATTGAGGTTTTGCAATATAATTGTGTTGAAAAGCTCCTAATCAATTATTTGAACTCCTAATATTTGAATAAAACATTTTTGTGGTCCTTTTTGTAGAGGTTTCGGACGAGCAGGTTTAAATGGGCCTTTCAATGGACCCGTTGGAATTTTAACTGAGTAAAAAGTACAGAAATTGAGGTTTTGCAATATAATTGTGATGAAAAGCCCCTAATCAATTATTTGAACTCCTAATATTTGAATAAAACATTTTTGCGGTCCTTTTTGTAGAGGTTTCGGACGAGTTGGTCTAAATGGGCCTTTCAATGGACCCGTTGGAATTTCAACTGAGTAAAAAGTATAGAAATTGAGGTTTTGCAATATAATTGTGTTGAAAAGCTCCTAATAAATTATTTGAACTCCTAATATTTGAATAAAACATTTTTGCGGTCTTTTTTGTAGAGGTTTCGGACGAGTAGGTCTAAATGGGCCTTTCAATGGACCCGTTGGAATTTTAACTGAGTAAAAAATACACAAATTGAGGTTTTGCAATATAATTGTGTTGAAAAGCTCCTAATCAATTATTTGAACTCCTAATATTTGAATAAAACATTTTTGCGGTCATTTTTGTAGAGGTTTCGGACGAGCAGGTCTAAATGGGCCTTTCAATGGACCCGTTGGAATTTCAACTGAGTAAAAAGTATAGAAATTGAGGTTTTCCAATATAATTGTGTTGAAAAGCTCCAAATCAATTATTTGAACTCCTAATATTTGAATAAAACATTTTTGCGGTCTTTTTTGTAGAGGTTTCGGACGAGCAGGTCTAAATGGGCCTTTCAATGGACCCGTTGGAATTTTAACTGAGTAAAAAATACACAAATTGAGGTTTTGCAATATAATTGTGTTGAAAAGCTCCTAATCAATTATTTGAACTCCTAATATTTGAATAAAACATTTTTGCGGTCCTTTTTGTAGAGGTTTCGGACGAGCAGGTCTAAATGGGCCTTTCAATGGACCCGTTGGAATTTCAACTGAGTAAAAAGTATAGAAATTGAGGTTTTCCAATATAATTGTGTTGAAAAGCTCCTAATCAATTACATGAACTCCTAATATTTGAATAAAACATTTTTGCGGTCCTTTTTGTAGAGGTTTCGGACGAGCAGGTCTAAATGAGCCATTCAATGGACCCGTTGGAATTTCAACTGAGTAAAAAGTATTGAAATTGAGGTTTTGCAATATAATTGTGTTGAAAAGCTCCTAATCAATTATTTGAACTCCTAATATTTGAATAAAACATTTTTGTGGTCCTTTTTGTAGAGGTTTCGGACGAGCAGGTTTAAATGGGCCTTTCAATGGACCCGTTGGAATTTTAACTGAGTAAAAAGTACAGAAATTGAGGTTTTGCAATATAATTGTGATGAAAAGCCCCTAATCAATTATTTGAACTCCTAATATTTGAATAAAACATTTTTGCGGTCCTTTTTGTAGAGGTTTCGGACGAGTTGGTCTAAATGGGCCTTTCAATGGACCCGTTGGAATTTCAACTGAGTAAAAAGTATAGAAATTGAGGTTTTGCAATATAATTGTGTTGAAAAGCTCCTAATAAATTATTTGAACTCCTAATATTTGAATAAAACATTTTTGCGGTCTTTTTTGTAGAGGTTTCGGACGAGTAGGTCTAAATGGGCCTTTCAATGGACCCGTTGGAATTTTAACTGAGTAAAAAATACACAAATTGAGGTTTTGCAATATAATTGTGTTGAAAAGCTCCTAATCAATTATTTGAACTCCTAATATTTGAATAAAACATTTTTGCGGTCATTTTTGTAGAGGTTTCGGACGAGCAGGTCTAAATGGGCCTTTCAATGGACCCGTTGGAATTTCAACTGAGTAAAAAGTATAGAAATTGAGGTTTTCCAATATAATTGTGTTGAAAAGCTCCAAATCAATTATTTGAACTCCTAATATTTGAATAAAACATTTTTGCGGTCTTTTTTGTAGAGGTTTCGGACGAGCAGGTCTAAATGGGCCTTTCAATGGACCCGTTGGAATTTTAACTGAGTAAAAAATACACAAATTGAGGTTTTGCAATATAATTGTGTTGAAAAGCTCCTAATCAATTATTTGAACTCCTAATATTTGAATAAAACATTTTTGCGGTCATTTTTGTAGAGGTTTCGGACGAGCAGGTCTAAATGGGCCTTTCAATGGACCCGTTGGAATTTCAACTGAGTAAAAAGTATAGAAATTGAGGTTTTCCAATATAATTGTGTTGAAAAGCTCCTAATAAATTATTTGAACTCCAAATATTTGAATAAAACATTTTTGCGGTCCTTTTTGTAGAGGTTTCGGACGAGCAGGTCGAAATGGGCCTTTCAATGGACCCGTTGGAATTTCAACTGAGTAAAAAGTATTGAAATTGAGGTTTTGCAATATAATTGTGTTGAAAAGCTCCTAATCAATTATTTGAACTCCTAATATTTGAATAAAACATTTTTGCGGTCCTTTTTGTAGAGGTTTCGGACGAGCAGGTCTAAATGGGCCTTTCAATGGACCCGTTGGAATTTCAACTGAGTAAAAAGTACAGAAATTGAGGTTTTGCAATATAATTGTGTTGAAAAGCTCCTAATAAATTATTTGAACTCCTAATATTTGAATAAAACATTTTTGCGGTCTTTTTTGTAGAGGTTTCGGACGAGCAGGTCTAAATGGGCCTTTCAATAGACCAGTTGGAATTTTAACTGAGTAAAAAGTACAGAAATTTAGGTTTTCCAATATAATTGTGTTGAAAAGCTCCTAATCAATTATTTGAACTCCTAATATTTGAATAAAACATTTTTGCAGTCCTTTTTGTAGAGGTGTCGGACGAGCAGGTCGAAATGGGCCTTTCAATGGACCCGTTGGAATTTTAACTGAGTAAAAAGTACAGAAATTGAGGTTTTGCAATATAATTGTGTTGAAAAGCTCCTAATCAATTACATGAACTCCAAAAATTTGATTAAAACTTGTTCTTCACTTCTCTTTTAGAGGTTTCAGATGAACGGGTCGAAATGGGCCTTTCAATGGACCCGTTGGAATTTTAACTGATTAAAAAGTACAGAAATTGAGGTTTTGCAATATAATTGTGTTCAGAAGCTCCTAATAAAGTATTTGAACTCATAATATTTGAATAAAACATTTTTGCGGTCCTTTTTGTGGAGGTTTCGGACGAGCAGGTCTAAATGGGCCTTTCAATGGACCCGTTGGAATTTTAACTGAGTAAAAAAATACACAAATTGAGGTTTTGCAATATAATTGTGTTGAAAAGCTCCTAATCAATTATATGAACTCCAAATATTTGAATAAAACATTTTTGCGGTCATTTTTGTAGAGGTTTCGGACGAGCAGGTCGAAATGGGCCTTTCAATGGACCCGTTGGAATTTCAACTGAGTAAAAAGTATAGAAATTGAGGTTTTGCAATATAATTGTGTTGAAAAGCTCCTAATCAATTATTTGAACTCCTAATATTTGAATAAAACATTTTTGCGGTCTTTTTTGTAGAGGTTTCGGACGAGCAGGTCTAAATGGGCCTTTCAATGGACCCGTTGGAATTTTAACTGAGTAAAAAATACACAAATTGAGGTTTTGCAATATAATTGTGTTGAAAAGCTCCTAATTAATTATTTGAACTCCAAATATTTGAATAAAACATTTTTGCGGTCCTTTTTGTAGAGGTTTCGGACGAGCAGGTCGAAATGGGCCTTTCAATGGACCCGTTGGAATTTCAACTGAGTAAAAAGTATTGAAATTGAGGTTTTGCAATATAATTGTGTTGAAAAGCTCCTAATCAATTATTTGAACTCCTAATATTTGAATAAAACATTTTTGCGGTCCTTTTTGTAGAGGTTTCGGACGAGCAGGTCTAAATGGGCCTTTCAATGGACCCGTTGGAATTTCAACTGAGTAAAAAGTACAGAAATTGAGGTTTTGCAATATAATTGTGTTGAAAAGCTCCTAATCAATTATTTGAACTCCTAATATTTGAATAAAACATTTTTGCGGTCTTTTTTGTAGAGGTTTCGTACGAGCAGGTCTAAATGGGCCTTTCAATGGACCCGTTGGAATTTTAACTGAGTAAAAAGTACAGAAATTTAGGTTTTCCAATATAATTGTGTTGAAAAGCTCCTAATCAATTATTTGAACTCCTAATATTTGAATAAAACATTTTTGCAGTCCTTTTTGTAGAGGTGTCGGACGAGCAGGTCGAAATGGGCCTTTCAATGGACCCGTTGGAATTTTAACTGAGTAAAAAGTACAGAAATTGAGGTTTTGCAATATAATTGTGTTGAAAAGCTCCTAATCAATTACATGAACTCCAAAAATTTGATTAAAACTTGTTCTTCACTTCTCTTTTAGAGGTTTCAGATGAACGGGTCGAAATGGGCCTTTCAATGGACCCGTTGGAATTTTAACTGATTAAAAAGTACAGAAATTGAGGTTTTGCAATATAATTGTGTTCAGAAGCTCCTAATAAAGTATTTGAACTCATAATATTTGAATAAAACATTTTTGCGGTCCTTTTTGTGGAGGTTTCGGACGAGCAGGTCTAAATGGGCCTTTCAATGGACCCGTTGGAATTTTAACTGAGTAAAAAAATACACAAATTGAGGTTTTGCAATATAATTGTGTTGAAAAGCTCCTAATCAATTATATGAACTCCAAATATTTGAATAAAACATTTTTGCGGTCATTTTTGTAGAGGTTTCGGACGAGCAGGTCGAAATGGGCCTTTCAATGGACCCGTTGGAATTTCAACTGAGTAAAAAGTATAGAAATTGAGGTTTTGCAATATAATTGTGTTGAAAAGCTCCTAATCAATTATTTGAACTCCTAATATTTGAATAAAACATTTTTGCGGTCTTTTTTGTAGAGGTTTCGGACGAGCAGGTCTAAATGGGCCTTTCAATGGACCCGTTGGAATTTTAACTGAGTAAAAAATACACAAATTGAGGTTTTGCAATATAATTGTGTTGAAAAGCTCCTAATTAATTATTTGAACTCCAAATATTTGAATAAAACATTTTTGCGGTCCTTTTTGTAGAGGTTTCGGACGAGCAGGTCGAAATGGGCCTTTCAATGGACCCGTTGGAATTTCAACTGAGTAAAAAGTATTGAAATTGAGGTTTTGCAATATAATTGTGTTGAAAAGCTCCTAATCAATTATTTGAACTCCTAATATTTGAATAAAACATTTTTGCGGTCCTTTTTGTAGAGGTTTCGGACGAGCAGGTCTAAATGGGCCTTTCAATGGACCCGTTGGAATTTCAACTGAGTAAAAAGTACAGAAATTGAGGTTTTGCAATATAATTGTGTTGAAAAGCTCCTAATCAATTATTTGAACTCCTAATATTTGAATAAAACATTTTTGCGGTCTTTTTTGTAGAGGTTTCGTACGAGCAGGTCTAAATGGGCCTTTCAATGGACCCGTTGGAATTTCAACTGAGTAAAAAATACACAAATTGAGGTTTTGCAATATAATTGTGTTGAAAAGCTCCTAATCAATTATTTGAACTCCAAATATTTGAGTAAAACATTTTTGCGGTCCTTTTTGTAGAGGTTTCGGACGAGCAGGTCGAAATGGGCCATTCAATGGACCCGTTGGAATTTCAACTGAGTAAAAAGTATTGAAATTGAGGTTTTGCAATATAATTGTGTTGAAAAGCTCCTAATAAATTATTTGAACTCCTAATATTTGAATACAACATTTTTGCGGTCCTTTTTGTAGAGGTTTCAGACGAGCAGGTCTAAATGGGCCTTTCAATGGACCCGTTGGAATTTTAACTGAGTAAAAAATACACAAATTGAGGTTTTGCAATATAATTGTGTTGAAAAGCTCCTAATCAATTATTTGAACTCCTAATATTTGAATAAAACATTTTTGCGGTCATTTTTGTAGAGGTTTCGTACGAGCAGGTCTAAATGGGCCTTTCAATGGACCCGTTGGAATTTTAACTGAGTAAAAAATACACAAATTGAGGTTTTGCAATATAATTGTGTTGAAAAGCTCCTAATCAATTATTTGAACTCCTAATATTTGAATAAAACATTTTTGTCGTCCTTTTTGTAGAGGTTTCGGACGACGAGGTCTAAATGGGCCTTTCAATGGACCCGTTGGAATTTCAACTGAGTAAAAAGTATAGAAATTGAGGTTTTGCAATATAATTGTGTTGAAAAGCTCCTAATAAATTATTTGAACTCCTAATATTTGAATAAAACATTTTTGCGGTCTTTTTTGTAGAGGTTTCGGACGAGTAGGTCTAAATGGGCCTTTCAATGGACCCGTTGGAATTTTAACTGAGTAAAAAATACACAAATTGAGGTTTTGCAATATAATTGTGTTGAAAAGCTCCTAATCAATTATTTGAACTCCTAATATTTGAATAAAACATTTTTGCTGTCATTTTTGTAGAGGTTTCGGACGAGCAGGTCTAAATGGGCCTTTCAATGGACCCGTTGGAATTTCAACTGAGTAAAAAGTATAGAAATTGAGGTTTTCCAATATAATTGTGTTGAAAAGCTCCAAATCAATTATTTGAACTCCTAATATTTGAATAAAACATTTTTGCGGTCTTTTTTGTAGAGGTTTCGGACGAGCAGGTCTAAATGGGCCTTTCAATGGACCCGTTGGAATTTTAACTGAGTAAAAAATACACAAATTGATGTTTTGCAATATAATTGTGTTGAAAAGCTCCTAATCAATTATTTGAACTCCTAATATTTGAATAAAACATTTTTGCGGTCATTTTTGTAGAGGTTTCGGACGAGCAGGTCTAAATGGGCCTTTCAATGGACCCGTTGGAATTTCAACTGAGTAAAAAATACACAAATTGATGTTTTGCAATATAATTGTGTTGAAAAGCTCCTAATCAATTATTTGAACTCCTAATATTTGAATAAAACATTTTTGCGGTCATTTTTGTAGAGGTTTCGGACGAGCAGGTCTAAATGGGCCTTTCAATGGACCCGTTGGAATTTCAACTGAGTAAAAAGTACAGAAATTGAGGTTTTGCAATATAATTGTGTTGAAAAGCTCCTAATCAATTATTTGAACTCCTAATATTTGAATAAAACATTTTTGCGGTCTTTTTTGTAGAGGTTTCGTACGAGCAGGTCTAAATGGGCCTTTCAATGGACCCGTTGGAATTTTAACTGAGTAAAAAATACACAAATTGAGGTTTTGCAATATAATTGTGTTGAAAAGCTCCTAATCAATTATTTGAACTCCAAATATTTGAATAAAACATTTTTGCGGTCCTTTTTGTAGAGGTTTCGGACGAGCAGGTCGAAATGGGCCTTTCAATGGACCCGTTGGAATTTCAACTGAGTAAAAAGTATTGAAATTGAGGTTTTGCAATATAATTGTGTTGAAAAGCTCCTAATCAATTATTTGAACTCCTAATATTTGAATAAAACATTTTTGCGGTCCTTTTTGTAGAGGTTTCGGACGAGCAGGTCTAAATGGGCCTTTCAATGGACCCGTTGGAATTTCAACTGAGTAAAAAGTATTGAAATTGAGGTTTTGCAATATAATTGTGTTGAAAAGCTCCTAATCAATTATTTGAACTCCTAATATTTGAATAAAACATTTTTGCGGTCCTTTTTGTAGAGGTTTCGGACGAGCAGGTCTAAATGGGCCTTTCAATGGACCCGTTGGAATTTCAACTGAGTAAAAAGTACAGAAATTGAGGTTTTGCAATATAATTGTGTTGAAAAGCTCCTAATCAATTATTTGAACTCCTAATATTTGAATAAAACATTTTTGCGGTCTTTTTTGTAGAGGTTTCGTACGAGCAGGTCTAAATGGGCCTTTCAATGGACCCGTTGGAATTTTAACTGAGTAAAAAATACACAAATTGAGGTTTTGCAATATAATTGTGTTGAAAAGCTCCTAATCAATTATTTGAACTCCAAATATTTGAATAAAACATTTTTGCGGTCCTTTTTGTAGAGGTTTCGGACGAGCAGGTCGAAATGGGCCTTTCAATGGACCCGTTGGAATTTCAACTGAGTAAAAAGTATTGAAATTGAGGTTTTGCAATATAATTGTGTTGAAAAGCTCCTAATCAATTATTTGAACTCCTAATATTTGAATAAAACATTTTTGCGGTCCTTTTTGTAGAGGTTTCGGACGAGCAGGTCTAAATGGGCCTTTCAATGGACCCGTTGGAATTTCAACTGAGTAAAAAGTACAGAAATTGAGGTTTTGCAATATAATTGTGTTGAAAAGCTCCTAATAAATTATTTGAACTCCTAATATTTGAATAAAACATTTTTGCGGTCTTTTTTGTAGAGGTTTCGGACGAGCAGGTCTAAATGGGCCTTTCAATAGACCAGTTGGAATTTTAACTGAGTAAAAAGTACAGAAATTTAGGTTTTCCAATATAATTGTGTTGAAAAGCTCCTAATCAATTATTTGAACTCCTAATATTTGAATAAAACATTTTTGCAGTCCTTTTTGTAGAGGTGTCGGACGAGCAGGTCGAAATGGGCCTTTCAATGGACCCGTTGGAATTTTAACTGAGTAAAAAGTACAGAAATTGAGGTTTTGCAATATAATTGTGTTGAAAAGCTCCTAATCAATTACATGAACTCCAAAAATTTGATTAAAACTTGTTCTTCACTTCTCTTTTAGAGGTTTCAGATGAACGGGTCGAAATGGGCCTTTCAATGGACCCGTTGGAATTTTAACTGATTAAAAAGTACAGAAATTGAGGTTTTGCAATATAATTGTGTTCAGAAGCTCCTAATAAAGTATTTGAACTCATAATATTTGAATAAAACATTTTTGCGGTCCTTTTTGTGGAGGTTTCGGACGAGCAGGTCTAAATGGGCCTTTCAATGGACCCGTTGGAATTTTAACTGAGTAAAAAATACATAAATTGAGGTTTTGCAATATAATTGTGTTGAAAAGCTCCTAATCATTTACATGAATTCCTAAAATATTATTAAAACCTTTTTTGCAGTCTTTTTTGTAGAGGTTACGGACGAGCGAGTCGAAATGGGCCTTTCAATTGACCCGTTGGAATTTTAACTGAGTAAAAAGTACAAAAATTTAGGTTTTGCAATATAATTGTGTTGAAAAGCTCCTAATCAATTATTTGAACTCCTAATATTTAATTAAAACTTGTTTTGCGGTCCTAATTAGAGGTTTCAGACGAGCAGGTCGAAATGGGCCTTTCAATGGACCCGTTGGAATTTTTTTTTTTTGAGAAAAAGGCCTCATTAAAAATTCCACTAATCCCAACTGGGCTCAGCCCAGAGGGGGTCCTAAAGGGGAAAAGAGTGCCCAAATATATATATATATATATAATCAAGGGGGTTGAAAACCAACCGGTACAATAGAGCGTAAGACATCGGGCAAGCCCGGCCCAAAAAACAAGGAGGACCTAGAGTGCAAGGCCCAGTTGGCAATAGTATGAGCTAGAACATTAGCAATTCGCGGTACATAAAGAAAATTTAAATCTGGAATAGATACAAAAAGAGGGCGAGCCGCATCAATATGTGGCCGTAAATGAGAGGCGTCCGAGCCGAGGCAACGTATTTTGTTGATGATCAAAGCAGCGTCGGACTCGATAATGATGCTGCACCAGCCGGCGTCCCTACCAAGTGTAGCCCCCGTGACAATGGCGCAAAGCTCCGCTGTGGCGGCGTCTAGACATCCTGTGCAGTGAACAGCACAACCACGGAGAATGGCGCCGCTAGCATCACGAGCCACAACACCAAAACCTGCTTCACCTGTAGCGGGGTTGAAAGCACCGTCCACATTGATTTTAACCTTCCTTTCCGGTGGTGGCCTCCATGTTGGTTGAGAAAGGGCTGGCTCCGTCCGTAGATGCGTCGAGGCGTGAAGAGAGTTGGCCGAGTCGTAGTCCTGTAACAGTTCCTTAGAGTTCATAAGAGTAAGCCATGGCGGCTGCAAATGCTTGGAGTGAACCCAGTCATTCCTCCGGTTCCAAATGTTCCAAAGGATAGTGAGGAACAAACTAAATTCAGAGCGAGAAAGTAACGAGGCCCCTTGTTCCAACCATAAGTGAGTAGGGAAGAGCGTGCTAGTACGTAAAGGGAGGGGAAACCCAGCTAGTTGTAGAACCTCAGCTGCTCCAACACAATCTCGGAGAGCATGGAGTGGGGTTTCTACTATAGTCGGACAAAAAGGGCATATGCCAGTGCCTAACCCCACAGTCGCAAGACGGTCTCCTGTGGGTAGAGCATCTCGTCCTGCTCTCCAGCTAAAGGACCGAATCTTCGGAAGGGTTCTCGCCTTGGAGATAACTCGCCAAAGGGGAGAAGGACGACTGATAGGTCTGATTGGACGTCGTAAGAATAGATATCCGGAACGCACCGAATACATCCCCGTGTCATGATATCCCCAAAGTAATGCATCGCGCTGCTCATTGGAGATTGGCACACGCAGTATGGCATCAGCGTCATCCCAGTCAAAATGCTGGCGGACTTTGGGTTCATCCCAAGACGCTTGATTGCCGATCATGAAGTCACGACATCGTAAGGGGAGTTCCTCCTCGTCTTGATAATTTCCAAAGAAGGATAAACTAGAGGTACCACCCCAAGGGTCGCGGTGGATACGGATCTGACTCTGAATTCCGGGTCGCCAAAAGAACCCTGGTTGCAATCGTTGCATAGCCTGCCAAAGACCTCGCCATGCGAAGGACGCACGTCGATCGAGCTTAGCATCCAACAATTTCCCAGAAGGAAAGTAACGTGAGCGTAAGACACGCGCAAGGAGGGATTCAGGCGAATGGATCAGCCTCCACAATTGTTTACCTAAGAGAGCAATGTTAAAATCGTATAGATTCCTAAAGCCCATTCCCCCTGCTGCCTTGGGATCACAAATAGACTCCCAAGATAGCAGAGGCCAACCTCGCTTGTTACTGCGGCCAGACCACCAATAACGACGGATCGAGCTAGTCATATCATCTATGATGTTCTGCGGAAGTAGGTAACAAGACATAACATACTGAGGTATGGCTTGTGCGACCGACTTGATCAGTGTTTCGCGTCCACTAAATGAGAGTAAGTTGGTGTCCCATTTAGTTATTCGAGAACTGACTTTGTCACGGACAAAACCTAAGCATTCCGTTCGGTTCCGCCCTATCATGAGGGGAACTCCGAGATAGATACCCGGGTCCTCGACAATGCGTACTCCGAGAGTCAATCGAACTGCCTGAATGAAGGTCTCAGAACAGCGTGAACTACAGTAAGCTGTGGATTTATCAAAATTAACAGTTTGTCCTGAGGAGGATTCATATAGGCATAGAATCTCTTTCAACCTATCAACCTCATCTGGGCAATTACGAAGGAAAACAATGCTATCATTGGCAAATAGCAGATGTGTAATCCTAGGTCCATGTCGATTGGCCTGTAGGCCGAAAAGGCGCCCTTCCCGTTGCTCGGATTCAAGGGCCGCTGATAACCCTTGGGAACAAATCAGAAAGAGGAAAGGGGAGAGGGGGTCGCCCTATCGGATGCCTCGAGCAGGCACAAACTCATCGGATAGGGTCCCGTTAAGTCTAACAGAAAAAGAGACCGAGGAGACACAACGAAGTATGAGGTGCACCCATTCAGGTGCAAAGCCCATACGTGACATCACATCCCGAAGGAATGACCATTCGACTTTGTCGAACGCCTTCTCCATATCTAGTTTCAACGCCGCCCCTTGGTAAATGGCAGCGTTGTTCTAGTGGAGGGTATGCACAAGCTCATGGGCGATTAAAATGTTGTCGATTATGTTCCTTCCACGAACAAAGGCTGCTTGTGCATCGCTGATACAATCAGGTAGAATAGGCTTAAGACGGTTAACAAGAACCTTAGCAAATGTTTTGTATATGACCGTGCATAAGCTAATTGGTCGAAACTGGCGCATATTGGTGGGGTCCGCAACCTTCGGGATAAGCACGATGACCGTTTTATTAACAGTCGACATGTCGGCTTCCCCATGCAATAGACGGAGACAGAGCTGGATAAATGCAGGCCCAATGACATTCTAGTGTTGCCGGAAAAAACCACTAGGAAAACCATCGATGCATGGAGCTTTCTTAGGACTAATATCCTGAAAGGCGGCAAGCACTTCACCCTCTGTGAATGGTCTCAATAGAGAGGCATTCATTGATGGAGTGACGACCGGAGATATTTGCTCCAACAGACGTGGCGAAGAACTAGGGTTAGACGATGTAAACAGCGTCCGAAAATAATCCGAGGCTATTTGAAGGAGCCTTGGCGTAGCTGTATGCCATACATGGTTACCATCGTGAAGGCCACGAATAGTATTCTTTTTCCTGCGCTTAGAGGCTCTAGCATGGAAAAATGACGTGTTTTTGTCCCCTTGGGACAACCATGTGACCCGCGATCTTTGTGCCCAGTAGGCTTCATGGACGTCTAAAAGACGTCGAAGCTCTAGTTTTGCGTCGCGCAGGTCATTTAGCATCGCAGGCGATAGATGACGACGTCGCATATATGAATTGATTTTGCGTTGTAATTCTGCAATACGGTTGTGTGACTGGTATCGGCGATGCGATTGCCAATCGCGCAGCTGGTTCCCGACCGTACGTAATTTTTCAGGCAAGTTACCCGATGCATTCGCCCATGCTTGTTGGACGGTCGTGATGCATGATGGATCATTTGCCCAACAAGATTCAAAACGAAAATGGAAAAAGGTCTCACGAGGAGTAGTGTTGCGCTGGGGAACATATTTGGTATCCATGACTATGACATAATGATCAGAATCCGGGGAAAAAATATTACGGCATTCGAATGTGGAATGTTCACTAAGCCATGCATTGCATGCTACAAAACGGTCAAGTCGTTCACAAACAGTTGAGACATTAGGCCCAGTGCGGGACCAAGTGAATCAACCCGATGCCGGCTTGCAATCAAAAAGACTATTGCGAGATAAACATTCGCGAAAGCTAGTGATTTGTGATTGCGGTCGGCGACAGCCTCCCTGTTTTTCTGAATCTGATAAAATATCATTAAGGTCACCGCCAATTAACCAAGGCATTGGTGAAGCGTGACGCAAAGAATCAATCAAATCCCATGTTTTAGACTTCATATTTGTGTCAGCGTAGCCATAAATGCCCGTAAAACGAAAACATTCATCATTCGAATTTAAAATAACATCAATGGATCGATCATAATACGAAAGCAAATCAAGTTGAATTTTATTATTCCAAAATAGGATGAGTCCGGAACATGTGGGGATGCTATCAACATGGATGCAGCCATACATATCTAATAAAATTCTTAAACGATCATAATAGTAACGACATAAGCGAGTTTCAGACAAAAAGATAACATCCGGTTGCAA